>JADHKF010000011.1:0-480777 GCA_019925685.1 Ceratocystiopsis sp. VPRI43766
GGGGGGGGGGTTCACCCCCCCCCCGCCCCCCCCCCCCCCCCCCCCCCCCCCTCTCGCCTCTCGCCTCCCCTCTCTATCTCCCCTTCCCCTCCTCTCCCGTATCATCACTCCACCTCTCCCAACAGACAGCTCTGCTGCCGACCGCCGACCGGATAGGGATTCTGCCCGTCTTCACAGCCCGGCCGCTTTTCCAGGCAAGCTTGGTTCTAAGCCCCGGCAAGCAGGGAAGAGCACGCACGCCTCCCACACACCCTCCCTCGTCCGGGAATAATACCAGACTATCGCCCCCCTTGTTGGCCCCCCCAGCCGCCCAGTAGAGCGAATGCAACCCCCGCCCCCCGCCCGCCCCCCCCCCCCCCCCCCACGGTCCGACCTACTGCCCTTCCTATGTTGTCCTCCGATGCTCCTTGCACGAGAGTGTTGCTACAGAGATAACAAAGCCATAGCCGCATCGTCTCGTCTCGGCCGCCCTCAGACCCTTGACCTCTTTTGTCCTTCCGTCCTGGTCTCTCGTCTCTTTCCTCGTCTTCCGCCGTTATCTTCTCGCTGTTAATGCGTCTGTGAGGCCCGTGACCTCCGCCAAGCTTTGTCTTTCTATAGACCTCGAGTCTGATCCTCTTTGCCGCCCCCCCCTCCTCCTTCTGCCCCCCCCACCGGACCGTCTCCTCCCCTCCCGGTCTGCCCCCCCCTGCTCTTCCTGCCCCCCCTGGTACCGCTCGATACAAACGCATCGTCTCTGGTCACCGACGTCCATGAGCAACAGCGTAACCCCACAAAACAAAGGAAAGAGGAACAGCCGAGGACGCCAGGGGCTGCTGCTAGACACGCAAAAGGAGGAAAGAGAGAAGGGCACAGGATAAAACAGCCAACCATACATCAACCATACATCTATCTAGTTTGGCTTGCACGATCGTTTTATTTCTGCTTCTCTGCTGTTCGGCGTTCTTCCCGGCTTGGCTTGTTTATGCGGATCGTCGGTCCCAGTACAGACACAACGGCAAGCACATCACCGCACGCACAAACACACAAAAAAGACCGAACGAGAAAAAGGCGCTCGACACGGCCCCCAGGACACGGAAAGCCGTGCCCTTCTGCGCCCACCCACCCCAGCCTTGCACGTCGTCGTTTCGGCCGTTTCAACACGGATGGAGCCTGGTTTTGCAGCGCCCAAGCACCGGACTCGCTGACCTGACGTCTTGTTTTCCTGCGTCTCTTTTCCTTTCTTTTATTCTATTTTTGATTTCTCCTTATGTTCTTTCTATCCCCCCGTCTTCACTTCTTCTTCTTGATATCTTGTTTGCCATAAGCACAGGGACTGGCTGGACCGAATCCTTTTTTTTTGTGCGTCTTTCTTAGCTTGGGCTTCGCCTTTCCACCACCTTCGTCCTGTCACTCTTCTGTCTCGTCTTGGCAATTTTTTTTTTTTCTGCTACAAATCTCTGTTTGAGAAGGAAACGCTTTTCAGACACTGGAGCTCTATTCACTTTCTACCAAAAAAAAAAATCAGCAACAACGAAGCACGGCAACAGCAGCAACGGCAACATCCCATCTTCTCACGGCGCAACGACTCGACGGCTGGACCACTAGAGACAACGACGACAAAAAAAAAAAAATCAACTGCAGCATTTTCTTCACTTGAATGGCCCAGTCCTGGATTCGCCAACGTTGACGTTGACACGGGTGTTCAACAGGAGCTCGTCTTTCTGCTTTTTTTTCTTCATTGTTCTTTGCATCAGAGACGACCGAGGGATCTGGGTTGACCTTTGTGATCCGTCCTTCGCCAGAGGTTCACCATGGATGTGACCTCGCTGTTAAACACGGGGGCAGCAGCCGCTCCCGCCGCGGAGGCCACGTCCCAGCCGCCCTCGACAACGCTGGAGCAGTTTGCACACAAGCGGGAAGACAGCAGCGAGAGCGGCCTCGCACCATCTGTCTCTGAGGGCCTGGCGCCTTCGAGCAGCATGACCGCACTGTCGACCCTGGGGGCCTCCTCGCGGCGCCCCAGCCTCTCGCGGGAGCCGTCTCACCGCAACCGGACGCCGTGGGATGCCGGCGGCTTCTCGCTCTCTCTGCACTCCCCGGCACGCGACGACCGGAGCATGGTCGTCGACACAGCAGCAGCAGCAGCAGCAGCAGCAGCAGGCGTGACACCCACAGGCGCCCCTGCACTGGCACTGCCAGCCACCTCGCCCTCGGCAGCACGGTCGCGGCCGTCCATGCACCGCTTCTCCGACAGCCGCAGCAGTTTCTCGTCGGCCTACACCAACTCGTCGTCGTCCGCGTCGTCGACGACCAACGACTCCGTCTCGCACTCCCGCCTCTCGTCCTTGTCCACCGTGTCCGAGAACCCGCCGCTGTCCTCACGCATGGCCGAGGTGTCCCTGATGGAAGTGCCCCTCGTCAAAGAGGCCGCGCCAAGCATCTCGTTCCCCCACCAGCAGCGGCCGCACCAGCAGCCGGGCGACGAAAAGCCTCTTCTCCCACGGTCGCCCAGCCGCGAACAGTCGCCATCGGATGCCATTCTGATTCCGCGAGCCATGTCCCAAGAAGACGAGGCCAGTGATCTGCTCTCAGCAAACATGCGGTAAGCTCCTTTTCCTTTTCCATTCTTCCTATTCACCACCTTTTTCTTTATTTGCGTGACACAGTGGGCCGCCTCTTCATCCCCCCCCCCCCCCCCGGTGGCCACGTCAAGCAACACGCGCTCTCTCCTCCGTCCGGCCTCACAATCCTCGCGAACGCCTTGCCAGACCTCCCACAACACGCACGCATTCATCCCATTTCCAGAGGGGCAAAGTTGCCTCCTGATCACGCAGGGCCCGCCTGACTCACTCGTCCCTTCCTCTTTTGGCCGTGCTCCTTCCTCGTCTGCTATTGTTGCCCTCCCTCCCCAGGTCGCTCCTTCCCGATCAGACAGCGCACCTCGTCAACCCCTCCGGTCCCAATTCCGTCTATTTAAACTTGCTCTTTCCCTGCCACACAGTCCGACCTTTTTGCCAGTGTACCACCTCTTCTTTTCTGCAGCCAGCAAACGAGAGCAGCCCTTTTCCCCCCTTTTCTTCCCGTCATCTGAGCATCACCAACCCATCTTCCAAAACAAGAGCAAATATATTTAACCCCCCTTGCTCCCTCTGCCTTTCATTCCCTAAACCATCTTCTTGAAAATCTATTTTGCTTCTGAACTTCGTTGTCTGCTTCCCAACTTTACGTTTTTTTTACTTCTTGGAAACAACCGCCATCTAAAACGCTTTTCCCTACCAAACAGGTTACACTTACACCCGCTTCACGCACACAACCACACCAACGCCCACGGAGCCAACTCCCGACGGCCAGGCTCGCCATCACGGCGACACAAGAGAGCTGTCTCAGCACCGGATTTTCCGTCTGTCAACGAGTCTCGCTTTCCCACGTTCGGACCCATCCCAGAGCCGACCCCCTCGCCCTCTGAGCACAGCGACGGCACCGCCATGGATGAAAACGACGAGCTCTCAAGCCCGGACAGAGCCGTCCGCCACAGACTGCCGCCCATGGATGAGGCGGACAGCCCGCAATCCGGCTCAGGCTCGGGCTCCGGCTACAACAGCGACCTGCCGGTGCAGTCGGCCTATGCATCGTCCAGCCCCCAGCGACTTGGAACAAGCCCCATGAAGTCTGAAACGGGCTCACACGCATACTACCGTGGGCCTCACTCTGGTACCTCGGAACATCCCGACGCTCACCTCTATTCTCCCCCCACCAACCGCGCAAATGGCGCACCGGTCGTCGCAGACTTGCCTGAGAATTTCGAGGTTGCGTCCGCCTGCATGTACAGAGGCGACTGCCAGACAGGGTCACAGCTGCGCAAGGCCATCTCGCACATCTTTGGCCGCAACAAGCTTTGCACGCGGATGATCCCTGCCGGTGTCTGGGTGCACTACTGCCGCAAGCACTACCAGCGGACGCGGTACCGCAACGGCGGCGAATATCCTCAGAGACAGATTGCCCTGGTCCAGGAGCAGATCCGCCGGGTCCAGGCCTGGAGCGATGCCAACGCACAGCAAGGCCGTTCTCCCGTCCTCAAGGACTGGTCTCTCTCGGTCCGCAAGCGCGAGCAGTTGCGGCTCGACACCAAGATGGCAGTCCTAGGCAAAAAGCGGCGCTACCACAACGAAGACGACGACCAGGACGACATGCTGGGAGACGACCGTGCAGAGTTGAATGGAACTGCTGTACCGGACTGGGTGGTCGAGCACCTTGGCGACGGCTACTCGACGGCGGAGATCATGTCTGTGGTGGACCACCTCAAATCCGACATTGACGAAGGCCGCCTGCAGCAGATTCCCGACATTGAGATCCTGCCCAACATTGTCTCTGATCTTGCGAACCACGCTGCTCGGGGCGCAACGCCCAAAAAGCCCTACACCAGACGCCGCGCTGGTAGCGGTGTTGTGGGAGGAGGAGGGCTGGGTATTGGTGGCCATCGGCGCTCGCAGTCGGTCAACATGGCAGGCATGCGCTCCGATGCGGTGCCCATGATCCGTCGGCGCAGCCAGCCCTCGGACAACAGTTTCTTGTCCGCACCACCCGTCGGCTACTTTCCGACACGGGCGCAGCACGCCAATGAGCAGCCGCAGACGCCGCTGGAGAAGCGGCAGCGCGTGGATAGCGAAAGCACGCAGGGCGATGGAGAGCGGCAGCAGCTCTACGGAGGTCGTGTGCAGCTGGCCCACCGGCCGGCCTTTGCTGGTATCCGCGAGAGCCACGCAGAGGGTGCTGACTATCGCTACGCGTATGCCGCCGAACACACGTCGGGCATGCAGGGGTACGGCGGCGCCATTGATGGCTACTATCCGCCGCCGCCGCCGCCGCCGCCCCAGTCGACAGCGACCACAGCGAGGGCACAAGGGCCGCTGCCGCCATCATACGAGCACAACTACAACATGCACGACTACGAGGAGCGCCGAGACTACTTCGAGCGTCGTCTCAACTCCGCAGCTGGACCCAATGGTGCGAATGGGTACGGGATCTTGCCAGCCCCGCTGCCGCGGCGCTACGGCAGACCGTCCGTGGCACAACTGGAGGAGTCGACGTATGCGATGAACCCGGCCGCCGCACGGCGCCCTGGGGCACACCAGCGTTCCCAGTCGGAAGCCGGATTCTTCCATGCACCTGCTACCGGAAACCGGTACCCCGGCCAGGAAATGCCCGGGCCGTTGTCATTTGCTGTGCCAAACCAAGAGCAAGGCCATGAGCCTCTGGTGCCGGGTGGGCTTCCCGGCCGCCCGTCTCACGTCGCCATGCGCCATAACAGTCCTTACGACGATGAGTGGCGCAGCGGAGCGATCAACAACCAGATGCCGCCGCACGCAGTTGCGTACGCAAACGCAGACGTCCACGGATCGTACCGATACGACAATGTGCAACTCCCCCCGTTGCAGTCTATTCCAACGGCATCTTCTCTGGGCAATGGACACGATCTGTCGTCCAGGCGTGATTATGCCGGCCCTGCAAAGCACATGCGGCACCAGAGCTCGCCGGCAGTGACTCGGATGCACCCAGCGAATATGGAGGTAACAGGACGACCGCCCGTATCGGCAACCGCTGAGGACAACTAGGATTTTGATTGAGTTTTGTTATGATTTTTGTTTTTTTTTTTTTTCAAATTTTGCTTCCCAGTTTTTTTCTTTCTTTCTTTCTTTCTTTTTTTCTCCCCTCGTTTTAATTTTGATGTTCTGCGGTTTTGGTGTTTTGCATTGGAATTGGGGACCGGAGGCAAACACATGAAAATAACATATGGGACGAGACGGATGGAGGCAAGGAACCAAAGGGGACTTGGAGTTACGCAAGGCCGTGCTGGGCACGGAAAAGACGGCAGGTAGCTGGCCGGCAATGGCCTCGCTGGCGGGATCTACAGGCCCCGGGACGGAATCAGGACTGAACGGCAAAGGTGGAAACGGCGAGCTAGGTTAGCTGCAACGGATCGGATTGTTGCTTGTGTTAAGTTTGTTTTCAGTCGCTCACTTTGTGTGTTGGGGGTGGAATTGAGATCTGGGCTGCGATGTTTCTATGAATAACAAACCGTTGCGTTACATTGCGCCGCCGGGGCCCCGTTGCGGCGCCCGTTGTGAGACAGTCTTGAGACAAGTGCATTTGGTGTGGCGTCCTGATAGCTATTATATCGGGCAAGATAGCGGTGGCGTAGGCGGCATCTTCTCTCCAACAAACACCATGGCCTCAACGCTGTATCTCGTGGCTGCTGTGGCCGTTGCCTACTACCTGGTGTCGGGAGCCTACCAGCTGCGTGCCGGGATTGCCACGGCGCGCAAGATTGGGCTTCCGTACATCGTCGTGCGTGAGCAGCATTGTCCCCCCCCCCTGGCCCTGCGATGTGGTGGCATGACGTGGTGACTGACGGACCCCCTCTTCACTAGCATGGTCGCCTTTTGCCATTGTATGGCAGCTCAGCGCTGGAACACTGGTGCCGCTGATCAAGCGCCTGCCGGCGCGGCTCTGGGAGGACTGGTTCTTGTGCGTTTTGGGAAGGAGGGGTCAGCCGCTGTGTTGCTCTTTACCTTTATGTCTTTTGCTTGTGCTTGTGCTTGCAGTGGCTGACCAACAACGCACAGTATCCTGGAGCCCGACTGGGCGTACAAGGAGGGCCAATGGCCGTTTGAGCGACTGGGCGACACCTTTCTCACCGTCTCGCCCAGCGGCGTGTTCCTGACGACGCAGGACCCGGGCGCAATCCAGCAGATCACGGCGCGGCGCGAGCACTTCCCCAAGCCGGTCCAGAGCTATGCCATCCTCGAGCTGTTTGGCCGCAACCTGCTGACGACCGAGGGCGCCGTGTGGCGGCTGCACCGCAAGGCCACCAGCTCGTCGTTCAACGAGCGCAACACGGCACACACGTTTGCCGAGGCCATCCGCCAGACGCAGTGCATGCTGGCCAAATGGACGGCGCAGACCGCGGCATCGGCATCGGCATCGCCGCAGAAGGCGACCATCACCACGGTCGAGCACGACACCATGACGCTGGCTCTCAACATTATTGGCTACGTCGGGTTCGGCTTGCGCATGACCTGGCCGGACCAGCAGCAGCAGCAGCAACAACAGCAGCAGCAGCAGCAACAACAGCAGCAGCAGCAAGCCGACGTGGAGGACTCCTATATGCACAAATATGTCAGCACGACGCCGCTGCCGGGCCACAGCATGACGTTTGCAGCCAGTGTCGAGCGCGTGCTACACCGCATCCTGTATCTGGCCATCCTGCCGCACGGGCTGCTGCGCGTGCTGGGCGCGTGTCTGGGCGGGCCGTTTCGTGACGCGTACCAGGCCAGCACGAATTTCACGCAGTACATGCGTGAGCTCTTGGCCGACAAGAAGGCAGCCCTGCACGCAGGCGGAGTGGGCGAGGGCGAGCCCCAGGGAATGGATCTGATGGGGCAGCTGGTGCGCAGCCGGCAACGCCAGGAGGAGGATGGCGACAGCAGCGACAACGGCGACGGCAGCCTGACAGATGACGAGATTATTGGCAACGCCTTCATCATGCTCGTGGCAGGCCACGAGACGACAGCCAACACGCTGCACTTTACGCTGATCCAGCTGGCCGCCAACCCGGCCAGCCAGCGCGCCGTGCAGGCCGACGTGGACCGGCTGCTGGGCCGCGACTCGGACCCGGCCGCCTGGAGCTACGAGGCCAGCATCCATGGCCTGCTGTCGTCGCTGCTGGGCGCCGCCATGAACGAGACGCTGCGCATGATGCCGCCCGTCGTGTGCGTCCCCAAGTGCGTGTCGAAGCAGGCGGACCAGGTGTTGACGCTTATGGGCGAGCCGCAGCAAGTGGGCTCCCCGGAAAAGACAGAAAAGCAGCAGTCTCCAACAGCGCACGTGCTGCCGGCCGACATGGGCATCCTGCTGTCGGTCGTGTCCGCCCACCGCAACCCTACCTACTGGCCGACGCAGCCGAGCCGTGTCGACCCAGCAAACCCGACGGACTTGGACGACTACGTGCCGGAGCGGTGGATTCGAAAAGAGCGGGTTGAAGAACCTCAACAGGCTAGCGGAACCGACGACGACGACGAGGAACAGCCTGGCGCCGACGCGAGCGCGCAGCTGTTCCACCCGGTCCGTGGCAGCTTCATCCCGTTTTCGGACGGCCCGCGCAGCTGCCTGGGCCGCCGCATTGCGCAGGTGGAGATGCTGGCCGCGCTCGCCGTCGTCTTCCAGCGCTACTCGCTCGAGCTGGCGGTGGATGACCTCGGCGCCGATGACGCCGCCGTGGAAGACATGGACACGGCAGCCCGTGTTGCCCTCTACGGCCGCGCCCAGGCGCGTGCGCGGGCAGTTCTACGGACGGCCTCGTCGCGTCTGACGCTGCGGTTGCACGGCAGTGCAGCAGTCCCAGTGCGTCTTGTCCCTCGCGGTCAGGAGCGCTTTGTGCACATTGTGGATGCTTAGAATTAATAGAGAGAAGAGGTTTCCAGAAAGAATGGATTTTTTGATTTTTGGTCTTGGACTAGTAGCTATGTGGCATACAATTAAAGATTACTGCCCTTTTCCGTTTCCCAGGCAGCCTCACGATTAGGTACATGCAAAAAATCCACCTCTTTACGGAGAGTCGTCGCCGGTGAAGTCGACGCTCTGGCTGGTCTCGCCGGCAGCGTCCTGGTCCAGCTGGATGTTGTTGTTGAGCTTCTTGGTCTCGGCGGCGATGGCGTCCGAGTTGTCCTTGCCGGTCTGGGCCTGGTCGATCTGCAGGCCGAGGACCTCGAGCTCGAGCTTGAGGACCTTGTTCTTGATCTTGCCGATCTGCAGAGGCTTGCCCGCGGCCGAGCTGGTGCCGCCGGCGGCGTCGATGGCGTCGTTGAAGCCGCCGGTGTCGGTCTCGGCGGCCTCGGCGGTCTCGCGTGCGGCCTTGATGATGGCCAGGTCGTCGGGGTCGACGTTGGCCAGGTCGTTGAAGTCGATCTGGGTTGGTGGTCAGTTTGTAAAACTCGCGTGAAACGGACAGGCGAATAACGAGGAGGACGTACAGGGAACTTCGCCTTCACTTCATCCAGAGCATTGCCAGCAACACCGTCGGAGATCTGGAAGTCGGCGTAGTCCTGAACGGTCAGGACGCCGGCACGCTTCTCCTTCTTGGCGGTGGGCAGGGCCAGAGCCGAAACGGCAAAGACAAGAACAATGGCTTTCGAGAAGAACATTTTGTCGGAAAATGAGAGGGGAAAAAAAATAAACCCAAAGAATGAATGAAGATATAAAAAGGAGTGAAGTTGTAAAAAGACAGCACAGCTGTTGAGAGAATGAAGAAAAACACAAAAAGAAAACAAAGTCTTCACAGAAGACGTTTGGAAGATGTTCAAAGAAGGGATGAAAGAATGAGACTGAAGAACAAAAAGAAAAAACGTCCTGGAGAGGCAGCCGTGCCTTTGTTTTTATAATGCTCCGAGCCGAGCACGCCGCCGGGGCCGCGATCCACGCCCGTTTCCACGGCCAGGGGGCAGACGCCGTCGTCGTGCGACTCGCCTGCACCTTTCTACGGGGCCGTCTAAGGGCGCTGCTTCAGCAGGGCCTTTTCCATACAGCCAAGGCCGGTAGGCGAACGGCAGAAGCCCTGTCCGTCTTGTGTCAGGACGTCTCATGTCTACGGGCGTCTCAACCGATCCCCGCCAGGAGCTTAAAAAACTGGCAGGAAAAATGGAGAAAAGGAGACAGGAGGCAGGGCGAAAAAAGAAAACACGAGACAGAAAACGACCTGTCTGCCGCCGCACGTCCCCGTAACAATGTCGTGATCACGGGGCCAAGGGGGGTCGGCCGTGTTATGAGGGAATGAGGAGGGTGAGCCAGAAATGCACGACGACGAGGGGGTGGTCGCGAAGAAACGCCGTTGGTGCTGCGCTGCGCGTGAGACGGTCTGTCCGCGAAGTGGAGGAACCCGTTGTTCGTCCCCTGTTCAGCCGGGCGTGCGTTGGTCAAAGGCCGAATGGAGCTAGGACCCTCTTGCACTGCGGAATTTCGCCCGCTCCCGCAACGCCGAGGGGATTTGCCAAGCCAACGAACGACCCTTGGGGGGGGGTTGGCTGCTCGTCGTTGGATCTTTACCCCGTAATAGCAACTTGACGCGTTTCGGCAGTCAGGGGGTTCGGACGAGTGACCACTGCGGAAGGGAAAAACGTGTCCTCCGAGGGCGGTAGTATTGTGCGGGAGGAAGTAGCACTCCGCGACGGGAAGGAGCCGTCTTACATGCAGCCAGGGTGTGCCTAAAAACAGCCACACGATTGATGACTGTGTAAGATGCTTCGTAATACAGCTTTTTTTTTGACATCCACACACTGACCGACTCTCGCCCCTGCACGGATGCAGCCGGAATGCACGCCGGCGCTGCCGGCCACGTCGCTCCGTAAGATACAGATACGACCTGCGGTTCCGTGCGGAACGCGGGGCGCTTGCACTAAGCCTCGGCTCTCATTGCTCCACCCAGCGAGCCTTCCCCACACATTGTTCAAGATGGGGGTAATGCTTGGTCCCCCAGATGTTGGTTCCCTTTTCTTAAGTTTGGGGGGGGTGTGAGCGCCCTTCTTCCTTTTCCTTTTCCTGCATCCTGCTGTCATTGTGCCCGGAATATACGTCTGTCTCGCACATCCTTCTCCTCTGCCACACCACCGGTCACCATGGTGTTCAAATCTCTCTTCGCGCCGCTGGACATCCCAGAGATCAACATCTGGTCCCTGCTGCTCGAGCAGAAGTCCAGACGATTCCCCGACAGCAAGGGTAAGATACACGTGCTCTAGATCTGGTCCTTTTTTGCTCACACACACACCCGCGCAGTCATCTTCACCGATGGCGACACCGGCCGGAATTACACGTATGCCGATGTGCGCAGCGTGTCGCTCGATGTCGGCCGCGCCCTGCAGACGCGCTGGCGCTGGCAGCGCGGTGACGTCTTAGCGCTGTACACGCCCAACAGCATCGACACGCCCGCCACGATGCTGGGTGCCATCTGGGCTGGCGGCGTTGTCTCGCCGGCCAACCCGCTCTACACGCAGACCGAGCTCGAGCACCAGCTGCGCGACGCGGGCGCCAAGGCCGTTGTCACGCAGGTGCCCTTTCTCGAGACGGCCCGCCGCGCCGCCCGCACCGTCGGCATCCCGGAGGACCGCATCATCCTGATTGGCGACCAGAAGGACCCGGCCGGCAAGTTTTTGCACGTCCGCGACTTTGCCCCGCCGACGTCCGCGGCCGCGGCGGCATCGGCGCCGACGCGCGTCGACGCCAAGCGCGACCTGGCGTTTATCGTCTACAGCTCGGGCACGACCGGCCTGCCCAAGGGCGTGTGTCTCAGCCACCGCAACGTCATCTCCAACGTGCTGCAGGCCTCGTCCGTGGACGCGTTGAAGTACCACCCCACCGGCGGCATCAACGGCCAGGGCGACAAGGCGCTGGGCATCACGCCCTTCTTCCACATCTACGGCCTGGTGTGCTGTGTCATGAACTTTATCTACAACGGCTGGGAGCTCGTGTGCCTGGCGCGCTTCGACCTGGAGCGCGCGTGCCAGCTGATCGAGAAGCACCGCCTGACTTTCGGCTACGTGCCGCCGCCCGTCGTGCTGCTGCTGTCCAAGCACCCGATCGTCGACAAGTACGACCTGACGTCGATGCGCGAGCTGACCTCCGGCGCCGCGCCGCTCAGCGCCGAGCTGGCCACGGCCATCTGGGACCGCCTCAAGATCGGCGTCGGCCAGGGCTACGGCCTGTCGGAGACGTCGCCCGTGTCCACCATGCAGTACTCCGGCGAATGGGGCAAGTTCATGGGCTCGACGGGCAAGCTGGTGGCCAACATGGAGGCCCGCCTGGTCGATCCCGACACCGGCGAGGACGTCACGGCCGTGGACACGCCGGGCGAGCTCTGGGTCCGGGGGCCGAACATCTTCGTGGGCTACCTGAACCAGCCCGAGAACACGGCCGCCTGCATGACCGCCGACGGCTACTTCAAGACGGGCGACATTTTCGTCCGCGACAAGCACGAGAACTTTTACTGCGTCGACCGGCTAAAGGAGCTGATCAAGTACAGTGCGTTCTCCCCTTTCCCCAGCCTTTTTGTTTAGAAGCATCCATCTAACCTCCTGCAGAGGGCTTCCAAGTGCCACCGGCCGAGCTGGAAGGTCTTCTGCTGGACCACCCCGAGATTGCAGATGCTGCTGTCATCGGCATCGAGGACCGCGCGCAGGGCACCGAGGTTCCGCGCGCCTACATTGTGCTCAAGGACAGTAGCAGCGTGGCGACGGACGCGGCCGCCGCCGCGAAAGCCCAGGAGCTCATCGACTGGCTCGCCAAGCAGACGGCGCCGCACAAGAAGCTGCGGGGCGGCATCCGCTTTGTGGCCGAGATCCCCAAGTCGGCGAGCGGTAAGCTGCTGCGGCGCGTGCTGCGCGACCAGGCACGGCAGGAAGAAAAGGCCGGCCAGGCGAAGCTGTAAAAGCCGCCTGTATCATATGTATCTTACCTTACGTTACGCGAATCTGTGCGAGTTGAATAGGCAAACACACATAATCGCCCCCCTCCTCTCCCCCAGCGCATGCAGTACAAGTACATGCAGCAGACAGCTGCTCTGTAATCCAAACACGTCGCATTATGCGTGCGTCATCCGGGGGCAGTGCCCATGCGAGCGGGCGGGGCTGGCTGCCTCACGAGACCGTTGAACAGGCACGGCTTCAACGGGTTGCTTGGCTGGAAATTGTCCCCAACGGTCCCGGAAATACTGCGTATGGAGCATTACAGAACACACCCACCCGCGCCACCGCACCCACCCACAGGGGAGGAAGGACCTCTTCGACCAGTCCTTGGGTGCCTCTTCCAGCAACTCCCCGCACCGGATGGGAGCGCCGGGCGGCTTCTATTGGCATCTAGCGCAGGGGCCAGCGCAGCATAGGCCTGGAAGGAAAGCGCACAGCGGCCAAGCCCCCCCCCCAGCGTCGGTATTCCCTGCCCGATTTGTATAACTGTCGTATTATTCTCGGGCGGAAAGGACGTTGAGAGCGTTCTTTCCGGCGGTGTCGTGTTCTCCCTTAAATTAGGCATCCCCATTTCCTCTTTCCCATATTTCCCGCTCATTCCGCTCTTCTCTCGCTCTTTGTTCCTCCTGTTCTGCTGCTGTTCTCCTGTTCTCGCCTCCATCCCTGTAACAGCCATCGACGCTTCTGAGCCAGTGCCGCCTCACCACCATACCCCGGTCCTGCGCGCGCTTAACCAAACAACCGCCCGTCGCCAAAGGTGAGCATTACCGTCCACTCAATTGCACCTGCACTTCTCTGTTTCTTTCGCCGGCATTTTTTGTGCATTTTTTGCTTTCTTTTCATTCCTTTGCGGCTGGCTGGTTTCGCTTGTCTGCATTGTCTGCCGGCGTCGAAACAAAGAAATATATAAAAAGAAACAAGATCCAACGGTCTTAGTCCATCCAGCTTTCATTGTTTATTTAAGCCGTCTTTCTTCTTTCTTTCTCTACGCTCTCTCTTTCCTCCCTTAACACCGCGCACTTCTTTTTCTAAACAAGCTCGCTGGATCGAGACTTGCATTGTTCTAAACTCGTTACTCACGGCCTTTGTTTTGTCATCATCACCCGGCTTTTCTTTTTTGTTCACTCACACAAGCGTTTTCTTTGTTGTCTCATTGCATTGTCTCGGCATCCCTTCTTATTTATTCACTGCCCGCCTTGCCTTTTCTCGCCCACCGGATCTCATTCTAATAAAACATGCGCAGATTCTCGACAAAATCAATGGCATCCATGTCGTCCACAGCATCTACAAACACCGACTCCATGGCGTCCCCTCCACGACGAGGCTCGACCAAGTCCTCAACGAGAGACTATGACACCGGGTTTCCAGAACCATTTTGTGGCTGTAAGTGTTTCCGTTTTTTTTTTTCCTCTGACGATGCTTTGTCAATGCTAACCAATTGCACCAGCTGGCAACACTAGACGCCGCCATCCCGACGCCAAGGTCGCATCTGAAGCCTTCATCACTGGCGCCGATATCGACGTCGATCGAGCGCTGCAGCGGTCGCGACGGTCTTTCATGGCCAAGAGACACAGATACACCGTCAACTACGGAAAACTGGAGCACGTCGACCCCGTGGCCGACTACACCATCCACCCCGTGCCGTCGTCCACGGCGGGGGCCGCCTCCGCCCACGACGACAGCCAGATGCCAATGCCCCGCCCAGTTTCTTCGGCACGCAGCGATGCATCCATGACAAGTGTCACGTCGCAGCAGCAATGCAACAACGGCACGGCAACGCGGGATGCCGAACCCGTTGCCAGCAGCCATGGCCAGCGCTCGGGCTTTCTGCGCAAGCTAAGAAATCGCGAGTAGAGAAGGGACTCTTGGCAGAAGCAACAACAGGAGCAATGGCAGCAGGAGCCGCAACGGCGGCAAGGGAACCGTCCCATCCAGTTTAGTCTTTCACATGGATGTCTTTTGTTGGTGGTTTTGGAGTCAAAACTCCAGGCAGACAAAAACCAGAGGCCGCAGGAAAAAGCCAGGCTTGGCTTAGCCCAAGCCAGTACATTCGCATACCTGGCGGGCACCCCCAGGGCGAACGTGTCCGCGACAGCAAACTCGTGCCGTTTCTGGCAACGATAAAGCTGCCTTATATTTGGCGTTTTCGTGCGGACAAAAGGGATTCATAGGTGTTTTTGGTTTCTGGTTTTTGGTTTTCCTTTTTTTAGATACAGAACGCGAGTTTAACTCGAGAAAGCCCAGAAAGCTATCAATAATTCATGAAGTACACGATATCTTTGTTCACTGCACGCTTTGTGATCATTAGAAGAGTGCAAATTATTCTTTGCCTGACTAAAATATTGTAACGCTCAACGCCCTTCCAAATCACCCTTCTTCTTGTTTAGGCGACACTCAGCTGCCACGGTACGTCGTGTACGAGAAGGGGCTCAGCAGCAGCGGCACATGGTAGTGCTGCCCTGAGGACACGCGGAAGGTGACAGCCACCTCGGGGAAGAACGTCTCGCCCACGCCGTAGTAGCTCTCCACGTCGAACCGCAGCGTCCACGTGGTTGTCGGGGGACTCGACGAGGACGACGACTTGGCCCGCTGCGCGGCCTCCTCCTCGGCCTTGCCCAGGACGTCGTCGAGCGTGTAGACGGGGACGTCGCCGGACGAGCTGGACGTGGAGAACGGCAGCCATGCGGAGATGCGGCCGTCCTCGTTCGTCTGCGACTCGAACACCTTCTTGGGCTGGGCGCGGTGGTGCGGGTGATGGGGCGGCAGGGTGCCGTCGGAGGAGGTGATGGCCGTCGCGTCAGCGCCCGTCGCCGGCAGGTCGATCGGCGTCAGCTCGAGCAGGACGCGGACGCCGGCGGCAGGGCGGCCGCGGGAGGTGTCGAGGATGTGGCAGGTGATGCGGTCCTTGGTCGCCATTGTGAGGGGTTGGAAGAGGAAGAAAGAGAGAGAGAGAAAAGAAGAAAGGAAGAAAGGAAGAAAGAAAGAAGGAAGAGGGAACGGCCAGAGAAAGGCGAGGCGAGCAGAAAAGACGGCTGAGCTGGACTAACAAGCCTTGCCAGCGCATCCACTGACGGCGGACTCCGGACTCCATCTAGGCCCAAACGCAAAAAGTCGGCGGGGGGTCCCACCCCGCCAAGATGGAGTACGGAGTACAAAAATATCGCCAACTGCGGACGCCTCCTCCCACCGTTTATGGGGGCTGAGCCCGACGTAGTGCATCTTACGGAGTAGCATGCGACACGCAAGTGACAGGCAAGGGCTCTATTTATGGATTGCGAGGCGAAAAAGACACAAGGAAGAGGCAAATGGGAACCATGAGGTTTCGAGAGAGATGTACTTTGTAGACGAGCCTCCCCACTCACCGCCTTTTTCTGCCGCGCCTGCTTCAACAACCGTCTTGCGGTTCTAGCCGCTTCTATGGCTCGAACTGAAGCTATCTGTCCAGTTTCCCTCTCCAGCTGCGCTTTTCGGTGCCTTGGTTGACCTTGACCAACGACAACGAGTGCGAGGCCACGAAGCCTTCCTTCTCTTCTTGCTTTGGAATTTCCCTCCGAATCGGCTCTGAAAAACATACACTCACTACCCCGCACACGATGGCAGCCCTCATCGATGTTGACGACGACGTCATGGAGCCCACGCTCCAGTCCATTCTCGACCAGCGCAGCCTCCGCTGGATCTTTGTCGGCGGCAAGGGCGGCGTCGGAAAGACCACCACGTCGTGCTCACTGGCCATCCAGCTGGCAAAGGTCCGCCGCAGCGTGCTGCTCATCTCGACGGACCCGGCACACAACCTGTCGGATGCCTTCGCCCAGAAGTTCGGCAAGGATGCCCGCCTCATTGACGGCTTCACCAACCTCAGCGCCATGGAAATCGACCCGAGTGCCGGCCTGCAGGACATGCTGGCGGGGATGGACGACGACGGGACCGGCGGTGGCGGCGGCGGTGCGGATGGCGGCCCCGCCGGGATGAACAGCATGGTGCAGGACCTCGCCTTGTCGGTATGTTGAACTCACCTAGAAAATGACTTGCCTTTCTGGCTTGCAAACTGACGTGCTGTTACTGCAGATCCCGGGTATCGATGAGGCCATGTCCTTCGCCGAAGTCCTCAAGCAGGTCAAGTCCCTCTCGTACGAGACGATCGTCTTCGACACTGCGCCCACCGGCCACACATTGCGCTTTCTCCAGTTCCCGACGGTTCTCGAAAAGGCGCTTGCAAAGATTAGCCAGCTCTCGGAGCAGTACGGTCCGCTGTTGAACGGCCTGATGGGCGGCGCGGGAGGTGCGGGCCTTCCCAATGGCCAGAGCCTGCCGGGCATGATCCAGAAACTCGAGTCGCTGCGCCAGACGATCGCAGAGGTCAACACCCAGTTCAAGGACGACACGATGACGACATTTGTGTGCGTGTGCATCCCCGAGTTCCTGTCGCTGTACGAGACGGAGCGCATGATCCAGGAGCTCGCATCCTTCAGCATTGACACGCACTGCATTGTCGTCAACCAGCTGCTGTACCCGCGCAAGGGCTCGCAGTGTGAACAATGCAATGCGCGCCGGCGCATGCAGAAGAAGTACCTGGACCAGATCGAGGAGCTCTACGACGATTTCAACGTGGTCAAAATGCCGCTGCTGGTCGAGGAGGTGCGCGGCAAGGAAAAGCTGGAGCGGTTCAGCGACATGCTGATCCACCCGTACGTCCCGCCAGAAACAACAGACGGAGACGCACCGGCAGACGAGAAGTGAGCTTGGAAGACGGACGGCCAGATAGAAAAAAAATACATAAAGACGTCATGACTCGGCCATCAAGCCTGTCGCGTGATCACGTGCGTTTTATGGCTCGGTAGAAACATGTCCATGCCTCTGCCAAAGTCCGGGTCGCGCGACACTTTGGTATTGCGTAATTGGCCGTTCGGCCGGGTTAGCTCTCCATAAAATGTCAGAAAGTTGGCCAGCCGTTCTCGCATGTTTAATGATTACCGTATTTCTGTCGTCCCTTTGCTCCGCAGAAGTCTCGTACCCTTCTTTCCGTGCTCTCTCTGCGCTCCATGCTTTCCTCTACCAACAAGCAAACCCCTCTTGCCTAAACAGTAACATGTAATTTTTGGCCCGACTCGGATGGCCCTCTTTCAGGCCCACCGGCAATTGCAGCAAGGCCCGGCCATTAGCGGCCTTTTTCCCTCACCCGCTTGTGCCTTCCTCATTCTTCAACCGCAACTCTCCTCGTCCTCTTGTCCTCTCCACCGCTGTTTTCCCGTGTCTTTTCGCACCTCTGCCACGCCCACCTCCGAGTTTCGCCCTCGCACCACCGCCTCCCAATGCACGCGGACCCCACGTGAGCACTGCCATGTCCGGGTCTCTGTCGGGCGGCGCCGACGCCGTCGGACAGGGCGGCCCAGCGGTTGGGGACGGGAGCAGAAGCGACAGCCTTTCACACGGCGGCAGCAGCAGCAGCAGCAGCAGCAGCACGGGCGTCCATGCAGTTGGGGCCCGAGCCGACAGCCACCATTCGCCCGCCGTCCAGCCACTCGAGCAGCACCGTCCGAGCTCTGCCAACTCGTCCGGTGACGCAGCACCTCCAATCGCCTCCTCTTTCGCGCCTGGCCCCTCCGGATCGTCGTCTTCACCAACCCTTTCCTCCTCTCTCGATTCCCAACCAACACAGATCGACTGTTCCGCTCCGCAACCCCCGCCACTCACCGCCTCGTCTTCCCGGCCATCCTTCGCCTTGCCAGCCATTCGCGCCGACGCCGCGCCCCCAGTAGACCCCCCACCAGCCGCGTCCACGCCCTTGTCGTCGCCAGCGGCGGCGCATTCGATCACGAACCCACCCAGCCCGTTTTCGCATTTCTCGCCCAGCACCGAGGCCACCGCAGCGGCTGTTGCTGCCGACCCGCACCTCCTGTCTCCGCTGGAGCAATGGGCCGTCCAAGGCTCCGAGCTCAAATTCAATGCTCTGGCAGGCGCTCTGGGCGGCTTCACGTCGGGCATCTTCACATGTCCGCTGGACGTCATCAAGACCAAGCTGCAGGCACAGGGGGGGTTCGCCGCTCTACGGCGACAGCAAGCCGGCGGCGTAGACGGGGCGGCCGCGCAGGGTCAGCGCATCTACAAGGGCCTGGTCGGCACTGCACGTGTCATTCTGCAAGATGAAGGCGCCCGTGGCTTGTACCGAGGACTGGGCCCGATTGTCTTGGGTTACCTTCCCACGTGGGCTGTTTGGTTTACCGTCTACAACAAAAGCAAGCTGTGGTTGGGGGAGCGGTACCGTAAGTTTCTTTTTTTTTTTTTTTTTTTTCCTGGGCTCTGTCTGGCTGCTGGGCGCGTCGGCTGGATGGCTTGGGCGTATGTATCACCTGCTAACACCGTCCACAACACAGAAAATCCGTTTGTCATTAGTTTCTGGTCGTCCATTGTGGCGGGTGCCAGTAGCACGATTGTGACCAATCCGATCTGGGTGATCAAGACTCGGCTCATGTCGCAGATGCCGAGCCACAGCCGGACCAGTGCCTTTCCTAGAGGCAGCGGCACGCCAACATCTCGGCCAACGCTGCAGACGCCGTGGCATTACCGCTCGACCTTTGACGCCGCCCGCAAGATGTACACGACAGAGGGGATCCTGTCGTTCTACTCCGGCCTGACCCCCGCTTTGCTGGGCCTGACGCACGTGGCCGTGCAGTTCCCGGCCTACGAGTTCTTCCGGGTCAAGTTCACGGGCAAGAGCATGGGCGAGTCTTCGGTAGCAGCGGGCGACACACCACCACCAGCCCACTGGCTCGGCATTCTCTCGGCCACGGTCCTGTCCAAGGTGCTCGCCAGCAGCCTGACCTATCCGCACGAAGTCATCCGTACGCGGTTGCAGACCCAGCGACGACACCTGGTCCAGGAGAAGCCAGGGGCGCCTACACCCGGATCAGAACAGGGGCAACAACCACAACAGTCACAGAAAAAGCCCGAGCTGCGGTACAAGGGCGTCATCAAGACCTTCCGCACAATCCTCCACGAGGAAGGCTGGCGGGCCTTCTACGCCGGCATGGGCACAAACATGATGCGCGCCGTGCCGGCCGCAGCGGTGACCATGCTGACCTATGAATATGTCATGCGGTCGCTGAAGCAGACTCGGCACGATGCGCTCGTCAAGTTGGAAGCCGTGCTTTGAATACCCGCATCCAGTGTGAATAAGGAAAGAAGAAGCTGTAGAAAAGAGGGATGCTGTCTTTTTGGTCCCGTTCTGGCTTTGGACGCGGATGCATCTTGTTTTATGTATCTTACGCTTGTTGTTACGCATATTTGGCCTGATTTTCCCTGCACTTTGCAATGCCCGTTTCTCACAATCTCCATTCATAGACCTTTGGGCTGGCAAACACATCTTGTGCGATTTACGGAAGATGAAAAGAAGATCTCAGAAGTTTGTCACCAATCATCAAAGCGTTCCCTTGGTTGTTGCTAGACGGCGCCAGATTTGGCCAGATTTGGACTACGAAAACAAATCTACTTTGAGACGACGATGGGCGGGCCCCTGCTGCAAGCTGAAACGCAGACCGTGGCTGGTCTTTTCTGCTTTCAGACGTTTACACGAGCGAGAAAAGAGGGGAATGGTAGTATTCGCGCAGCAGCCCCCTATTCATGCACCATATGCCCGCCTGTATTATAGGTCTCAATCCTGGCAGATGATCGGAATGATCTGCCCAAAAAGTTAGAACAAGTATAATACTCCGTAAACGTAGAGCATAAGGAAAATATTCGTTGCGGAAATGGGGGGGAGGCTCATCGAAATCTTCTAGGCCTAGGGGCCGCCGGTTCATGCGGACAGAACGTGGAGTGCAGGGCCACCCCTGAATCCTAGCGTTCTGGCCGCCCTGAAGCCGAGAGCAAATAGAAACACGGACTGCAAACAACAAAACACCTGCAGCATGTGTATACGTATCTTCAACGTTGACAGGGGTTACCCCTTTCGACACTCCCCCTCCCCCCCTTGCTCCTTCCCCCTCCGTCTAATAATTGCCCTGTAAGTCCTAGAGCAAGCAGGAGAAAAAGGGCAACAGCAAAATATCCGTACGCAGTAGCTTGCTCGATATACTCCTCCGCACCTTCCCGGACCGGCTTTTACACCTGCGGCTGCCAGGTAACCGCCCCACCACACCGCATTCCCGTTGCTGTGCGTGTTTCTGACCCCTTTTGTTGTGTGTGCTCTGCGATTCCTCTTCGTAATACTTCACCGCAAACAACCCTCTTCCTTCCACCTATACCTTTCCCCTCCTTCCCTCGCCGTCGCAGTTTCCGGTATCTCTTGGTCGCAAAACGTCTCTCCAGTCTCTGCAGAGTTCTCTTGCTCTCTGTAAGCTATTGGCTCTTCTTTCTCCGGTTGTCTGCGCTGCGCACGGAGCTTTCGCGAATGCGCTCCATATCACTTTTTGTTCGCAACGAGGGCGACAATCGCTTCAGCCACTAACACACAACCCCCAGCTCGCTCAGTCCCTCGGCCGTCCTTCACCATGGCTTTGCAAGCGGCGTACACGCAGTTTCTTGCTGCCCCGACTTCGGCTGCCCTGTCGGACAACGCAGCGCTCTACTACATCACGACGACGACGATTGTCCACAGCCCCACGGATATCATCGTGCATCTCAACTCGACACGCAAGCAGGTCAAGAAGTCGAAGGAGGCCGTGTTTGACGCGGTCGAGTCGGCAAACCGCCTGGCTATCGAGATGGACACGACCCTTGACTTCCTCTCTGGCGGCGGCCCCTACTTGCCGTCCATGGACGACAACTTCCTGGCCGATCATACCGTGCACCTCCCGATTGTGAGTGTTCTTCGACATGGGAGACAGCTTTCCGGCGATTTGTTGATTTTCAACGCGACGCGTCGCGCGCAGAGCCAAGCTAACTGGGAATTTAAATAGACCCACTTTGTGTCCTTTGATGGCAACGGCAAGATCGCCCAGATCCGCCTGTCCTGGGACCAAGGTGCTCTGCTCAAGCAGATTGATGTGATTGGAAAGACTGGTCGCAACTGGCCCATTCGGGACAGTGTCGAGCAAGGCAAGGTTATTGCGTCGGCGATCGCTGCCATCAAGGCCGAGGTCGCCGCGGCCCCAGCCCCGGCTCCGGCTCCGGCCCCGACCGAGGCTCCTGCTCCGGTGCCGGCTCGCGTCCGGGGGAACTCCGCCCTGCGCAGCCCCGACGAGCTGTTTGCACCCAAGGTTGATGAGACGACGGCCGCCCCTGTGGTTGCGCCATACGCTGGTGTCCGCCCTCGTCAGCGCGACGTCACGGATATTCTGAACGATGCGCCGCCGGACGATGATGCTGCGGCGCGTGCAGTTATTTCGCCCTATGCCGGCCGCCGGCCCCGTCAGCGTTCCTTCACGGAGATTCTGGGAGAACAAGATGACGAGGCGGAGGAGGGCGAGGACGGTGGCGACTCGCCGTCGCGGCGGGGACGGTCGCGGTCACCTACCAAGGCGGTCGCGCCGAAGGCTGGTGTCAGCAAGAAGTTCCAGCCCATGCGTCTCTTTGACGCCGACGCAGCAGCTGCTGCGGCACTCAATGAAAACTCGCCCAACGAAAAGTCCAAGTCACCGGAGCGCGCCTACCGGCCCAACCCCAAGCGGTACGACCACTTTGACTTTGCCGATGGCTCTGATCCCCAGGACGCCCCCAAGGCAGGTGTTTCTTTCGAAGCGATGCCTTCATCGAAGCATGGCAGCCACTGGTCGTTTGAAGATTTCGTGACGCCACAGAAGCCCCCGCCCCGGGCCCTGCGCGGCCAGGAGGTGCGGCACTTTGCGATCGAGAACGACGAGATGCCCGAGACCCCGTCCGCTGCTACACGCAAGGTGGTTGTTGGCCGCCCCCGTCCGGATGCAGAGACGCACTTTGAATTCAAGGACGACGGTGAGCCATCTGCGGCACCCCACGCTCCCGCCCACCCCCGTGGTGTTGGGCACAACCAGGGCCTCGGTCTTTATGAGAACAACCTGTACAAGGAAGATGGCTCGGCGCCAACGCCGCTTCCGGCGCGTGCACTTGGCAACATTACCAACCTCAAGGACCGGTCCAAGATGTTCGATCCGCACTTCTCTATGACGGACGCGTCGCCGCCGCCCAACGAAAATGACAAAAAGCCCGCCGCCATCAGCGACGACCGCAAGAAAGCGGTGAAGATGATGGAATCGAGCTGGACAACGGCGATTGACGACCCCGAGAGCGCACAGAAGGAGAACAACCCACTGATTCCGGGCACGAATGTGCCTGCAAAGAAAGCCGACGAGCGCGGTATTCAGATCTTCGGCGACGGCATGGGCGGCAAGAAGTCTGGCCGCAGCTGGAGCTTTGGCGACGACGAGGCCGACGAGAAGGCCATGCCGGCAGCAGTTCCCGGCAAGAAGCAAGGAGTTCTTCAGGAGAAGAGCAATTTCTGGGACTTCTAAGCTGGATCATTTACTCGTCGCTTGAGTTTCCGGTCTTCAACTCTGCCTCTCCACAACCGATGTCTTGTCGTCTTTGCTTCATTGGCCGTTTCCTTTGTTACGCCCCAGGGATGGTGAATTTGACACGTGAACAAACGTTCTCCCCATGATTCACGAGGTTCCTTTGTTCTTGACTGTTTTCTTGACTGCTCTTGACTGTTCTTTTTTCAATTTTTTTCGTTGTTTCAGACTCGAATGAGGCCTGCCACTCCGTTTCTTGTCTGACAACAGGCTTCGCGCCCCATGCTTTGTATGATACGACGCCACCAGACGCGAACAAATTGCTATTTCATTTTGAGTTCCTCTTTGATGTGACACTGCCGGAAAGACGGGGATCTGATACCAAAGAAAATAAACAACCGGGTTGTTACGCGTGAAGCATAATAAAATACGTAGTAAGAGTGCTGCTGTTATGCAGTTGCCCCTTCCAAGCAATTTCAGACTGATCATAGCGAAACTTTCGGGTGCTTTCGAGCCAATGGGAACACACAGCATAGGTTTACCCCACCATCTTGTAGAAAGGCGACTCCACTTTCAAGCCGTTGAGACAACGGCTCGCGCGCCGCGTAGAAGACAGAGTGTGTTGACAAGGAAGGCACGGGGCACTCGTCATTTGCGCGCCGTGTGAGAAGGAGCAACCACTTTCCAAATTCACAAGCTGGGAGACCGCGGATTTTTTGGGGGGATCTTTGCGTCAACTCCTTAACTCGAAACTTTTGCCTATTGTATGCTTTCTTCCTCTCTTTTCTTGGACAGCGCTACTCTCATATCCGACACCCCTTTTTGCGAAAGGAAATCGACGACCGTCCTCGAACCGACCGACCCGAACCTCTCCACGACTTGCGCCGGCGCCGAGTCCACGACCACAGCGACAGCGAACACGACGACGACCAGTCTATACGCCAACGACCAACATTACGAATTGGTCCACAGAGCTGCTTGCACCGCGATCGACTACAGGACCAGTTGCGCGTCGAGTCGACCGGGCCGGGCAGGGACATGCGTGGCCGCCGCCACCCTTCACTTTTCGCAACCGTCGACGGCCGGGGCTTTTCCGTTGGTGGGCAGCTGTTCTTGGGGAGGCGGGCCCGTTCGACCTAGCTGGTGACGAGATTTGCGTGCTCTCCCCTGCATCCACACCACGCCCCCTTAGACACCCCGGGGCGGACCGGAGCGCGCAGCCCACTCGACCGCGACAACGTCCATCCTTGTTTCCAAGAAGACAAAATAGTCTGCTTGTGTTTTTCTGGCGCCTTTCTCTTCGCCTCTTCTTCGATATATACTCGGGGCCAGAAGCGCCCCCTGTCCCGAACCTATAGCTTCGCCTCCAGCACCCCCAAAACCTGTCCATCATGGCTCCCGCCGCCGGGGCCGGGGCCGGCGGCAACATCAAGGTTGTCGTCCGTGTGCGCCCGTTCAATGGCCGAGGTGAGTTCTTGCCTGTTTGCTCGGGATGCCAGTCTTCATCGCCAAGGCGAGGCCGTGCTAACCATGCTCTTTCTGTGCAGAGATGGACCGCCATGCCAAGTGCATTGTCGAGATGCGCGACAACCAGACCATCCTGACACCGCCGCCCGATGCGCATACTAGCGGGGCCGGAAAAGGGAACAAAGATATGGCTCCCAAGGTGTTTGCTTTCGACCGTTCCTACTGGAGTTTCGACAAGAACGACCCGAACTACGCTGGTCAGGACAGCCTACAGAAGGATCTGGGCACGCCGCTTCTGGACAATGCCTTCCAGGGCTACAACAACTGCATTTTCGCCTACGGCCAAACCGGCTCTGGCAAGTCCTACTCAATGATGGGCTATGGCAAGGAGGTTGGCATCATTCCCAACATCTGCCAGGAGATGTTCCGGCGCATTGAAGCTCTGCAAGCAGACACCTCCCTCAAGTGTACCGTGGAGGTCTCATACTTGGAGATTTACAACGAGCGCGTGCGCGACTTGCTGAACCCTTCTACCAAGGGCAACCTGAAAGTGCGCGAGCACCCTTCGACAGGCCCTTACGTCGAAGATCTGGCCAAACTCGTGGTCAGCGGCTTCCAGGAGATCGAGCACCTGATGGATGAAGGCAACAAGGCGCGCACAGTTGCCGCAACCAACATGAACGAGACGTCGAGTCGAAGCCACGCCGTCTTCACACTGATGCTGACCCAGAAACGATTTGATGCCGAGACCAAGATGGAGATGGAGAAAGTCGCGAAAATCAGCCTTGTCGATTTGGCCGGCTCAGAGAGAGCGACATCCACCGGTGCAACGGGTGCCCGGTTAAAAGAAGGTGCCGAGATCAACCGCTCGCTTTCAACCTTGGGTCGCGTCATTGCTGCGCTGGCCGACCTGTCAACGGGAAAGAAGAAGAAGGGCGCTGCAGCTCAGGTTCCGTACCGTGACAGTGTTTTGACATGGTTGCTCAAGGACTCGCTCGGCGGCAACAGTATGACGGCCATGATTGCTGCCATCAGTCCTGCCGACATCAATTACGACGAAACGCTGAGCACCCTTCGCTATGCGGATTCTGCCAAACGCATCAAGAACCACGCTGTTATCAACGAGGATGCAAACGCGCGGATGATTCGCGAACTCAAAGAAGAGTTGGCCCTGCTCCGCAGCAAGATGGGTGTCGGCGGCGGCGGCGGCGGCGGCGGCGGTGCAGGCGGTGCGGGGGCTGCCAATGTGCCGGCCGACGAAGTGTACTCAGAGGACACGCCGTTGGAAAAGCAGATGGTCAACATCACACAAGCGGACGGTACCGTTAAACGTGTTTCCAAAGCCGAGATTGCAGAGCAGTTGAACCAAAGCGAAAAACTGTTGCAGGACCTCAACCAGACCTGGGAGCAGAAGCTGGTCAAGACCGAAGAGATTCACAAGGAGCGGGAGGCTGCCCTGGAGGAGCTTGGTATCAGCATCGAGAAGGGTTTCATTGGGCTCAGTACGCCCAAGAAGATGCCCCATCTCGTCAACCTGTCCGACGACCCCCTCCTCGCCGAATGTTTGGTGTACAACCTGAAGCCTGGCACAACCACCGTCGGCAACGTCGAGTCGAACGCGGATCACCAGGCCAACATTCGACTCAACGGCTCGCGGATTCTACACGAGCACTGTACGTTTGAAAATGTCGACGGGGTTGTCACGGTCGTGCCAAAACCCGATGCCGCTGTCATGGTGAACGGAAAGCGGATTACAGAACCAAAGCAACTGCACTCTGGATATCGCGTTATTCTCGGAGAT
This sequence comes from Ceratocystiopsis sp. VPRI43766, assembly GCA_019925685.1. Taxonomy (NCBI): domain Eukaryota; kingdom Fungi; phylum Ascomycota; class Sordariomycetes; order Ophiostomatales; family Ophiostomataceae; genus Ceratocystiopsis; species Ceratocystiopsis sp. VPRI43766. Next base: position 26,184 of record JADHKF010000011.1, read on the forward strand.
TTCCACATTTTCCGCTTCAACCACCCACAAGAGGCACGCGCCGAGCGTGCTGAGCAGCGTGCTGAACAGAGCCTACTCCGCCAGTCCGTCACAGCCAGTCAGATACAGAACATGGAATGGTCCTCGCCGTCCCCGGCTCCGCGCAACCTTGGCCACGAGCGGTCTACTAGCAAAGCCGGATCGGAATTTGGCTTTAGCGATGGTCGCGAGTCGCCCTCTCCCTTCCAGAGAAACGGCCGGGATTCGGACTGGTCTTTTGCCCGGCGCGAAGCTGCCAGCGCCATCCTTGGCACGGACCGGAATGTGGCAAGTTTGAACGACGACGAACTCAACATACTCTTCGAGGAGGTTCAAAAGGCGAGGGCCGAACGAACCACTGGCCGAGACGGTGATGAGGACGCGGAATCGATGTCATCCTATCCGATACGTGAGAAATACATGTCCATGGGTACCATTGATAACTTCTCGCTTGACACAGCTCTCACCATGCCATCGACACCAAGGCAGGGCGAGGTGGAAGATAAGATGCGTGGCGTGCGCGAGGAGCTGCAGCTGCAACTAGAGAAGCAAAAGGAAGAGTACCAAGACCAGCTCAAGACCGCCGAGGCTGCCAACGTTGAGGTGGAGGAAATCAAAAAGGAGAAGGAACGGATGGAAGAGACCCTGCAGACGCTTAAAATGGAGATGCAGAAGCAGCTCGAGGTCCAGAGGCAAGAGTTTGAGGAAAAGATCGAGAAGATGGACCCGCTGAAACGTCCAAAGGCCAACCCAAAACTATCCGACGACGAGATTGCGTTGGCCAAGAAAGTTGCCAAGCACTGGAGAGGCCGGCATTACGTGAAAATGGCCGAACAAGTGCTGCAGAATGCTGCAGTCTTGAAAGAAGCTCAGATCATGAGCCAAGAACTCACCGAGGGCGAGGGTGTTTACTTCCAGTTCACAGTGGTCGACGTCGGCCATCTGATCTGCTCGTCCTACGACATGATGCTGAACGGCCTCACTGGCGAGGGCGATGACGTGCCGCTAGAGGAAGCGCCGAAGCCGTGCATTGGCGTGCGCGTGATGGACTACCGGCACAGCGTGGTGCGCTTCTGGAGCTTGGAAAAGCTACACGAGCGCGTACGGCACATGCGGCAGCTGCACCAGTGTCTCGATGAGCCGGAATACAGTAGGCTTGTCAACGTGGAGAACCCGTTTATTGAGCCATGCATGCCAGAATACACTCTGGTCGGCGACGCCGATGTGCCACTCAAAGCGGTGTTCGAGTCCCGGGTCCAGGACCTTTCTGTCGACGTGGTCTCTCCCTACACTTGCCAGACAATCGCCATCCTGAAGCTCTCACTGGAACCGTCCAGTGCGCGGGCACCTTCGGGCACACTCAAGTTCAACGTGGTGATGCACGAAATGCTGGGCTTTGCAGAACGCGAGGGAACAGAGGTGCATGCACAGCTGTTCATTCCTGGCGTCTCGGAGGAGAACGGCATTACGACGACACAAATGATCAAGGATTTCGACGAAAACCCGGTTCGCTTTGAGAGCGTGCACAGCATGAGCATACCACTGTTTGGCCCCCAGGATGCCACGCTACGCATTGCTGTGTTCTCCAAGGTGACATCGACGCACCTTGACAAACTCCTTAGTTGGGACGACATACGCAGTGCTACCCCCCGAACACGAGACCAGGGCCCTGCTGCGGCCCGCATCGCGGAGTCGCAGTTTTTCACGGAGGAGCGTCACGACGTCTTGGCCCGAATGCAGATTCTGGAAATGGACGAGGAGGGTGCCTACACGCCTGTTGAAGTGGCGCAAGCGAGCGAGATGGATCCGGGCACGTTTCAACTGCACCAGGGCATCCAGCGGCGCATTGCGATCAATGTATCCCACAGCTCTGGCGACACACTCCCGTGGGACAGTGTGCCATCTCTGCGCGTGGGCAAGATCCAGCTGGTGGATCCGGCAGGCAGGATTCAGGAGCTGCCCAGTACTGCGCAGCAGCCTCTCGATGTAGCGCTTCGGCTGACGTCGACGCCGTCTTTCCGCAACAACGCCAACGGCACGCGCAGCATTACATTTACGGGCCAGTGGGATTCGAGTTTGCACAGCTCCAGGCTGCTCGACCGTGTCACGGCGGATAAGCACCGCGTGCAGATGACGGTCTGGTGGGAGATTGGTAGTTCAGAGCGGCTTGCCGAGCCCATGAAGTTCTCGATGACGGCCAACTGCCAGATCTTGTCGCGCAGCTTCGTGCGGCAGACGTCGCGGCTCGCTGCACTCTGGCAAACGGTGCGGTTTGTTCATTCGTCGACAGCCATGTTTGCCGTCACCATGCGGCCGGCACCGATCAAGCGGGTGGGTGATCTCTGGCGCATGAGTAGTCAGCACGACTATGTCAAAGGCGAGGAGAAGCTTGTGGCTTGGGCACCGCGAGGCGTGTCTCTCGTCAGTGACTTCATTGGCAGGCGCAAGAAGCGGCTGCGCATGGCCGAGATTGGAGCTGCGCAGAACACGTTGAAGCGCATCGGGCTTCCAGAACCGCGGGTGAAGGAGGCCTGGGAGACGGAGGAGGTGCCCAGTGCGGATCCAGACTCGGATGCGGCGCTGCGGGAGAAGAACGGTGAACTGGACTCTATCGAAGAACTTCTACGGGACACTCCAGAGGCATCACAGGTTTTAGAGCCCCCCGCGGACCTGGCAGGCGGCGATGCTCCTGTTGCGGAGGCTCCTGCTGGAGATGCAGCAACGACGGAAGCGGGTGCCGAGACTCAGGCGACCGATGCTGCACCTGAAGAGAGTCCGGATGCTGCAGATGTGCCGAAAGGAGAGGCGTCTGAACTGGCACCAGAACAAGCACCAGAAGCAACAGAAACTCCGAACACATCGGCAAGCGCAGCGAGAACGCCGGACAAAACGGAGCTCCTCCTGAAGAAGACCCTGAAGCTTTGGACAAAGTATCCGGATCCGCTATTGCAGATTCTCCGCCCGGAAAACACGGACCCGCCAGCGGATGGCACGGCCGATGCGACGGAGCTACCAAGCCTCATCACGACGGTGATTCATGTGCCAAAGAACCCGAAGGTGATGAAGGGTGGCTTTTTGCTGGTGCCGAGCAACGACGCGACCCGGTGGGTCAAGCGCTTCGTGGAGCTACGGCGTCCATACCTACACGTGCATAACGTGACGGAGGGCGACGAGGTGGCGATTGTCAGCCTGCGCAATGCACGGGTGGACAGCGAGCCCGGGATCTTGGGGCTGCTGGAGAGCCGGCATCCGGCGTACCAGAACAATGGGTTCGAGGGCCACGACAACGTCTCGGAGCTGGGGTACGGAGACAGCAGCGACAACGAGAGCCAGCTGACAGCGAGCGTCAGCTCGCCTCCTCGCAGCGTCAACGGGTCTGGCCCGGGTCCGTCGACGCCGCAGAAGACCGGCCGCGGACGGACGGCGTCAGGGCGTTGGATCTCGTCGGTGTGGTCAGGTGGCAGTCCGCGGAACCGGCCAGGGCTGCAGCGCCTCAGCGACCGGCTGCAAGCCGGCGTGTTTGCGGTCTATGGGACGAACAACACGTGGCTGTTTGCAGCGCGCAGCGAGCGGGACAAGATGGAATGGATCACGCGGATTGACCAGAGTTTCCTGCTGCCGTCGGCGGCGCCGTCGGTGTCGTCGATGGGCAACAGCCGGGCGGCGAGTCCAAGCATTGGCGGCGGACCAACGGGGCGGTGACAGGATGAGCATGAAATGACGGATGTCTTGATGCCGGGATGCGTGTTTTTTCTCTCTTTTTTTTCTCGTCTTTTTTTTTTCTCTTCTTTTTTCCCCTCTTTCGTCTTTTCTTTTTCTTTTTTCTTGTTTTCCTTTCTTGTCGACGTCTTGCAAAGATCAACAAACAGCCAAACGCGCCTACGCAGCAACGGCAGAGACGAAAAGCGACGGATATACCCCCAGAACCATTTCTTTTGTTGTTAGAATGTATCCATAGAGCAGCATAGAGGGACCATCTCCCCTCCCATTTCTCCCCTCGTTCCCGGCTCCTCCCACACTCGCTTGTAGTTGCTGTATACGAGCGTCATGCGCGGCGGCGGCGGCCCGTAAAAGAGTTTTTTTTTTGCCGCAACTATGCGCGGGAGGTCCCCCCCACTTTAACCCCGACCGCCCAAAAAAAGAAAGAAAGAAAAAAAAAAGCTTTTCATCCCGCGCCCGATAAAAGACGAATGATCGGCTGGTCTTTTGTTCTTCGTTCTGCAGCATCCGCGCCCCGACTCCGACTTTCATCCTCCCGTCTTCGCATCTGCCAGCACCCTTCTGTGCGCTTTTTGACCTCCATTCCACCACCGACACCCAAACGGACGCGTCCGCCGACAACGACACTGCCCAAGATGTCTGAGATTGTGCACGAGACCATCAAGGGTAAGACAGGACGAGCACTCTGCTTTCTCTCTGCTGTTTCCACGATCAATTCATCTTTTCCTGTTGTGTGCAGAAATGCCCCGGGTGTTTCCCAAGCGCTGTTGCTGCAGTTCTTTTTTTGTTCTCCCTCTTTCCAGGGTGATGCTCTTGCATCATAGCTACCAGCTTGGCCAGTGCAGAATGCGCGCACCTGTCTATCCTGCATCATTGTCCCGTGCATCTTTGCCCTTGGTTTATTTCCCTTTCAGCATTTTCTGGCCCTTCTTTCTCCTGCTTCTTTGTCTTTTTGCCGCACCCGCCCGCTTTCTTCCCGCGACCCCTCCATTGTTTTCCTTATCGCTTATCGCACGCATTTCGTCACCACCTCAGACGGCTCATATGGCTAACGCTTTGTTCCTCCAGATGGCTGGTTCCGGGAGATCTCGGAGATGTGGCCCGGTAGGTTCTTCCCGTCTCGGCTTGCTGGCCGGCCTGCCGTTCTAACCCGGTTTGCGCTCCAGGCCAGGCCATGACGCTGCGCGTCAAGAAGGTGCTGCACCACGAGAAGAGCAAGTACCAGGACGTGCTGCTGTTCGAGTCGACGGACTACGGCACCGTGCTGGTGCTGGACAACGTGATCCAGTGCACGGAGCGCGACGAGTTCTCGTACCAGGAGATGATCACGCACCTGGCGATGAACTCGCACCCGAACCCCAAGAAGGTGCTGGTCATCGGCGGCGGCGACGGCGGCGTGCTGCGCGAGGTGGTCAAGCATGAGTGCGTCGAGGAGGCGATCCTGTGCGACATTGACGAGGCCGTCATCCGGCTGTCGAAGCAGTACCTGCCCGGCATGGCCGCGGGCTTCAACCACCCCAAGGCCAAGGTGCACGTCGGCGACGGCTTCAAGTTCCTCGAGGACTACAAGAACACGTTCGACGTCATCATCACGGACTCGTCCGACCCGGAGGGCCCGGCCGAGAGCCTCTTCAAGAAGGCCTACTTTGAACTTCTGCACAGTGCGCTGCGCGAAGGCGGTGTGATTACGACCCAAGGTTGTATGTTTGGGAGGGTTTTTTAGCTGTCGAGACGTTTTTTGCTGACTTTTTTTTTCTCTTTTCTAGCCGAGAACCAGTGGCTTCACCTGCCGCTGATCGCCCAGCTCAAGAAGGACTGCAAGGAGGTCTTCCCCGTCGCCGAGTACGCGTACACGACGATCCCCACGTACCCGTCGGGCCAGATCGGCTTCATGGTCTGCAGCAAGGACCCCAACGCCAACGTCAAGGAGCCGCTGCGCAAGTGGTCCACCGAGGAGGAGGAGAAGCTGTGCAAGTACTACTCGGCCGACATCCACCGCGCCAGCTTCATCCTGCCCACCTTTGCGCGCAAGGCTCTGCAGTAATCGGATCGTGCTGTGCATGGATTCCTCGTTTCTTCGTTATTGATTTCCTACGGGTCTTTTATGTTTCTTCTTCATATCGTTATCCATGATAGATGCACGACACAGGCGGCAAAACAAAAAGAAAAGGTGGTTGGACAAAAATTCTCTATATTGTTTTTGCAGGCGATGTAGAAGACTCCCGGTTCATGCCGCCACCTTGGTCGCGCTCACATCCGGGTACACGTCGAAGCGCCGTTGGTCGCGTAGCGGGATGGCCTTGCGAGCGTCCTCGATGGCGTCGGCCGTCAGGTCGGCCGTGACAATGGTCTCGGTCTCCTCGGCCTCGACGAGCACGGCGGCCAGCGGGTCGGCCACCAGACTGTGGCCCCAGGCGTGGTAGCTGGCAGACGTGTCGCGTGCCGGCGAGCACAGCGCCACGTACAGCTGGTTGTCGACGGCGCGGGCCTGCGCCAGCAGCCGCCAGTGCAGCGGGCCTGTCGTCGTGTTGAAGGCGCCCGGGTAGACGAGCGCGAAGCAGTTGTCGCGCCGCGCGGCGACCATGGCCGGCTCCGGGAAGCGCACGTCGTAGCAGATGCCAATGGCGATGCGGCCGTAGTCCGGCAGGTCGACGGTGGTGATCTTCTGGCCGGCCGACAGGACCTCGCTCTCCTGGAAGCGGATCTTGCCCGGGATGTCAATGTCGAACAGGTGCAGCTTGCGGTGTGTGGCCAGCAGCGCGCCGGTGCGGTCAAACGTGAGCGAGGTGTTGTAGTACTTCTTGTCGCCGCCCGCGGTCTCCTCCAGCTCGGGGATGCTGCCGCCCACCAGGTACACGCCGGCGTCGCGGGCCATGGCCGCCAGCGCGTGGAAGCTGGGGCTGGCGGCGGCCGGCGGCGGCGACGGCAGCAGCGGCTCGGCGTACGTGGGGAAGTAGTCGCAGCCGTAGGGCGAGTTGAAGCACTCGGGCAGCACGACGATGCCGGCGCCGTGCTCGCGCGCCGCCTTGAGCACCAGCTCGCGCGCGTGCGCCAGGTTGGCCGCCTTGTCGGCCCCGCTGGCGAGCTGCACGCAGGCAATGCGCACGGGCTTGCGCAGGAGGACGGGGCGCTCAGACGAAGCCATGGAGGGCGAGGAGGATGGTGAAGGCGACACGGTCGAGACCAAGCGGGTTGTGCGGGCGGTGCGGCGTGGCGGTCTCGTCGAGGGTGCGCGGGAGGCTGGTGAGAAAAAAGGCGTTGCCGAGGACAGCAGAAACGGCCGGGCCCGACACGATGCAGAGAAGTGGCGCGAGAGAGTGCAGAGAGGACGCGTCGCGGGTTGCATGATAAGGTGACGGACGATTTCTTTTTTGCTCCGGGGGGGCATCGGATGCGGATCGGTCCTGCCCTATGGCGTGCGAGGGGCGGTGGTGGGGGAGCCGCAGCTAGCCGTTGGAGACTTTGGCGTCAGCACTGTCGGCCTAACTGCCGCTGATGATTCCGAAGGGAAGGCGCCGTTCGGAACCAGAGCGCACGTACTACGGGCAGGGAAGGAGGGGTCTTTCCGGCCGTTCGTGCTTACCTCGAGGCAAGACCGTGTACGTGTAGAAAAGCATGCGTCTCACGCCCAGCGCCGGCCCGCTTAGTTTTCTCCTGCATCGTTTCCCCTCATCCTCCGTCTTCGCATCATCCGTCTTTCGCCCTAGACCACCAGCCCTGCAGCATCGTATCCCAACCCACGCCATGAGCTCCAACACCGATCAAGCAGCCGCGCTCGCGGCCCGCGTCGCCCACGAGGCGTCCGTCAAGCGCAACCCGCACCCCGACTTTAAGGGCGTCGAGGCCAGCCGGCCAGCCTGGGACGAGTCGTCCAAGTGGCACTACACGCAGACGCGGAACACCAACTGGCAATGGGGCGAGGGCGGCAACGACGGCGGCGCATCGCTGAAGAAGCCGCACGTCGAGATCGATCCGCACGAGCCCGGCCGGCCGGCCGTCTTCAACTACAAGCTCCTTATCTCGGCGATTGTTCCCCGGCCGATTGGGTTCCTGAGCACGATGGCCGCAGACGGTGGGTGCCTCTTTGCTGTTTGGTTTTTGCTTTGCATCTTGATGCTGACCATCTGGTGGTCACAGGCTCCTCGTCCAACCTCGCGCCCTTCTCCTACACCAACATGGTCAACCACGACCCGCCCATCTTCACCATTGGCGTCTCCAGCAGCGTGGCCAGTGCCAAGGATACGCTGGCCAACATTGTGGCCAGCAAGGAGTGCGTGCTCAACATCATCTCGGAGCACTACATCGAGGCGGCCAACTGCACGTCCGTCAACGCGCCGTACGGCGTCTCCGAGTGGGCGCTCAGCGGCCTGCACCAAGCCCCGTCGACGCATGTCAAGCCGCCGCGCGTCCAGGAAGCCATCTTCGCGGCCGAGTGCAAGCTCGTCGAGCTGCGCGAGTTTGACAGCCGCGCCAACCCCGGCAAGAAGTCCGGCACCCTCCTCATCCTCGAGGGCGTCAACTTCTGGGTGCGCGAGGACGCCATCAACGAGGAGCGCAACCTGATCGACCCCGAGGTGTGTTGTTCTGCTTTTTCGGTTTCTTTATGATTTTTCCTGTTCCATTTGCTCATACACTGACGAAACAGGTCCTGCGCCCCATCAGCCGGCTGGGCGGTATCACCTACGGGCGGACCACGGAGGCCTTTGAGCTCCCGCGCCCGGACTTCACGGCCGTGACCGGCGCAGCCAATGCAGACGAGCTGCTGGAGAAGGCAAAGGCGCCTTGATGGATTTTCTCAGCGTGAGGCCTTCCTAGAAACCACCCGCATACGACATGTCAACAGCATTCCTAGACCGGTAGCGTTATATAGGGGAATACGAGACCACTGTGACGCGTCTAATTGGCACGTCATTTCGCGTTGCGGCGCAGTAAATACAGGGGCTGTTGCAGACTTAGGCGGGGAGGGGCCGCCTAAAACGGTTGCATCCGGGGGGGGGACCCCTCATTCCCAGACAGCCCCCTCTTCCCACACCACCAGCAGCGATCCGGAAGCCCAATCTCCAACCGACCAAGAGACGTCCGCACGCACACAGAGACGAAGCCGTTCGTCGCCAAACCGCTTTCAAAATGACGACGTACTCGCTCGATCCCGCCCTCTACATCTTCACCTCCCTGACGGCCGGCTCCTCGCACATTGTCACGGCCACGTCGCGTCTCGAGACTATCCTACGCGCCAACAAAGTGCCCTTCAAGGCCGTCGACATTGCCACCGATGACAAGGCTCGCATGCTCTGGGGCCGGCGGGCCGGAAAGGATGCCGGCGGGCGCCTGCGGAAGCTGCCGGGGCTGGTCCAAGAGGGCGTTGTGCTAGGAGTGCGTTCCGTCTTTCTTTGCTGCTTTTTCCTCGTCTTCGTCTTCCACGGCTAACTCCTTCTAGGACCTCGTCGAGATCGAAGAGTGGAACGAGTATGGCGAGCTCAAGCAGAACGTCAAGCTGTACTGGGACGAGATGACGCAACCGCCCATCAGCCAAAAGCCGCCGACGCCGCCGCCGGTCGTGAAGAAGTCGACAACACCAGCAGGCCCTGTGGGCGCAGCAGCAGCGGGCGTGGCCGCCGCCGCCGCAGAAGCAGCAAAAGCCAAGGCCGCAGCAGGCACAGCCACATCTGCAACGGCCGCACCACCAAAGACGACTGCTCTCCCTGTCCGGAGCATTGCCGACGAAGCCGCGGCCAAGGCCAAGGAACTGAAGCTCCAGAGCCTACGCGACAAGGTTTACGGAAAGGGGGCGACAGGCGACAAGGCGAAGGAGGCGGAGAAGGACGAGAAGGAGAACAAGAAGGAGGAGAAAGAGGAGAAGGAAGAGAAGAAGGTGGAGAAGAAGGTGGAGAAGGAGGAGAAGAAGGAGGAGAAGAAAGAGGAGAAGAAGGCGGAGAAGAAGGAAGAGAAGAAAGAGGCGAAGAAAGAAGAAAAGAAGGAGGTCAAGAAAGAGGAGAAGAAGGAGGCGAAGAAAGAGGACAAGAAGGAAGTTAAAGAGAAGGAGAAGAAGGACGCAAAGAAGGAGACGAAGAAGAGCACCGCAAAAGAGGTCAAGAGCGCAAAGAAGGACACTAAGAAGGTGGCGGCGAAGGAGACGAAGAAGAAGGAGATCAAGAAGGACTCGAAGAAAGACGACAAGAAGGCGAAGGACGTGAAGGAGAAGGAAGTGAAGAAGGAATCGGCAAAGAAAGTCGAAGCCAAGGACGACGACGATGACCTCGTCATTGTGAATGCCGGCGAAGACGACAAGGATTCTGAGGAGGAGTTTGAGGAAGAGTCTGAAGAGGACTCCGAGGAGGATTCCGAGGAGGACGACGATGACGCGTCAGGAAGCGACGAGGACAAGGAGAACAAGGAGAAGGGCATCACAAAGTCGGCACCAGCTGCGGCAGCAGAGACCAAGGAGACCAAGGAGACCAAGAAGGCAGAGGAGGAAGACTCGGACGAGGAAGAGGACTCGGATGAGGAGTCAGAAGAAGACAGCGACGACGACGAGTCCGAGGAAGAGGAGGACAGCGACGACGACGACGACGATGCCGCAGCAACAAAGGCCCCGGCAGCCAAGACAGCCCCGGCAACGAAGACGGCTGCGCCATCTGCCTCTGCAGCCTCGCCTTCGGCCAAGAAGACGGCCACGCCGGCTGCTACCTCAGCCTCGCCGTCTTCGGTCAAAAAGACTGCGCCTGTAGAGACTAAGAAAGCGGCGGCAGAAGAGGACGAGTCTGACGATTCCGACGAAGAGGAGGACTCGGACGACGACGTTGTTGTTGTCAAGAAGAAGAAGGAGGAGGAAGAGGAGGACGACGATGACGACGACGACGATGACGATGAAGAGGAAGAGGACGACGATGATAGCGATGAGGATGATGACGATGACGACGACAGCGACGAGGATGACGACGACGACGACGACGATGAGGACGAAGACAGCGACGACGACGACAAGGATGCCAAGGCCAAGCCACAAGCAAAGACGCCCGCCAAGCCGGAGACAAAGGCGCCGGCGACGGCAACACCGGCAAAGGACAAGGCAAAGGCCGCATCCAAGTCGGCAAAGAAGTAGACGGATGACGGGGGGGGGAGGGACAGGAGGCGAAGACCTGTGCAGATGTGTGCGAGCTTTTGTTTACTCTATTCCTACATTACTAATTCCGTATTTTTTTTTTTTTCTTTTGTTATCTTTGGTCAGGGGGGGGGACTGCAGTTTGAATTTTTTTTTCTTGTTTGATTTTGTTTGATTTTCTCTGATTTGCATCCGACGCCGAGTTGATAGCCAATACCAGGCAAAGCCAGGATTCTTTCTTTTTTCCCGTTTTTATTTCCTGCCGTGTCTCCTATTTTGGTTGTTTGTACAGTTTTTTTCCTCCGCCTCCAAGTGTTTTTTATATACGGACCAGATCTCCCCTCAGCCATACAGGTCTTCGTCGTCGCTGGCCTGCTGCGCCTGGAACGCCGCGCTGGCCACGGCCTTGCCCTTGCCGCGGCTGCTGCTGCTGTGCCCGCTGCCGCCCACAATGACGCTGCCCGTGTCGTCGTCCGAGACGCCGCCGACGATGCCGATGCCGTTGCCATCGTTGTCGTCGTCGTCGTTCTCGTCCTCCTCCTCGACGTCGCTGAACCGCGTTGCCACGGCTGCCTTGCCCTTGCCCTTGCCCTTGCCGCCGGCCTTGCGCGCCGGCCGTGCTGACGGGAACCCGGTGGGGGGCTGCGACGCAGAGGACGCGGATGCCGCCGCGGCTGCTTCTTCGGCAGCAGCGGCCGCCTCCTTCTTCTTGTCCCGGGCCCCCTCAAACGTGGCCCGCACCCGCTCGTAGTGCGCCAGCTCGCCGGCGCTGATGCTGGGCACGAGCTCGCGGTGCGCATCCAGGAAATCCTGCTCCGTCACCACGACGGACACGTCCTCGGGCGTCGCGTAGTGGTCGAAGAAGTAGGCCGTTGACACGACCTTTTTCGCCGGGTGGTGGACAGCCCCGTTCGTGCCGTTGACGCCGTTGACACCATTCACGCCGTTTGCGCCGCCGTCGCTGTTCATGGCCGCAATCTTGGCGTCGACCTGCGACGCCTGCCGCGTCACTGCCTTGAGCATGGCGTCGCTGCACAGCGCGTAAAAGTCGGCACCCGTGTACGTGAACGGCAGCTTCTCGGCAATCGCCCGCAGCGAGACGTCGGGGTGGAGGGTGAACCTGCGTTGTTAGCAACGGATATACAATCAAGACTGGGAACCAGAGTATACATACTTCCGCGTCAGCGCCTCCAGGATGCGCAGCTGCTTGTCGTGCGTGTCGGACACGCCCAGGTACAGCAGCGTGTCGAACCGGCCCGGCCGCAGCAGCGCCTGGTCCAGCAGGTCCGGCCGGTTGGTCGCGCCAATGACGAACACGCCCGCGCCGCCGCTGCCGCCACCGCCGCCGCCGCCGCCGTCGTCGTCGCCGGCCCCTGCGTCGTCGTCGTCGCCGCCGCCCGACATGCCGTCGAGCTCGGCCAGCAGCTGCGACACGATGCGGTCCATGACGCCGCCGCTGTCGCCCTGGTTGCCGCGCTTGGGCGCGACCGAGTCCAGCTCGTCAAAGAAGACGACGCACGGCCGCGCGTCGCGCGCGCGCTGGAACACGCGCCGCACGTTGGCCTCGGACTCGCCAATGTACATGTTGAGCAGCTCGGGGCCCTTGACGCTGAAGAAGTTGAGGCTGTACTCCGTCGCAATCGCTTTGGCCAGCAGCGTCTTGCCCGTGCCCGGCGGCCCGTAGAACAGGATGCCCGACCGCTTCTTCATGCCCTTGGCAAACAGCTCCGGCCGCTCCAGCGGCAGCTGGATCGTCTCCATCACCACGTCCTTGACGTTGTCCAGCCCGCCCACGTCGTTCCACGTCACGTTCGGGATCTTGGGCGCCCCGATCGCGTCGGCAAAGTTCTTGCGCGCCGCGTCCACCGCCGCGTCAAAGTCCGCCTTGGTCAGCCCCCGCACGGCTGCGCCGCCCGCCACCTGGATGTCGCGCAGCGTCAGCGCCGAGGGTGCACCGCCAGCAGCAGGCTTCTGCTCGGAGACTGACGCTGATGCGGCTGCGGCGGCTGCCGCTGCTGCCGCGGCTTGGTCGGCCACGAGCTTCTCGAGGCGGCTTTGCCGGCACACGAGCGCCCGCTCCACGACGTCGACGAGATCGCCGGCCACGAGCGCGGCCGTCTTGAGCGCGACGCTGTTCAGCTCCACGTCCGGGTCCAGCACAATGGCCCGGTCGGTCACAATGTTGCGCAGGATGCTGGCGCGCTCCGCCTCGTCGGGCGCGCGCATCTCCATCTCGTGCGTGAACAGGCTGCGCACGCCGTCTGGGATCTTGTCCGCCTCGGTCGTCGTCGCAATCAGCACCCGGCTGTCCTCCAAGATCTCCTTGAGCGTCGACACCATCCGGTCCGCCGTCAGCGCCTCCAGGTGCCGGATCAGCAGCGCGCAGCACTCCGGCCCGCAGCTCATCGCCAGGCCCGCGCGGCCCTTGAGCACGCCCTCCGTCTTGGCGTCGCGCCCGCCCGCGCTGGCCTCGTTCAGCACGTCGTACGCATCCACCGCAAACGTGTGCAGGCCCACGTCCGCGCACGCGTCCCGCGCCACCGTGGCCTTGCCAATGTTGCGCTGCGTCGACACCAGCAGAATCGCCACCGGCGGCATCTTGAGGTGGATCGCCCGCCGGCTCGTCGCCGCCGCCACCAGGTCGCGCAGCTGCCGCCGCAGCGGCGACACGTGGCTGCGGTCCGGGTCCACGACCGCCGGCGCCGCGCGGTCGCCATACCGCCGCGGCGGCTCCCGCAGGCCCAGGTAGAACGGCCAGTTGCTGTCCTTGGTGCCGGGGATGCGCGACGTCGTCGTGCCGGCCTGCTCCAGGTGCGCCGTCGCAATGTCCACGCACGCCACCGTCGTGCCCCACACGCTCTCCTCCTCCGGGTCCTCGTTGCGCGCGTGCGGCTGCCCCTGCGGCTGCACGTGCGTCACCTTGAACCATGCGACGTCGTCGGCGCGGAAGCGCTGCCGCCCGCTCACCTCGTTGGTGCTTGCGCCGGCAGCCGCACCGGCAGCCGGCCCCGTCCCGTTGGTGCCGGCCGTGCCGTTGCTGTCGCTGCCCGGCGGCGGCGCCTTGACGTTGCCGGTCAGGGACAGAATGTCGCCGACGGCGGCGCTCTCGCTCGACAGCAGCATGTCATTCATGGTGCGGCCCAGCTGCGCGTCGATGGGAATGGCAATCAGGTCGCCCGTCTTGACCACGCGCAGCTTCTTCTCAAAGTGCCACTTGAGCCCCGCGACGACGGCCGACTGCACCGACTTCTCAATGGGCACGGGCGTGCGCACCTGCTGCAGAATCACCTTGAGCGCCACGGGCGGCTGCGCCGTGGCGGCCAGCTTGCTCGACGGGCGGGCGCCGTGGCGGGACGACAGCGACGAGGCAGCAGCCGCCGCCGCAGCAGCCATAGAAGCTGCCGACGCCTTGAGCGGCGACAGCCGCAGATACGGCGTCCCGTGCATGTTGGCCAGCAGGATGGGCGACAGGTAGGCGACGGGGCTGGTGGGGCGCTGGACCTGGGACTCGAAAAAGGACAGGCGGCGGCCGCTCTCGTGCTTGGAGCTGGGGATGCGGGTGACGGGGCGCTGCGAGTAGCCCTCGGGCAGGCCGAAGACGCGGACGGGCCGCCAGTCGGGGTCGTCGCCGCCGCCAAAGTCGCCAAAGCTGCCGAGGGCAAAGCGGCCGAAGCCGTTGGCCGGCGGCTCGGTGGCCTCCTCGAGGCGGACCCAGTCGCCGGAGAAGCAGCCGATGCGCGTCAGGTTGTTGATGTCGACGTAGACGCGGGCCTCGTCGTCGTCGGCCGGGCCGGGCTTGGGGTGCAGCAGCTCGGCCGGGATGGGCGCCGTCAGGCCCTGGGCCTTGAACAGGCGGCCGCGCGGGCGGTCGGGCCGGGCGGTCGTCGCCGTGAAGCTGGAAAAGACGGAGCCGGGCGTGGCAGTGCCGTTGCCGCGGCGGCCGCGGCCGACGGTCATGGGCGAGCCGGGCTGCATGGTGGACACGCCGCTGGCGAGGGTGGCGGGCAGGGTGGGCGCCTGCAGCGAGATCATCTCGTCCATGGAGTCGTCGGAGATTTCGCCGCCGTCATCATCATCGTCGTCGTCGTCGTCGTCGACGGGCGACATGTCCAGCTCGGACTCGGTCATGCCGGACGTCTCCTCGCCGTCGTCGGTGGGCGCCTCGGCGTCGGTCTCGGTGCGGGTGCGCTCCTCGGCGGCGGAGAAGAACTGGTCGTTGGCGGTGTCGTTGCCGTCGTCTTCGTCCTCGGCAATGCCGTTGAGCTTGCGGTTGGGCGGAATGGGCGGCAGGTCGCTGCGGCCGCGCTTGGCGGGCAGGCGGCCCTTGGACACGATGATCTTGGTGCGCGGCGTCAGGATGCCCTGGGCGACGGGCTCGCTGAAGGTGACCTTGCCCGGGTTTGGCGGCACGTGGGTGATGGGGTGGGGCGGCAGCGGCAGCGGGAACAGGTCGCCGGCGTGGACGACCTGCAGGGTGCCGAGGGCGACGCGCAGGGCGGCGGTCAGGCGGTCCTCGGCGGAGCTGGCCGCCGTCTTGGCGCCCTTGGCGGCGTCGAGGGCGGCGTAGAGCGCGGGGGTGTTGGGGTGGTCGCGGAAAAAGGTGCCCTCGCCGGCCTCGAGGCGCTGGACGAGGTCGCCCTCGAGGCTGACAAAGACGGAGTCGAGGGCGACGGCCTCGACGTCGAGCACGAGGATGTCGATGCCGCGGCGGCTGTGGCCGGAGAGCTTGGAGGGCGCGACCTGCTGCAGGATGGCGGCAAAGTTCTGGAGGGCGAGCGACGAGGGCGAGAACTGCACGGTGTTGGCGGCGAGGGCGGTCGACTTGGCAATGGGCACGACCGTCCAGTCGTCGTGGTCGGGCGAAGCGGCCGGGGCCCAGGGCGTGATGGCAATGTAGTAGATCTTGGGCTCGGCGGCAGACGCTGCAGGCGCCGTCAGCGAGCGGGACGAGCCAAAGGCGGACGTGGCATCTGCAGTGTACGTTAGTTGCCGTCAATGGTCTGTCCTTGCCTTGTGCTCCCACATACCATCTTTCTGCAGCTGCTCCTGCTGGTGCAGGTGCGGGAACAGGTCGGCAAAGAGGTCGTCGGACAGGATGCCGACGTCGCCGCGGACGTGGTCGTCGAGCACCAGGCGAGCAGCAATGGGCGGCTTGTCCTGGCGTCGGCGCCGGGGCCGACGCTGCCGGCGTGTGGGAGCCGGGGCGTCCATTGGATCTGGACGAGCTCAGGGGTCGTTTCTGGGGAAAAGCAGATGGGAAAGCTGGATGACGGTTCAGGCGAGACAGGACGGCGGCGCGCGCATCGTCGCTCAGGGCCTTTGAGTCGTTGGCGTTGCAGGATGCGTGTGTGTGCGTCGGCCGGGATGCAGAGGATGCAGACGGGCAGTGCTGTGGTCGAGGCCGTGGGTGGTGATGCTGCTTTGGCCAGGTGCACAGGTTGGTTGGAAAACAGTGTGGTGTGGGGATGGGGGACGCCTGTAGCGGACTTTGTTAGGGCACATTTGGCCTCGGTTCGTCGCGCTTGCCTAGTTTTCCCCATGTCGCGTCGGAGATTGGCCCTGGACCCGGGGGGGGGGGGGGCGCCCGGGGTTGGTCACGTGGGGCCACCTGACTGCGGGGACCGTGGGCGTCACATGCTATTGCGAGTGCCGGCAAAGCTCCGGGTCAAAAGTACGCAACCTGCAGCAACCATGGGACTGAACGCCGCACGCTCCGGGCGCCGGCGCAAGCGGAGGCCGTCTCTGTCGGCTGGGCGGGCCGCTGTCGACGACGGGTTCCAGCCGCCGGCGTCGCACACGAACTCGCTGTTTTCGACGCTGCCGGAGTACGGCCCGCCGTCGCTGGTGCAGAGTCTGCAGAACACGACGCTGCGCGCGTCGTCGTTTGTGCTGAGCCTGTCGTTTCTGAGCGGGGTGCTGCTGGGATCGCTGTGCACGGGGATCCCGGGCGCGCTGCGCCGCGTCGGCTGCCTCCTGCTGCGGCGCGACCCGGACGCCGGCCGGCCCTTTCGGGACGAGGAGAAACGACGACGGCAGCAGCGCCGCGACCAGGAGCGCCGCTGGAAGCAGCAGCACAATACGAACAAGGAGGAGCAGGAGCAGGAGACACCAGACGAGGAGGCCGCCGTGGGCGGTGCCGGCGACGCCGCGCTCTACCCGCCGACGGCCGGCGGCCCCGATCCGCTGGTGCCGGACGTGGCACACTACGCGCGGCGGGTCGGGCTCGACGCCGAGACGTTTGCGGTGCAGACGGAGGACGGCTTTGTGATTGAGCTGTGGCACGTCTTCGACCCGCGCACGCAGGCGCCCAGGCCCGCCGACCAGCGCCAGCCGCGCGGCCCGGGCCTGCTGTTCGACGAGACGACGGCCGCCGAGCGGGCGGCGCGGCAGGCCCAGATGCTGCGCGCAGCGGCGGCGGAGGCGCGGCGGCCCAAGTACCCGGTGCTGCTGGTGCACGGGCTGCTGCAGAGCGCGGGGGCGTTCTGCGCGGGCGACGACGGGTCGCTGGCCTTTTTCCTGTGCAAGGCCGGCTACGACGTGTGGCTGGGCAACAACCGCTGCGGGTTCCGGCCGCGGCACACGACGCTGGCGCCCGCGGACCCGCGCATGTGGTGCTGGAACATCCGCCACATGGGCGTCTTCGACCTGCCGGCGCTGGCGTCGCGCGTGCTGCGCGAGACGGGCTTCGCGCAGCTGGCGCTCGTCTGCCACTCGCAGGGCACGACCGAGGCGCTCGTGGCGCTGGCCAAGGAGCAGCGGCCCGCGCTCGGGCGCGCGCTGTCTGTGTTCTGCGCGCTCGCGCCCGCCGCGTACGCCGGCCCGCTCATCAGCCGCGTCTACTTCCGCTTCCTGCGCGCGCTCTCGCCCGCCGTCTTCCGCCTGCTCTTCGGCATCCACGCCTTCATCCCGCCCATGATGCACGTCCACCGCCTGCTGCCCGGCCGCCTGTACGGCTGGCTCGGCTACCGCGTCTTTGCCTTCTTGTTCAGCTGGTCGGACACGCGCTGGGACCGCGGCCTGCGCAACCGCATGTTCCAGTTCGCGCCCGTCTACGTCAGCGCCGAGTCCATGCGCTGGTGGCTCGGCCGCGAAGGGTTTGCCCACCACAAGTGCATCCTGGCCACCAAGGAGGCGTGGACGGCCGAGGAGGCGGCCGAGGCGGCTGAGGCGGCTGAGACGGCCGAGACGGCCGAGGCAATCGAGACCGAAGCGTCCACGTCCGCCGAGACCGAGGACGAAGAAGGCACCCGCCTCATGCTGCACCGCCACCACCGCCCGGGCTCGACGGCCTGGTTCGACGACCAGACGCCGCCGTTTGCGCTCTGGGTCTGCGGCCGCGACGACCTCGTCGACGGCTGGCGCCTGCTCAAGCGCCTGCTGCCCGCGCCCGCCTTTGCCGCCCTGCGCCAGGGCCACGGCAACCGCAGCGTGGTCGGCTCCGGCACCGGCGCCGTCCCCGGCACCGTCCCCGGCCGCCAGCGCAGCACGCGCGAGCCGCACGTGCGCGTCGTGCACGCAAAGGTGCTGCCCGACTACGAGCACCTCGACGTGATCTGGGCCATGGACGCCCCCGAGCTCGTCTTTGCCGACGTGCGCGACGTCATCTGGAAGACGTGTCCGGCCCGGGCCGGGTGCCGCGTGCCCATTGGCAGCGAGGCCGTGCCAGTATGGAGAGACGATGAAGACGATGAAGACGATGAAGACGATGAAGATGACGAAGAAGACAACGAGCACACGAACCCTGATGACCCCCGTTAGAAGTATGCTTGGATATCCTAAATACATAGACGCCTTTTTTTGTTTTCCAATACCCCCTTGTCTACCCCCTTGTCTTCTCCCCCTACCTCTTCTCCCCAAACTCCTGCCGCTGCATGTTTTCCACTCCCGTCCGCGTCTCCGTGTGCTCCGACCGCAGCCGGTCCTTCATCACAAACAGACTCGCCGCCAGCGACAGCCCGGCCACGCCCATGTACAGCCAGAACACGTTGCGCATGGCCGCGCCAAACGCCGCCCGCACCGCGTTGCGCTGCTGCCCGTCCGCCGCCAGCGACGCCACCACCTCGCCCACGTGCGCCGCCGCCTCGTCGCCCGTCAGCAGCGCCAGCGCCGCCGGCGACAGGCCCGCCGCCGCCAGCCGCGGCTGCTGCGCGTTCATGCTGTTCTGGAACACGACGCCGCCGCCCAGCACCAGCGCCAGCGTCTGCGCCACGTTGCGCAGAAACGACAGCGTCGCCGTCGCCGCCGCCGTGTCCGCCTGGCTCGCCACCGCGTTCTGCAGCGCCAGCATCGGCGCCTGGTACAGCACCGAGAACCCCAGCCCCGCCAGGCACGAGCACCCAATCACCACGCCCTCGCCCGCGTCCGCCGCGCCCCCGCCGCCCCGGTGGCCCAGCGCCACGCCCGCCAGCAGCCCGCCGCCCAGCAGCATGAACGCGCTGCCCGCCCACATCAGCTCGCGGCAGAACCGCCCCGTCCGGTGCAGCAGCAGCCCGCCCAGCAGGTCGCCCGCCGCCTCCACCGCCAGCATCGGCACCATCAGCACGCCGCTACGCAGCGGCGACGCCTGCTGCGCCCCCTGGAAGTACATCGGCAGGTAGTACTCCGTGCCCAGCGCCACCATCGCCTGCGCCACCGCCACCAGGCAGATCGCCGCCATGTTTGTGTGCGCCGTCACCGCCTGCCACCGCCGCCGCGCCCGCTGCCACGTCGGCCGCAGATGCTGCCGCCCGGCTTTGTTGCCGCCAGGCACAACATCGGCGACCACGCCATCTTCCTGTGCACCGCCGCCGCTGTCCCCCTCCCCCCCGAGCAACCGGTCCTCCTCCGCCAGCGGCGTCCGCCGGAACAGACTGCGCAGCGGCATCAGCGGATACGTCGCCAGCCGCGTCTCGCAGTACACAAACACGCCCACCAGCACGCCGCCCACCACCACCAGCGCCAGCACCGTCGCCCCGTGCCACGGGTAGTGCGGCAGGCCCCCCAGGTCCAGGCCCACCAGCAGCAGCGTCGTCGCCGCCAGCACCATCCCCGTCCCCCACCAGTCCACCGCCCGCAGCCCGGCCCGCAGCGGCGTCCGCGGGTTGTGCACGTCCAGGCACGCCAGCATCAGCACCGCCGTCACCGCGCACACCGGCACGTTGATCCAGAAGATCCACCGCCACCCGTCCCGCCCGCTGTTCGTCAGCGCGCCGCCCACCAGCGGGCCCGCCGTCCCCGCCAGCGCCCACATCCCCGCCGCCAGGCTCAGGTACAGCGCCCGCCGCCGCACGCTGAACAGGTCCGAGATCGTAATCGACACCAGCGGCAGCAGCCCGCCCCCCGCAACCCCCTGCACCGCCCGGCTCGCAATCAGCATCGCCATCGACGTGCTGCGCGCCGCCAGCACGCTGCTCGCCGCAAACAGCACCACCCCGACCAGCAGCGCCGGCTTGCGGCCCCAGATGTCGCTCGCCCGCGCCCACATCGGCCCGGACACCGCGCTCGCCAGCATGTACGCACTGCCGATCCACACATAGCCCGACGACGAGTTCAGCGCCGCCGTCATGCTCGGAATCGCCGTTGCCACCACCGTCTGGTCCAGAGCCGCGATGAACGTGGCAAGCTAAGGACGAACCGTCAGCTTTGAGGGACACAGAAGTCAGTCAGTGCAGCAGCTTGTGTGTACTTACATAGAGAGCTGTTAGAATGCCGCACGTCCGCCACCGCGACCGCGTGGTCTCCTCGGCATTTGCCTCGAGATCAGAACCGCCGCCGGTCGCAATCTGCATGGGCTCGATGACGCCATTCGACAAAGTCGGTGTGCCAGCGGCCACTCGCGGCGCGTCTTCGCCGTGGCTGCTGTCCATGTGCATCGGCCCGGCTGGGGCTGCTGCGTCGCCCTTCACTTCTGTGTCGCCTGCCATTGACACAGTCTGTATGGAGAAGAGGGGCCATCAGTGACTCGACACGAAAATTAAGCTGCGGCCCAGCCGCTTTTATGTTGACGCCAAGCACCTAAGACCGTAGCAAGCCGATTTTCGGGCTTGGCTCAAAAAGGCTAAAATCAACGACCCCAGATGCGGCATCTCCGACAACGGCTGGCGGTGACACTTTAACTCCAATGCACCAGAATGAAGCAACGAGTCGTCTCTTGCGGCTCCCATAATTAACCACATGAATCTACTCCAATACCGCCTTTTCGCAAACAAATGAATCAAAAAGACAAAGAGCCAAACAAACACCCAGCCCCGGTCCATCGCCGTCCCGCCGCCGGCTGTCCGTGATCCGTCGACCCCCAATGCCCCGAACCAAACAAAGAGAGCGCCCGTGCCTGTGGACTGGCTCCCTGCTCGTGAATCTTCACCATCGTCTCATCGTCTGCTGCAACGGGCAAGAGGCAGCATGAAAATCCGCGCACGGTAATACCAAAAACGATACCATCCCAACCAAGCCTCTCCAACTCCAAAAACAAAAGCTATCAAAACAAGGCCGGCTCAACCAAGTACAGCCTACAGCCAAAAAAAGAGTTCCAAAAAAAAGAAGCCACTCGCAAATATACCAAAAACAGCAACGTCTCGTCGTCTCCCGCGGCGCAAGGGTATAAAATATTAGCGCAGTCCCGCGGCCTCCACCATAAGCCCCTGGCCCTCTGCATTCGCAAACCCGAACTTCTCCATGTGGAAGTCTTCGTCGGGCGTGCGAATGCCGATCCCGCTGTCATCAGGGCTCCCGTTGTCCATGCCAAGGACGTCGTGCGTGCCGGATGTAGTGGCCGCCGCTGCTGTGCCCTGGCTTGGTCCGGATGGAAACGGCGCTCTGTCCGGTTGGGATCGTGTCATGTTTGGCAGCCCCGAGTCGTCGCTGCCGCTGCTCTGGCGTGAGCCGCCTTGGCGATTGGCATCGTGTCCGGCTCCTGTGTTTTGTTGTGCCAGACCGGCCCCATCCCCTTGCGTGTTGCTCAGAAAGTTCTGGTTGGAGGATGTTTGCCGGAGGAAGCCGCCCTGCTCCGCGAGGAACGAGATCATCTCATCAATCCAGCACTTCGTAACCCACCACGACCCAAAGCTCTTGCCCTGCTGGATCGTGAGGTCACGCATCACGGCCGTACCGACGCGCTGCACACAGCTGACAATGTCGCGGTGAGAGGCGTACGGGAAGCGACCAGGCAGCGAATGCAAAAAGCCGACCCAGCGGTCCAGGACGTTGGATGCCCCGCCATCGTTCTCGCCGGAAGCATCCAGTCGCTGTCCTGTGCGCGTAGCATAGTCGCCATAAATTGTGTTGCACTCCAACTGCCATGGAACGTCGACGGGGTCCAGCAGGGACCGTAGCTCAGAGATCAGAAGATTGACCAGGTCGTCCATCCCGCGTGCAGGAACCGACTCAGCCACTTTCCGTATCCGAACGAGAAGAATCCAATCCAGGTACATCTGGTCGCGGTTGGCGGGATTCGCAAGCATGTTTGCTGCAGCGTGTGCTGTGAGATTCACGCGAAGCGCGCGATCCAAGAGGGCGGCAAAAATGGTTGCAGGGGCTTCTTTGGCCCGCACAACGTGAATTGGCTGACCCTGGAAGGAGACGCGAATGTGGCCAACGAGCCGCTCGGAAATGTTGCGAAGCGTGTCCAGAACCGGCTTCGGCACGACCTGAAGCGTCAACCCCGAGATGATGCGCATCGTCCGCTGGTACAAGACAAAATCGCACTGCTCAATCCATGGTGCGATGGCCGGATGCGCAAAAAGCTTTTGCACCGGCATGGTAAGAGTTCCCTGGAAAGAGGTAAAGAGGTGGAAGAACGTCTTCTCCTTGCAGTAGCGGATGCACTCCACAAGCGACGTGCAGTGAGAGCGGTACAAAGCGGCCAGTGACTTGGCAGCATCGGGGTCGGTGCCAGCGGGCAGGAATGGCTCAATGCGCGGGAGGATAAGCGGGTCAGACTGCGAGGATGGCTCGTTGTCTTCTGTCGATGCCAGAAAGATGTTCTGCACAGTCTTGTTCGTAGCCGTTGCGTGTAGCTGGTCCATACCGGTCGCATCCGGCTGGTTGTATAGGCAGTGAACAGCAGATGCTTGTTGCTCCTGCGACTGGCCCTGGCCTTGCCAATACTGTTCCTGCAGATGTCGCTGCTGCTGCTGTTGTAACAGCTGTTCCTGCTGCTGTTGCTGTTGTTGCTGCAGCATCCGCTGCAGCTGCTGATCTTGGTGATACGATTCTTGTGCGGCGGCGGCGGACTGCTGAGGCTGCTGGTAATCGCGGCCTTGTTGGCCATCTGCAGGGTGTGTGTGAGAATGGACTGCTGCCGTGGGCGCAAAAACGGCCTTGACGGGTAGGTTCCGAGTATTCGAAGACGCCATGCTGCTGGAAGGTTAGGTGGATATACTTTGGATATGCGGCGGTAGATGCAGAATGTGTTCCTACCTGTCATTGAAGCTCTGAGAAAAGCTGACGCTGTCCAGGAGCGGCACCTGTGGTAACCTTGGCGAACGCATCTCAGAGTCGTCCTCAATCAGGCTGAAGTTGACGTAGTGATACTTCGATTCGCCACGAACACCCAAACGGCGCGTTTTCAGTCCAGGAAACAACACGCGCACCAGCTTGCCGAAACTGGCTGGGTTCAGAACCGTTATCCGTTCGGTCGCGCAGCGCGAAGCATAGTTTGCATAGACGCGGCCTCTCGGTACAGAACCCTTGCCCTTCGAGCATACTTGGTTTATCCTAAAGACGCGTCAGGCAAGGCGGCACACGGAAAGACTAGGGCGGGAGCACAGAAAACATACCACAACATAGCGAACACCTGTCTAGTCCGCTCCGAGTTCGGACCACGCTCGTTCCCATGCAGCTCTTCAGCGACGTCCTGCAAACTACGGCTCTTGTTGGCCACAAACAGCTGGCGCATTTCAAGCTCATTGTTTGCGCTTGACCGCGGAGGCTTTGGTGGCCCAGTCAGACCGGCCACAGATGAGTCGCCGTCGTCGTTGGTCATGTGGCTGTCCATTTCAGCAAAACTGGCTTCGCCGCCAAAGCTGTTGTCGCCGCCGGGTAGCGGCTGCTGGTGCCGTAGGGGCATCGGGATGCCGTGATGCGCGTGTTCATGAGCCTGCTGGAAGTGTGTGGCATTGCCTCCGTTGACGGCATTCGCGCCCATAGAGGCATCAAGGCCATTGAAAGCAGAGTCGGCTTCCAGCTGCGAGGCTGCTTGCAGGATCATGTCTTCAGGGGTGAGGTGCTGAACGTGACCGGCTGCAGCAGCGGTAGCGGCGGCGGCAGCATGAGCCTCGAGTGCCGCCTTTGTCGGTTGCTGGCCTTGCGATGCCTGGTTGTCATGGGCGTCAATCCATGGCGTAGTATACAGGTCGGCAAAGCTCGCATCGAGGTTGGGCTGCGTGCTGGCGGCGCTTTGCGTAGATGCTCGCGACAGGGAACGTCGACGAGCTCCTTCAAGGTCATTGGCCGCCATAACGGAGAATCGCTGTCGCGGTCAGATGGGAAAGGAAAACGCGAGGTTGGTGAGTTAAGAAAACACAGGAGACAAAAAAAAGAAATCCGCCAAGAAAATACGAAAGAAAACAAAAAGTAAACACGAGACTTTCAAAGTGGAAAACAAAGGGAAGAGAGGCAAAGCGGACGAAGAATGCCAGACATGCGCCATGCAGTCAAAAATAGAATAAAAAGGCAAATCGTACCTTGAGACCGGACGCGGAGTGGCGGCGTATATGGACGTTGACTCTGAGTCGTGTGCGGCTGTTTGTTGATGTTTTTCTGCGCCTGTATTCTGAGGTGTTTTGGTCGTATTTAGGCGGACTGGGGGGTTGTTTGGTGTACTTTTACAGCGTCTCCGCTCTCGTCGCTCCGCCGACGCCGAGTCCTGCAACCAAAACAAAGCGAAAACAAGGTTATGCGGCCGCGAGCTGCAGCTTATCCAACGAAAGAAAATGAAAGGAGAGAAAAGGACGAGGTGCAAAAACGGTCCGCACAAAAAGAAGAGGCCAGCAATAGGGATACCGAGTAAATGCCGTGGACCAAAACGCGGTTTGGTGGTGACAGAGAAGAAACGACTGGAAAAGTGCGAAAGGAGGAAAATAAGCCGGAAGCCGCTGTTTGGCTGCTTGGCCCGCTTTGTTTTGATTTTGGTGGGTAACAAAATATTCCGTTCGGTCTCCAAGGGGAACCGCCCACCAGCCACAGTCTCCGCTATTTCTCAATGCCACACTTGTGATTTGCCAAATCAAGGTACCCACCTGATGACAAGCTTTTGTATCGATACTCTCTACCTCGTATAAACTAGCTGTGAATTCGAGTCTCTGTACTTCGACGCCATACAGTCTACTTTTGCTCATGAACACTGTCTTTGCATGTGCAAATGGCGCTGACAGCTACACAGTGCGCTCGCTAGGCGGCCATAAGCTTCCGGGTCCCCGATTCAGCTCGACTGGACTGGCGCCCTCCCCTCTGTCCCGCACTTTATCTCTCCTTCCATCCCACAAACCGGATCTCGTTTTGTCGCAGCATTATCTTTCGTCATCTATCTCATCTCGCCGCAATCAACTTGCACGATCAGACCTCCCAACTGGTAAGCAAAAGAGATTTCTCCTTCCCGTCTATTTGGCTATGCTTCTTCGTTCTGCTCCCTGTTCCTTTCACCGCTTAAGATCGACGTGGGGACTATTTGTCTTCGCGGGGTTTTGCTTGCTTTTTTTTCACCTCTCTGGCCTTTCAGCTGGATTTATATTTTTCATGCCTGCCAGCTGTTTTATCGTTCTCTCTAATACATACCAGATTCTTAAAATTACAAACTCTCTATTACCACCATGTCTTCCCCCCAGGACCGTGTGCAGGCCTACGTCCGCCAGCTGGACAGCGAGGTCCGTAACTGCAGCATACTCGAGCTTTGCCTGATTGACATCTAACCATCTGTCCAGCTTTCCAAGTACCCTGTCCTGAACAACCTTGAGAAGACGACGTCGGTTCCCAAGGCCTATGCCGCGCTTGGCCTGGGCGGCCTGTACCTTCTGTTTATCATCTTCAACTTCGGCGGCCAGCTCCTTACCAACTTTGCCGGCTACGTTATCCCTGGCTACTTCTCCCTGGAGGCCCTCTTCACCGCATCCAAGGAGGATGACACGCAATGGCTGACCTACTGGGTTGTCTTCTCGTCGTTCACGTACGTTGGCAAGAAGCATGAGGTGACTGAGCGCACACTAAGACACACGCCGCTAACATGAAACCCAGTCTCCTTGAGAGCTTTATCAACGTCGTTTACTGGCTCCCCTTCTACTTCACCTTCAAGTTCATCTTCCTGCTGTGGCTGTCTCTGCCCTACTTCCGGTAAGTCCCTATCGGGTCGCCTATTTCCAGTGCCGGTTCTCCATAGCAGTTGCTAATGCAATTCCTCCTTAGTGGCGCTGAGGTTCTCTTCCGCTCCTTCATGGTCCCCACTGTCGGTCGCTACTTTACCAAGTCGGGTTCGGCTGGCCTGCGTTCCAAGGCCAGCTCGGCCTCCAAGGACGAGTAAGCGGTGTGAGCAGTGTTCTGGCACCGGGCGGCGAGCAATCCTAGCATTCCAGTCAAGCAAGTGGCGCGGTGCTTTCCGTATTGCCCGGCATGGCCTCCCGATGATCTATCACATTGAGGCCTACACATACCCGCATTCGAACGAAACATCATAGAGAGAGCTCTTACGTTGGACCTCTTTTACGCAACGACAATGCAATAACCTTCGTTGCTTGCCTTTTTTTTCCTATTTTTTTCCTCACCTTTTTTTGCTCCTTTTTCTTTGCCACGGTGGGATTGGCCGGAATTGGGTATACTGCGTCTTTGGGATGACAACATTCTTTTGACGTGCTCTTTTCATTTGTTGCCGCTTTATACTGTCTTCTGTATTTCTCCTATGTCTGTGCGTCCCGCAGTGGATCTGTGTGGCTTTCGAGAGCCGTTGTGGTGCCTGGCAGGACCATGGACTTCTGGGCTTTGCTTTTGAGGAATCTGGGCTCTGCGATGTCGGCGGGTTTATACAATGGGACAACGTTCGCGGTTGGACGCCGGGCAGTTCTCGCGTCGGATTTGTGAAACGTTTTACGAAGGAGATCATGAACGGTCCAGGGGACAATATCAATCGGTTCGGTCAAGCACTCTTCTGTGTAGTTGCCCGTCGAATTCCTTGTAGAGAAGTTGGTTGACACCTTGCAATTTCACAACGGCCGAATAGAAATGTTTTGTCTGTCTTACGTGACGTTTCGCTGAAGGTAAACTTAGCCAGCCGGCTGCGACGCGGAGGGAGTGGCTATTTCTATCTTACTGTGGGGCCACGCTCGCCAGCATTGGCGTGCCCCTGTCTGGTCTGAATCCTCTGAAACCTCACTCACCTACGGAGCAGACAGAGTACGCCCTACTCCGTACGCACGCATGTCGGCCTGCCGTGCGCTTCTCACGAAAACGAAGCCCACGAGAGGCATATCACGACGACTACGAACATTCGACCGGCCCTGAGCGACGGTTGGCCCCTTCTTGCATCACGACGCAACAGCGAAGTCTCCCCTCGCTTTCCTCGTTTTCCTTCTCGTCTGCCTTGCCACACCCCAAAAAGATTTTCGCCGGCAATCGGGGAGCTCTCTAGGAGCGAGATTAGGGTGGGCTGAGCTCTTGCGGACGATAGGCCATATTTCTCTGCAGCCGACGGCATGCCTCCGGCACGGCGATCACCAAGGACAGAGACCTTTCCTAGGGTCTCTGCACTAGCCGTGCTATTGCCTCTCTTTTTCCTTTTTCTCTCCTCTCCACGGCACGCGGTACATGCCACCGAAGTGTCGGCCAATTCTCCCAGTCTCTTGGATACCCTACTAGCAGAGGCGCATTTACCCGAAGAGGAGATCAAACTCGGTGGCGAAGATGATGTCTTATCACAACCGCTTCAGTCGATCCTGCTAGACGGCGAGGTTTCTGACGAGAGCGGGGATGATGCGATATACGAACCCGAGTTTGGTGTTTTCGACCGGAGCATCCTTGGACGGGCGCTGCCGGGCGTGACAGCCCTGGCAAACAATGTGCCGGAGCAGCTGAACGTCGACCCGGGTGCGACACAGGTGTTTGTGTTTGAGAAGGCCTCCCTGTATGCACGAGGGGACACTGGCGATATGGATGCGGTAGACGCTTATGAGCTGCGGAAGAGGCAGTCCGAGGTTGCCGGCGAAGACGACAACGGCAGCCGGGTAGTCGTGGCGCGGGGTGCAAGCTCGTCCACGCCAAAGGTGGTGTACATATCGGCCAACACGTGCCTCCAGCCGCAGGCAGTGCTGTCCTCGTCCAAGTCGGAATCCTCGTCATCATCAGCTTCGTCAGTATCTTCGGCATCGTCGGCGTCGTCGGCGTCATCTGCGGCAGCATCGTCGACAGCAACGCCACAGACTGCACCACAACTCATCATGTACGTGTCGACGTCGGCGGACAACACATCGCCGGGCCCGCACGCGGACCCGACGAAGCAGACGCGGCATGTCTTCACGGAGGGCGCAGTGATGTTTGCGTTGAACGCAACGGACGACGTGTACATTGGCATCACCGCCCCCAACATCTCCACCAAGGCACTGTCGGGCACGTACAACATGCAACTAGCGGCGTCGGTGGATGCGTGGTACCACAGCTACGACAACGAGACCGACGCCAATCTGATCTGGGTGGACAGCGACGCAACCGCGGCGCTGCTGTACACGCACAACCTGACAGACAGCACGGACAGAGCAGTGCAGGACGAGATTATGGGCCGGCAGCCGTACGTCATGTTTGCGCAGAACGAGGCGTACGACCTGTCGGTCCGCGGCATGCGGTTCTCGTACTGCGGACTCCAGAACTACGCGCAGATCGTGGCGACCAGCACCGGCAACCTGGCCAGCACGACGGTCAACTCGAGCATGACGCGGGCCGGACTGGGCAACCTCCCGAAGCAGCAGTTCTACTTCAGCGGTCTGAACTCGAGCAGCAGCTATTTCGGCATCTTGGCGGCGCTGCCGCAGAACGGCTCGGTGAAGCAGGTCGGCCTGGCCAACGTGGTCGGCGGCGGCGGCAAGGTGGCGCGGGCAACCAGCTTCGAGACCAAAGCGGAGGACTCGAGCTGCCAGGTGGTGCTCAACCTCGACTTCTGCAACGAAACGGCGTACGCGGTCCCGAGCAACGGGCTGCGCTTCGACAACGTAGAGGCGCTGGCCCGCGTGTACGACGAATACGCCGTGGCGATGTACGAAACCTTTGAGAAGGTGCTGGCGCAGATCCCGTGCGAGGCGCCGACGGTGCAACGGTACTCGCTGGTGCGCAACTGCGACGACTGCGCCGCCGCGTACAAGAACTGGCTGTGCTCGGTGGCGATCCCGCGCTGCGCCGACTTCTCCGACAACTCGACGTGGCTGCAGCCGCGCGCCGTCGGCCAGGTGTTCACCCGGACCGGCACGCGGCTGGACCCGGCCGTGCTGGCGCAGTTCCCCAACACGACGGCGTACAACTCTTCGCGCAATCCGTTCATCGACGAGACCATCGCACCGGGCCCGTACAAGGAGGTGCTACCCTGTAACGACCTGTGCTACAACCTGGTCAAGAGCTGTCCCTCGTCGATCGGCTTCTCGTGCCCGCTGCCTGGCTACCAGGGATTCAACACCAGCTATGGCCTGCGGACATCTGCGGACAAGAACGGCCTCGTGACGTGCAACTACCCAGGGTCTGCGCATTTCTTCTCGGCTGGGCCGGCGACGGCTCGGCTGTCACGGTGGGCCATGGCGGTCGCTGCGGGCAGCGGTCTGGTTTTGGCATTGCAATGATCAAGCGTTTTGTATGGTTTTTGTATGAGTTGTTTTATGATACAGTTTAGTTCTTATTTTATTTTATTTTTCTTCTTTATTTCATCTTTAATTTGTGGCATGAGAATTTCTCACTTCTTTTTTTTTTTTAAAAAAAAAAAGAAAAAAAAAAGTAGAAAGCAAAATAAAATAAATAAAATGTTACTTTATAATTCCATGGAAACCATAGCATCTCCTGTGACATCCGGTTATGCCTTCTTAGCTGCCTGCAGCTCTTTGATTTGGGCCTCCAGAGATTGTATTGTAGCTACATCGACTTGTCAGCCCGCAAGTCCTGTTCATTCCCCCGTGATTGCATTTCATTACACACCTTCCCGCTCGGCGCGTGTGTCGTCCTGGCTCAACTTTGACCAGCCAAAGAAGACCAGCTGGTAGGTGAAGATGGCCATGAGAGAAACCTTGAAGATGGGCCGGCCAAAGGTTTTGAAGAAGGCGTTCTTTAGGTCAGCGGTGCTTGCATAGCAGGAACTATGTACGTCATAGGCACACATAAATACCACAACATGCGAAATGCATATGACCATTTGACCCCCCCCCCAAAAAAAACACAGTACGCAATACCTACATATTGAGATGGCTCGGTTGAATTCCACCGCCGTGAGACGAGCGGAGATGCCGGCGACGACATGCGACAACCTGGGCGGCTCCCTGCCGGAATCAGAGCGCCCGCAATGGTGCGGAGGCGGGATGATGGGCTCGCAATGTGCGATCGTGGCGACATTCTGGATGGACGGAGGACAGTGCCAAAAATAGACCCCAGGTTTGTCGAGACGTTCGAAAAAGCGTAGCCTGGGACGAAACTCCATGATGCACGCTAAACTTTGCTAGTTGCTTTCGCCAATCAGCAGCGGTGCGCAACGCACAGGCCCACATACTGACTAATATTTCCGATTCTGTAAAGGTGTCCCCAAGGGCGGGCGATGGTGTTCCAACTTGACGTTATTATTTCCCGAGTGCGCCCTGATCTCTTCCAATTCCTTCTTCCTTTCCAGAAAACTACTATCCACGATCACTGCGCACCACTCGATTTCTTCTCTGGCGATTCTTTTCGTCGATTTTCTCGGGATCTGATTCCTTCGACTCCATCACCCACCATCATTCACACACAATCACAAAAATGGTACGTCGACGAGACGCCTGCATCACCCAACCTTTTCTTCATCCACACCTAGTCTTCTGGTTGACTGACTCCATTTTCCCATCCAAATAGGCCCAGACCCCCGAACAACGACGCGGAAACCTGCGGTTTGCTAAGGAGCAGGCTGCCCGGCGCGGCAAGTCTGAGGCGGAGTTGAAGCTGCGCAAGAAGAACGCACCCAAGTCGCCCATCTCTCCTATCTGGCTGGGCGTTCTTGGCTTTGTCGTCTTCGGCGGTCTCTTCGTCGAGATCTTCTCGCGCTTCTTCCTGTGAAGACTGGGCAAGAGGAGGCGCAAGGCCCTGAAGAGAACGCTGCACACGTGCGCGCAGCGGCAAATGAGTCTACAAAACCAGGGATGTTAAGGGGCAGGGGAATTGTCGCCGAGAAGCGGGCAGATGGCAAAATGGAACGACCGAGCAAGTGACAGGGCACTAGTCCGGTCTCCCTTGGCAAGGGTTGTCCCCTGGCCGGCGACGTTCTTCACTGCTCTTGCGCCCAGAGAAGCAAGCTGGCTGGTCCCCTGCGTTGGCATTCTCGTTCACGGGAACAGAGTCGGCGGGGTTGGTGAAGCGGACGGTCCCTTTGAGACCGGGGAGTTCTTTTTTTTTCGTCTTTTTGGATTTGGGTTTATCTCGTTGTATTTTCTTGGTCTCGGGTTCATGGCCTGCTGCTTTTCTGTTATGCGTGTATTCAATTCTCGAGGGAAAATGGGAGATTGTAGCGCCTGCAAAGGGAGACAAGATCCCTTGTCTCCGCACTGCCTGATATCGGTTTCACTGCTTCGCGCATTCACATGATTTCGCGTTTGCGATC
This sequence comes from Ceratocystiopsis sp. VPRI43766, assembly GCA_019925685.1. Classification (NCBI taxonomy): domain Eukaryota; kingdom Fungi; phylum Ascomycota; class Sordariomycetes; order Ophiostomatales; family Ophiostomataceae; genus Ceratocystiopsis; species Ceratocystiopsis sp. VPRI43766. The sequence continues at coordinate 57,794 of JADHKF010000011.1, forward strand.
CATCACGATGAGTGGGTCTTGCTGCACGAAATGTCTTGGCGTAAGACGGAGGAACGTTCGACTCGAGTTACTCCCCCAGAAAAACTTTTGCGAGCAAAGGAAGCTGTGATTTTTGTTTCCTATAAAGGAGGGGAAATACAGATCCTGGGTATTATAGTAACAGAAAATAGGAAAACCAAAACGCCATGAACGAGGAGAGACGAACTCATCCCATTACCAGGTGGACCGTGCCAGGTCCCTTTCCGTCTCTTGTCATCCCATGTATGAAACAGATCCGTATCGTACAAAATAGTGGTGCTGTCAAACCGTAATTTTCTTCGTCTTTTTTTTGTGTGTTGTATTGATGGTGGCGTAGCTGTCAAGCGTGGAGTGGTGTGGTGAGTCGTTGCAGTGAGGGGTGTGGAGAGATCTATTAAGACAGGATGGTGGAGAGAGGGGGCGTAAAAAAAAGGCTGTCAGGCTTCGTAGTCGTAAAAAGAGGAAGGGTCGTTGTAGAGTTGGCCGTCGTCGGGCAGGGCAAAGTCGCTGCTGCTGCGGTGGCTGCTGCCGTCGTCGCCGCTGCTGACGCTGTCACCGCTGCCGTAGTAGGGCGAGCCGCTGCTGCCAGCTGCTGGGGCGAACACGGCATCGCCGTAGAAGCCAGCGTACTGGACGGGAGCCGAGAGTGTTGCGGCGGGGTCGATTCCCAGCGACGACGGCGGCATGGGCGATGCCGTCGACGGGAAATAGGCGCTGCCGCCGCCGCCGCTGCCGCCGCTGCCGCCTCGGCTGTTGGAGTAGACCGACTCGTGGCCCTTGGCCATGACGAACCGCATGCTGACGCCCCCCCACGGCACGCCCGACTCGTAGGCCTCGTCGCCCGGCAGACTGGCCGGGTCGGGCACCTGGTAGCTGCTGCCGGCACGCGCCTGGTTCAGCAGATCGCGCTCGCTGCGCTCTTTCTGCTCGCGGGCTTTTTCTCCTTGGGCGTGTGTCAGCCACGGTCGCCTCTCGCTCTCGCTCTCGTATTTTCCCTCTCAATTGGTACTTACGGAATTTTCTTTGCGCAATGCGGTTCTGAATGCGCCGCCGCTCCTCGGGGTCGGTGACCTCGCTCCAGTCGTCGGGATCTGCCTTGTCCTTGCCGTGGCTCTTGCTTGCTCTGTCCTTCTTAGACGAGTGCCTGGAGGACGGTATCCGGCTGCCCGACGCCATCTGGGAGGCTGGCGGAGTGGGTGTTGCCCCGTCTCTGTGGCGGTTGTGGGCGTCTTTTGGTTGTTGCTGTGACGGCTCGTCGCCTCTGTCGTCTTCCCGCCCTTTTCCTTTTTCTTTGTCTTTGCTCTTAATGCGCTTGCTGCGTCTTTGTGACGATGACGATGGCTTCTCGCGTTCCGTAGACGAGCCTGAAGAGTCTCGGTATACTGCGGCCCCAGAAGGTCTGGGAGTGCTGGCGCGAGGAGTTGGGGCCTGGGCCGACTCTTCGTATTCAAATTGTTGTTGTTGTTGTTGTCCAGATGCCTTTTTTTCTTTCTTGGTGTTTTTGCCAGGAGAGGAGTACATTTAAAGGTGGGAAGGAGAAATATATAAGCAATTAATCAAGGAGGGAAGGTGAAGCAAGTGTTGACGTAGGAGGACTGTAAGGCAAGTGATGTAAGACGGCAGAGAAGGCGAGGGGATTGTGCCGGAGATACTAGGGACTTAAGAAGCTTTTTCCCGGATACGCGTCCGACGTTTGTCTCGTATGCACCACCTATCTACTAGAGGGATTGACGAGCTGCGTAGTGGGAACTCGTTTTTTTTTTTTTTTTTCTCTTCTGTTCTTTTTGTATGCCCCCCACACTCCATTCGAGTATCTCTCCTGACACTTTTGACGTAGGCAGCCAAGAAACGTGCCCTGAACACATTACAATGAGGCTGAGGCTTATGGGGTGCATGCCGTCGTCACCTAGTTTCATAGAGGAGGGGGGGGGGTTGGAAATCAACAGGGGAGAAGGGGGTGTAGATAGACCATGAAAAGGCACTGGCCGGGCAAGATGCAGGCTGCTTTAGTCAACGCAACGGGAACGACGGTCGAGGGCAGCAGATCAAAGGACGCAACGTAGCAGATGACTCGACTGACGCATGTCGTTCGGCATATGAACCAAAGGGCGTGGCCATCGTACAAACAAGGATGGCAGCACGCTGGCGTGTGCCTGCTCTACCCGAGCGGTTAGATCTTCCGCCATGGTAGCCAGAAAGGGCTGAACGGTTCTCGCTAAGAAGGGGGCGCCATGCGGCAAGATACGGAGTACAAAGTACGGAGCACGGAGCGGCCCCGATGGGCTAGGGCAGCATTAGGCAGCCCCAAGATGCACGCGGTGGCCGGGCGTGCGCTCCGACGGGGCAACTCGGGACCCCAACGGAGGAACGAGACGGCCTTTAGACCGCCCCTGTGGCCAGCCTTGCCTAAAGGGGCGGGTGGAAATGCTACGGCACTTTGGGACCGTGGCGTTTGCGGGCGCACGTGGACGGCAGACCTTTCACAGCCGAAAACAAGTCTCCGTTCTATTCTCGAACACCCGTTTCTTCTTCTTCTGTCTCCTAGAAGACGCGTAGCCGTAGCCGTATCTCTTCCTCTTCTGTCGACTGTAAGATATAGATTCTTCGGAAATTGTTTACACGTCTCAGCCTCCTTTCTCATTTCCCTCCCCAGGCAGCAAGTTTCCTCGCCCCCCCCGTACGATACTATGACGCATTTGGAAATCTGCTCGTCGTCTGGATCGCCAAAACGTTTTCTGCCCGGTGCCGTTCTTCTACTTGCGTAGGTGACTCCGAGTTTGACGCTACTCCAACTCTAAAGGCGCACCAGCAAAAAGACAGCGCTCCCCACACACCTTGGGGGGCATTACAAATACGAAGTGCAGATTGAGACGATCAGCCTCGCAAGGAGCTGCAGAGTTGGGTGGTGGAATGCATCCCCGTATGCGTGACTCACAAATGCCGCATGGGCCATCGAGCAAAGCAAGATAACTTACAGCCTGGCCGGGGCCCAGGCCACTGCAACTTCTGGATTGGGAAAAAAAGGGCAGCCTAAAAATGGCCTCCGCGGCAGGCAGCCGGCGCTCGGCGATTGCAAACGCCGACCCTACCTAACGCCAGACAATTGGCTCGTTTCCGAAAGGCATGCCTCTGCCCCCCCCGCGGAGACGTCACCCGCAGGCAACTGAATCCCGCGACAGCGGCGGACCGATGAGACAACTTGAGTCAGATTTTGTTGTTTTTTCAGCACCTGCGCCCTTCGAAGTCGGCAGCGTTTTCGACGTCGGCAACGGTCATCCAGCAGTTGTCCATAACCTTCAATGCTTTGCTAGATATCCTACACGGTCGGCTTGCATGGACCGGGCCCTGGTTTGCGCTATGCCCCCAATTGCTCTCGTTCCGCCTTGCGCTCCTGCACCCGCCGCTTGAACCGGATCTCGCTCCGGCGCCGCTCGCCACCGTCGATCTTGCGCCCGCGCTTGTCCTCCCACATGCCCTCCACAACCGTCACCCGCGCCCCAGCGCCCGCCTTGAGCGGCAGCGCGTACGGGCCCGAGATATTGCGTGCGCCCACCACCTTGTAGCCCTTGACCCGCACCGGCTGGAGGTCCTCCGGCTCGGCTGGCGCGGAAACAGCGGGCTGGGCAGGCTCTGCCGCCCCGTCTGCCGCCGCCTCTGCATCCGCCTCTGCTGCCGCTTCTCCTTCTTGCTCAGCCTCTGCCGCGACCGGCACGTTCACCACCCGCTTGAACACCTTCACCGGATCTTTCGGGCTCGTCGTCTCGACAACACGAAGCTCCGCCACGCCGTTGCGCACGTACTTGAAGTCGCCGCCAATGCCGAACCGGCCCTCCCGGAACCGCTCGAGCCACCGCAGCAGATACCGCCGGTCGCGTGGCGGCTCCACGCCGAGCTCTCTGAGTTGTTGCGACGTCAGCGTGAACAGCGCCTCCCACGTGGGGAATTTGCCCGCGTGCTGCTTCATATTGCGGCCGATGATGCTGAGAAAAGTGTCCACGTCGGGGACGAGCGGGATCGGTGCCGGGACGGCTTTCGGTAGGGACGCGGAAGGCGCCGAGGCGTAGGAGGAGGCGGAGGAGGAGAAGGGAGAGCAGAAAGAGAGCTGTGCTGGCCGCCAGCAAGGGGTTGCCGCAGGGATCGTGCCGGCGCAGCGCAGCGGCGATGCCAGCGCAAAGCCCAGCGAGGCTGGCCTTATTCGTAACGGGTTCATTGTCTGTATCGTCTGGACCTGGGGAAGAAAACAAACGACGTTAGTACGGAGGCGAGCGAAGAGAAAAAAGGCGAGGAGGCGAAATGAAGAAAAACAGAACAAAGCAGAAAATTTCGCCACATACCGATGAAGTGCCCCCTGCAAAGACAAGATTGAAGCAAAACAGCCGGAGCCTGGGCAATTCAAAGCAACCCTTCTCGCGCAGCAGGGTTTGCATTCGCTGCTGGCATCGACGGGGAAAAGCTTGAAGCTTCAAAAATCTGGCCGGAGAGGAGGAACGAATTTCCGAGGAGGTGATGGCCCCATGTCAAGTTAGTGCAGGCAATGTGCCGCGCTAGGCCCAAAGCCAAGACGCGCCTACCCACGCTGCTACACTACCGTATATAAGACACAATGCTGACCCTACCTCGCCCTCGTCCTTTTCCTCTACCCACGTCTCCGCATGTCTGACGGCCGTTTCGTCGGCTGAGATTGAGCAAGCCATGCCTCCGCGCCGTGCACGAGCCAAGCCGGCCCCGGCGCCCCGGCCCACTCGACTCGACGGTGAGTCCAGTTTTGCTGCTGCAGTTGTCGCTTTGGGGGGAGGGGGAGGGGGGACTTCTTTTCTTTTGTTTTTTCTGTATTGTTTTTGTCTTTGCAAAATTGACCCAGCCGGTTGATGCTCTTGATATCGACAGCATAGACTTACGCTTCTCCATGTTTCATCTCTAATACCCTCTGCCAGATGCCATCTTCTTCGAGTTTGCCGAGTACGTCGGCAGGCTCGCGGATGACGACTCTCAGCTGCGGACCGTGAAGCGGGCGCGCACCGACCCCGCTGAAACCGCAGACGACGTTGTCGATGCGTCCCACGATGCCAACACTGCTGACGCGGCCGACGTCGCTGACCACATTCCCGTTACGCGGCGCACATTTTCTTTTAGCCGTTCCACTGATAACTCAAAGAGACGACATCTCTCTGATGTCGCCCGTCTGGAAAATACTCAAGCATTTTTTGGCATCCGGTTTAGCCGGTTGACCGGCTTGGCCTTCTCGCTTCGAAGGCGTCCAGCCCCGCCAGGACTGCGATCAGTAGTATTCCCGAGCGAAGAAATGGGCTCTCTCAAACCCGCCGACGAAGTTGCTTTGGCAGTGCTGCGGGACACAGAGCAGACGGCACCCGAAGGTGGCCGTTTCTGGAACTCTGTGACTTTGACTGTTGACTATGCTCGGGACCGTACGACGTTGACTGTCGACGTCGAGTTGCGGTGGAACACGAGCCCCCAGGTCTATGGCGAATTGCACGCTGTGTCTGAGCGCGAGCGACGACACACCGTTTTGGCAACCTTCTTTCCTGAGACTCTGCGACCTGAGCCAGCAGAGAATGCGAACAAGTGGTCGCCGCAGGATTTCTACGAAGCCGCCCATGTGACGAGCAAAGACGACCGTGACGAGGTGTACGTGCCGGGCCTTACCGCGCGCCTTTTCCCCTTTCAGCACCGTGCCGTCAAATGGCTTCTTCAACGTGAGAGTGTCTGCTGGGCTCCCGAAGCAGCGAAGAGCACCCAGGCCGACTCGAGCGAGCCGAGCGTCGTGGCTCCCTTCCGCCCGCCTCATCGCCCTGAAATCACCGCGCATTTTGTGCGCACCAAGGATGCCAACGGAGAGCCTTTCTACGTCAGCGAGCTCTTTGGCGTGTGCACCCGCGATCCAGCCGGCTTTGAAGACAGCGAAGCGACCCTCCACGGTGGGATCCTGTCCGAGGAGATGGGGCTGGGCAAGACGGTGGAAATCATCTCCCTTATACTCCTCCACCCCCGACCGCCACAATCGATTGCTCCGAGGCCAGGCGGTCTCCGCACGACAGGGGCCACCCTGATTGTGACGCCACGGGCCCTGAAGAGCCAGTGGGTGTCCGAATTGCACCAACATGCGCCGCACCTACGTGTCATGGTGTACAAGGGTGTTCCAGTGCCCGCTTTTGACGAAGCGGAAGAGGCCGAAATGGTGGAGCGGCTCGCTCAGCACGACGTTGTCGTTACTACATACAGCGCGCTGGCCAACGAACTGCATTTTGCCGTCGATCCGCCCGACCGCTCGATGCGTTATGAGCGAAAATACCGCCGAGTGCGCTCGCCTCTGACCCAGCTCTCGTGGTGGCGTGTCTGCATTGACGAGGCGCAGGAAATCGAAAACGGCGTGTCTGGCCCTGCTGCGACGTTGCGGACGATCAATCGAATGAACGCATGGGCGATCACAGGCACGCCCATAAAGAACAACGTGGAAGGTAGGCGCATAAAGCAAACAAACAAACGGACTTGCATATCAGCAGTTGACATTTTTTTTCGGTAGATCTCTGGGGCCTCCTGCTGTTCCTGTACTACGAGCCGTATGCTTCAAACACAAGAATATGGAAGCACCTTCTTCACAACTACCAGGATGTCTTCCGAGAACTGTTTGGACGCATAGCTCTGCGACACTCAAAGCGCAGTGTTGGAGACGAACTCGCCATCCCTCCTCAAAAGCGCTATGTCATCACGACGCCCTTCACTACGGTGGAAGAACAGCACTACCAAACTCTCTTCAAGGAGTTGACTGAGGCGTGCGGCCTGGACACTACGGGTGCACCCTTGTCTGGGGACTGGGACCCAGACGATCCGTCTGTTCTCGAGGCGATGCGCGTGGCCTTGAACCGGCTCCGGCAGACGGCGCTGCATCCGGAAATCGGCGAGCGGAATCGGCGAGCGCTCGGACACCGCCCAGGTCCGATGCGGACCGTTGCCGAGGTCCTCGATGCTATGATCGAGCAGAGCAGCAATGCGCTGCTTGTCGTCAAGCGCGCCTTGCTGTCACAGAAGTTGAAGCGGGGCCAGCTTTTGGAAAACTCGCCACGGGCAAAAGAGGCGCTGGCTTTGTGGCAGGCTGTGCTGGAGGAAACCAAGGTGCTTGTGCAGGAAGCACGGGACAAGCTGGCAGCCGAACTGGAGAAGGCCAAGAAGGCCGATGCTGCTGGTGACAAACCGTCCGAAACTGCAAAAAACAGTGGCGACAACGACAGCCTTGACGGCAACGACGACAACGACGGAGAGAAGCCGGCACACCGGCCAGTCGCGGAAGCCCAACGAGAACTGCGCTATGCGCTCGAGATCCTGCACAAAGCCGAGTTTTTCTGTGCCAACGGCTACTTCCAGGTCAAATCGAATGAAGACTGGACGAAGCCCGATTCGGACGAATTCCGGCGCTTGGAGAAACTTGAGACGGATTCGTACGAACGAGCCAAGCAAGTCCGGCGGGAGATTCTCCAAGAGTCCCGCAGCCGAGCAATGCGTTTGATGGCCGAGCTGGCTGGGATGGCCGAAGCGCAAACCTTCGTCACGATTCCCGAGTGCGTATTTCCGCAGCCTGCGGGCATTGAGGGACGTGGCTTTGCGGGCGAGCTTGAACAGATCGGAGCGATCCTGAACGACCAGGCCGAACAGATGGACGACTGGCGTGAGGCGGCCATCCAGCTGTTGCTCAAGGATCTTGTGGACGACGACGACGACGACGGTAGTGGCGGTGGCGGTGGCGACACCACCGAAAACGGTGCCCAGGGCAAGACAACGGAGGGTGGCAACGGTCAAGTCGCGGAGATCACTGGTGACGAGTACGAGGACTCGACCAAGGTGCAGGACGAGATCCAGGCGTACATGACGATTCTCAAGGCCGGCATCAGCGATCGGAACACGCTTTTGACGGGCCAGGTGCCGAGCGAACTAGCGTTGTACGAGGAGCGCCAGGCGCTGCAGCTGGCTAAGGATGGCCAGGGTCCTGCGCCCGAGCTGATGCTGCGTTTGTTCCGGGAACGTGCAGCAGCCCTGCACTTGCGCAGCGGAGCCAAAGCCGACGATTCTGCGGATGCCACGGAGGATTTGGCCGTTGGTGGTATCGTCGACACGCCATCGTTGCGGGCCACGATTGTGGGTTTGCGGGAGGCCACAGTGCGGTTGCGCCACCAGGCGGCCGACGGCAGCCATCGCGCACAGCTTGAGCTAGAGGGCGTCGCATCTTTACTGTCCCGCGCTCAGGAGGTGCAAACGGGGCAAACCAAGGTGCTCGTGGGCCTAGAGAAGGAGTCGAACCGGGTGCGCAGTGCGCTCAACGCCCGCATTGAATACTACCGCCAGCTGCAGCTGGTGTCGGACATGGTGGCGCTGTACGAGGGTCCGAAGGACGAGCCTCTGATTTGGGCGAGCATCAAGGAAGAGGAGCGTCTGAGCGATTCGCTGGCGACAGCCGAGTCGAAACACCGCTACCTGGTGCATCTGAAGGAAACAGATGCGCAGGAAGAGTCGCGCATGTGCGTCATCTGCCAGTCCACCTTCACGACGGGGATCCTGACGGTTTGCGGCCACCAATTCTGCAAGGAATGCATCACGCTCTGGTTCCAGGCGCATCACAACTGCCCTGTGTGCAAGCGCTGGCTCAAGCCAAGCAACCTGTACGACATCACGCTCAAGCCGAAGGAATACAAGGTAGAGAGCGAGGGCGGTGCGCATGATGCGAAAGGCGGCGAGGAGCAGCAGAACGAGCAGCAGGCGGTCGACGGGAAAAAGAAGGGCATCTACATGAGCTTCAGCACCGAGAAGCTGGACGAGATCCGCAACATCGACCTGCCGGGCCAGCCGCTGACGACCAAGGTCGACATGCTGGTGCGTCATGTGCTGTGGCTGCGATCGTCGGACCCGGGCGCCAAGACGATTGTGTTCTCGCAGTACCCGGCGTTCCTCACGATCCTGGGCGAGGCGTTCCGCGAGCACCGGGTCGGCTTCTCCAAGTACGCGGACACGAACGGCATCCAGCGGTTCCGCGAGGACCCCAGCGTCGAGTGCTTCCTGCTGCACGCGCGTGCGCACGCGAGCGGGCTCAACCTGGTGAATGCGAGCCACGTGATCCTGTGCGAGCCGCTGCTCAACACGGCGCTGGAGCTACAGGCGATTGCGCGCGTACACCGGATCGGGCAGCAGAACGAGACGACGGTTTGGCTGTACATTGTGGACGGGACGGTCGAGGAGTCGATCTACAACCTGTCAGTGCAGCGGCGCATGGAGCACATGGGCCGGCAGCAGCTCCAGGACAAGGACAAGAGCAAGGGCAAGGGCAAGGACAAGGGCAAGCGGACACAGGCATTGCCGTCCCTGGACGGTCCGTCGTCTGAATCCACCAAGGAGTCGACGCCGGAGCTGCTGGACAGCAACCTCGAGCTGGCCAATTCACTGGAGCTGCAGCAGGCGCAGCTGTCCAAGCTGATGAGCAAGGGCCCGATGGGCGGCGAGGCGGTGGCCAAGGGGGACCTGTGGACCTGCTTGTTTGGCAATGCCGCAGGCCAGCAGAGCAGCAGGGCCGCCGAGGAGCGCCTGCGTGACGACCTGGTCGTGCGACGCCATCTTGCCGCCTCTGCGGCCGAGGCGAGACAGACGTGAATCTTGTATTTTTTGGTATAACGATTTTATGAAAATATCCAGACATGTCTTTATGCCGGTTTGCATGTATCGGTGCACCGTTGCGGCGGCCTCCCGGCACTTACTACGGGGTACTAATACTCCGCCTTCAGCCCTACCGCGTGCCGGCAGCGCATGGAACCAGTGGCACACCATGGATTCGCATATGCAACCGGACGCGCAGGACGGGGCCAGTGTCGACGGCATGGATGCCGGCACGGGCGGGAGTGCTGAGCAGCAGCGCACGAAGCGAACGAGAGTGATCCTGAGCTGCGCGCCGTGCCGCAACTCGAAGCTTAAATGCGACCGGCTGGTGCCGTGCAGCAACTGCATGAAGAAAGAGCGCGTCGACCTGTGCACCTATGCGCCCAAGCCGGTGCGGCCGTCCCGGGTGCCGCGGAGCGTGACGGCGCGCCTGCGCCGGCTCGAGGGCATGCTGCGCGGCATGCTGGAGGACGACGAGACCGGCGGCGGCGGCACCGAGGAGAGCGACGGCGGCGCCATGTCCAAGTTTGGCGAGGCTGGTGATGACGACGGCGGTGACAACACTAACACCAACACCAATAGCAGACGGAATGCAGCTCGCAAAGACGCCGAGCGAGAGCAGATCCGGGCCGAAGCAGCGTCGTACCTGGCAGCTTCGGCGTCGGCAGGCGAGGCCGTGCCCGGGTCCGCTGGAACGGCCGCGGAAGCGTCAGCAGCAGCTGCAGCAGCCGAGGCGGCGATGAAGAAGCTGGCTGTCGACCGGAGCAGCGACGGGCGCCAGGCGCGGGTCGTGCACAGCAAGCAAGGCACGACGTACGTGGGCGCGACGCACTTTATGGTGATGCTGGACGACATTGAGAGCCTCAAGGCGTACTTTGACGACAACGACGCGGCGGGCGACGGAAACGACGATGCCGACGATGATGATGGTGATAACGATGGACATGGCGACGACGCTGATGCCGCGTACGACGCGCCTGGCTGGATGTTCGGCGCAGACTCGGCAGAGATGCTGCTCATGGGCGGCACGCGGTCGCGGTCCAAGGCCAAGCTGCTGGCATGCATGCCGCCCCGGCCGGAGGCAGACCGGCTGATGGCACGCTACTTTGCGTCGATGCCGCCGTCCTCTCGTGCGTTTTTTTTTTTTTTTTTGTTCCTATTTTTTTCTCTCTTTCTTCCTTCTTCTTTTTTTCTTCTTTTTTTTGGACGTGTCTCCTAACGTCCAGACACCCTCCATCGACCGACGTTTACCAAAAAATACAGCGCGTTCTGGCTCAACCCCGCCGCCGCCGACATGGAATTCCTGGCCGTGCTGTTCATGATCATGGCCATGGGCATCCACTTCTCGACCTTTCTCGGCCCGCACGAGTTCCAGAACGACGCGTCGTCCCTGACGCCGGTCCAGCGGTACAAGCGGTACCGGCTGGCGGCGTCGCGGGCCCTGGCCACCGCAGGCTTTGCCAACCCGACCCCGACGACGATCCAGTCGCTGCTGCTATACGGCGAGGCCGAGTTCCTGGTCAACCGGCGCCAGGACAACTGCTTCCTGCTGCTGGGCATGGTGGTGCGGCTGATGCTGCGCATGGGCCTGCACCGCGACCCGGCCAAGCTGCCGAACCTGACGGCCTTTGAGGGCGAGATGCGGCGGCGCATGTGGAACCTGGCCATCCAGCTGGACCTCATCGTGTCCTTCCACCTGGGCCTGCCGGGCATGATCCACGGCATCCCGAGCGACACGCGCCTGCCGCTCAACCTGCTCGACGACGACTTTGGGCCCGACGACGCCGTGCTGCCGCCGGCCCGGCCCAGCACCGAGTACACGACCATGAGCTACCCCATCTTCAAGAGCGTGCTGTGCCGCGTCTTCGGGCAGGTCGCGCGCCAGATGCACACGCTGTCGCCGCCGACGTACGCCGAGGTGATGCACACCGACCGCCTCATCGAGGACAAGTGGCACAGCCAAATCCCGGCGCACATGAAGATCCGCCCGCTAGGCGACAGCGTGGCCGACCCGCCCATGCTGATCGTGCAGCGCTTCGGCCTGGCCTCGCTCTACCAGAAGAGCCGCTGCGTGCTGCACCGGCCGTACCTGGCCGAGGCGGTGCCGCGGCCCGAGCACGCGTACTCGCGCCGCGTCTGCCTGCAGGCCGCCCTCAAGATCCTTTCCTACCAGGTGGCCCTGCACGAGGCAACCCAGCCGGGCGGCATCCTCAGCCACGTCGGCTGGTTCATCACCGGCCTGACCATGCACGACCTGCTGGTGGGTGCCGTCATCGTGTACCTGGTGGCGCAGAGCGACACGCTGCTTGACGGCGAGCTGGTCTGCACGGCGCCGACGCCGGCTGCACCCACACCCGCCACACCGCTGCCAGCCATGATGAGCCAGGCCATGTCGCCCGACGACGGGGCCTATGTGACGCTGCCCGTGGACAAGCGGGTGCTTGTGGGTCTCCTCGAACGGTCGTCCCAGATCTGGGCCGACACGGCCACCGCCCACCCGGAGGTGAAGAAGGCGTCCAATCTGCTCCTGGCCATGCTATCCAAGATCCACGCGCGGGAGCAGCGCGACAACAACAGCAGCGGCGGCGGCGGCCACACCGTTCCCAGCACCGGCCTCACGTTTGGGACCGACAGCACGTCGGATTATCCGAGCAGGCAGCTGTCGGCCCAGACGACACCCGGGGCCCCCTGGCTGGACGGCAACAGCGCCAGCACCATGGGCATGGCCATGCAATGGTCGTTTGACCAGCCCCTGGACAGCAACGGTAAGCGAATCGAATCCTTCTCTGTCCCTGTGACACTCTTTCTGTTTTTAGGCCTGCAGCTAATATCCGCCGTTGCAGTTGCACTGCCGAAACCAGGGTCAGACGCAGCAGCAGCATTGGACCAGCAGCAGCCGCTGCCGTACCAAACCGCCCTCTCCCGGAGCGATCTAGTCCCCCGGCACACTGTCCTACCCGGCCAGGCGCCAGAGAGCGGGGGCAGTGGTGGACTCTTCGAGTACGGCAGCGGCGCCGGCGACGTTTTCCGCCCCATGGCCCCGCCGCCCTTGTCCATGGATGGCGTGTTTGACGCCTGGCTTCCGGAATCGTTGGAAGCCGTCGACTGGGTGCGTTTTCCTCTCGTGTCCTTCCTCTTCTGTCGCTCTCCGTCTCTTCTTCTCTGTGTTAACATTGTCGTCTTTTTGCACGCCATCAGGGAACCGTTGATGACGTACTGCGCACCCACGAGGTGCAACAGTCCGAGTGGACAGACACCACGGCGGTGGGTGACATCCAGTACGCGGCAGGCGGGTTGTGGGACCGCCACCCTGATGAGGAGGCCCTGTTGTAGGCTGGCCAGCCATTGCTGGCCATTGTTCACCGTTTTCTGGGGCAGTAAAAGGACATCCCTGTGAAGAGATAGAGGTATGGGTCTGGCTAAGGAACAAGGGAGGGTGTTCTAGAAGCCCGCTGGCGTGCCATTAATTTTTTCACCTGCAAATGGTTAAACCTCTTCGGTGCCCAAGACGTCGTTTGGCTGCAACGGTTTGGAGCACGGACTGTCCTGCGGTGCCTGCAGTGATGATGTAGCCCGCATTGCCGCCGCGGAGATGTTTTTGCTTCTTGTGGGCAGCATACTCTCCCCCCAGAAAGTCCTGCTGGCGGACAGGCTGCTGGCTCTGAGCCGCGCCTTGCACCGTCGGCGCCCCAGTTTGTACGTAATCGGAAATTTCTTCCGTAGCCCTGGCCCGCTTTTCGCAGCGCAAAAAACGCCCCAGTATCTGGCTTCCTCATCGCCTGAATATGCGCATCTTGCTCGTATCCTCAGGTAATATCCTTTTCGGTGTCCCGTGGACGGGTACATGCGGAGTAACCCCGGCCTGAGCCGGTCACACCGAGTGCTTCAGCCGTGCAATCTGGTTCGCTGCCGACTTCCGTTAGTTGATTCTCTTAGACAACGCGCAAGGCTTGGCCTATCATGGCCTTTGGCAACGACTAATACAAACTCACAGAACCGTACTCTGTACGGAGTGCGGGCGCGCTGGAGTGCATACATCCGGTGGCCGAAACAAACGGAAAGGAAAAAAAAAATCGCAAATAAGCAAATAATGGCCGAAACAATCATGGCGGGATTGCATGCACAAAACGCACCATCCCAAAGCCGTGATGTTGTTTTTTTTGCCCCCCGCTTGGCGTTGACAACTTGTGCCACGTGCTCTGTCCTACCCCAAGAAGCAAATCCCTAGTTGCAGAAAGCAAATACCGTCATGTTGCAGTTTTCTGTCAAAGAAAGCAGGAGTGTGTCAACTGCCATGCACTCGGTACGCATAAGGGGAAACACCTACTCCGTACTCCGTACTCCGTACATCGCTCCTTCTCCGTAGATATTCCATTCCCCCCCCTCACTAGAACTGGGGTAAGCCGCCCCCTAGGAAGGAGCGATCGTACAAGGCTGGGTAGCTTTACAAAATACGCTCTACGCGGCGCTCTTTGGTCCTTTTTGTCTTTCGTTGTTCGTACAGAGTATGAGCACGGCTTCGTGAGATACAAAGTAGTATCATCCCGGGCGTAGATGCATGGCGGGCGCTTTTGCATGCCAAATGCAGGATCGCGGATCTCGATCATAGAACGCGACTGTGCACGGTCCTTTTACCTAATTTCCAGCCCTCCTTCCCCTTTTGTGCCGTCGTCTTTCTGGCTGCCTATCGCGCCTCCCCTGCCTGGCGCGAACCGTGCCATCGTCGCGCCTGCCCTGGAAGGAGGTGACCCTGTCGATGCTCCTGTTTGTGCCATGCACCTGCCACGTCGGCCTAGTATGCAATGGCCAGGGAGCTAAGACGGCCGACGCGGACGGCTGCCGGGGGACCGGCACATGCTCTTTGTAGTGGATGGCTACTGGCTGCCTTTAGTTCTTTCTTGTGCCAGCCCACATGGAAAGCACAACACGCTTCTAGTGGCACCTGCTAAAAAAAAAAGAAAGAATATGACATGGCGCAAGATACAAAGTACTTTACACGTATGCTGAAGACTCCACGTCCAGATCGGAGTTTCTGTTCCAAGAAAGTTGGTTTTTTTCCTCTTTCCTTTTTTTTTTGCCTGTGGTTTTTTGCTTCTTCTCTGCGTCTTCCCGGTCTCTTTTGCGTCGCGTATCCCCCCTCCCGCGATCCTTCGACCCCTCCGTCCCAACCGCCAATTTTCGTCTGCCTTTCGTCATTTTTTTTTTTTGCGAATCGCAAAGGACCCAGCAATCGGCCAATCACAGTGCACGCGCACTCGCCACGGGTTTATCAGATTCACCAAAAAGACAAAGAAAACGAAGAAGGAAACCGGTAAAATACGACATAACCCCCCCCCCTTTACCGTTCCCGGACACGCAACGCACACGGGCAGGGAGCATACAAAGACAACCTGTCCCCTACACCGGGCGCATTCGCTCCTGAACAGTTGCCGGCACCGTTGGGCTGTCAGGACATTGCCCCCTCGATCGCCTAGAGCAGCCAGCCTTTTGGATCTGTCGTCATTTTTCTTTTTTTTTTCTTTTCAGCTGCTCTCTTGACGCCTTCACGCCCAACTTCCCCGGAGTTTTGGTGTGCGAATCCCGCCGAACGGCACGAAAAACGAACGCGTTCACCGACTACACGACTCCTACCCCTCAGAGCCCACAGCACTGCTACCTGGTAAGACTTGATTGCTACGCCCCTCTCCTCCTATCTCTCCCGACCGATTCCGGCCGCCGTGGCCGTTCCGCGGCCCCTGCGGACAGCAACGACGCACAAGGCACAAATCGGAACTGGGCCGGAATCCTCAGATCGCACGAGGCCACACCGCCGGATTGAGCAGGCCAACGCCATCACGGCCGCTCACGGACAGACCGACACTGCCGGTACCTCGATGTCCTGTTGTTTTCGGCCCAGTGGCGCGTTAGTCACGACGCCCGCCCGCCCGCTGCTGCAACCCTTGGCCATCCTGCCCTACCTACTACACTACCAACCACCCCTTGCCTTCCCCAGCCTGCTCACACGCACTCACGCTCACACACGCACACACACAGCTTCTGCATTGGCTGCCACAGACCCCTTCCATTGCTACCCAGCGCGCTGCTCAGCCGTCCGACCGACCATATTGCCACCATCTTGTAAGTCGGCCTGGCCTCTCACAGACTCCACTCGTTTTCTTCTTCTCCGCACTTGCCCGCTCCCCCTCTCGAAAGAGAATGCGCCGTTCTTGCGCCGTTCTAGTCGAGCGTCTCCTCCTCTTCCTAGCCCGCTGGTGTTCTCAATCTCCCCTGCCCCGCACTTCTATCAGCTTTGCCTGTCTGCCCGCCCTCTGCACCAACCGCCATCACGCTTGCCGCCTCGGTCATATCGTCATCCATGGCGCCACTGTATGGCCCTAGAGTGGCCTCCTGCTCCAATTGCGTGTCTGTGGCGCCATGGCATATATCCTTCTTCAGCGTTGGCCTCAGCACGCGGGGACGCACGCAGAAGTCTGCAGCGTTCCTGACAAAAAAAGAAAAGAGAAAAAAAAAACACCAACCCGGGATCCTCTGGTTGCCTGCCGGTTGCGTCTGTCTGGCGGAGATCGTTTACCCTGGCTCCTAGCCCTGCCCCGCAGAGTGTCTTACCCATGTATCTCACGGCGCATGCACTAACAAAAAATCCAGCCATTGCAACCCGATCACGGACATCGTCGGCCGTCTGCAAATCGTCTGCTCCCAGAGGAGAGGCCGACCGGCCGAAACTGAGCCGGACAGAAGAATAGGCCAGGCCAGGCGCATCGGCTCCACCTGATCCCGTTTTTTTCTTGTCCTCCTCTCTCTCTCCCGCTCCTACCGCCCTCCACCGCCCCTCCCCCCCCCCCCCCCCCAAAGGTGGCGTATTCAACAATACCACCGCACCCCCCTCCCTCCTCTTTGTCTATAAAGCAGATGAGCAACCCGCCTCCTGCTCGGATGGCGACTGGACTACGATCGGAACTCGCCATACGGCCAGCTCCAAAGCCCATGCCAAACGACAGTGCCCGCACCAACGGAACCATCGCCACTGCTGTTCCCATCCCGAACGGCTCGGCCTGCCACAGCGCCCACGACAAGAAGCACAAACACGCCCGCTCCTCGTACACAGACGCCTCCCCTCTGTCCTTGTCACGAATCAACTCTCTTACCTTCCGCCCTGCCAAGCGATCCATGCCGGCACCGGCCAAGACCATTGCCGTTGTGAATGCCAGTGGTCGCCAAGCAGCATCACTGATTCGCTATGCCACCGCCGTCGGCTACCATGTGCGCGCCCAGATGCGCAACCGCCTTGGCGTGATTGCCACCGAGGTTGCAACAAACGAGAACGTTACCGTCCTGGAAGGCGAGCTGTACACCCGCCTTCCGCGGTCCAACTCGGACGAGGCCAAAGGCAGGCTTTCCGATGTCGACGTCACTCGGGATGGCTCGTCGCTCTCCGGAATCGGCGTCAACCACGATTTGATCAACGATCTCTTCAGCGGCGCACAGCTGGCCTTCATCAACACGACCTTTTATGGCGACGAGGTCAAGATCGGAAAGGCCATTGCCGATGCTGCGAAAAAGGCCGGCGTCCAACACTTTGTCTACTCGTCGATGCCTGATCACCATGCGTACGACAGCTCATGGCCATCACTGCCCCTGTGGGCGACCAAGCACAAGGTGGAGGATTATATCCAGGACATTGGCCTGCCGGCGACGTTTGTTTACACGGGCATCTACAACAACAACTTCACGTCTTTACGATACCCCCTCTTCTGCATGGAGATGCAACCGGACGGGTCGTTTTTGTGGCAGGCGCCTTTCCACCCGGATGCCAAGCTGCCATGGCTGGATGCTGAGCACGACGTCGGCCCCGCGATCCTGCAGGTATTCAAGGACGGCGTGTCCAAATGGGGAAACGGCAAGCGCATTGCACTCGCATACGAGATGATCTCGCCACGCGAAGCCTGCCGTCGGTTCGGGCGCGGCGTGGGCCGTCCTACCCGGTACAAGCGGGGGCCGATCACAGTCAACGTGCCCATCCCCGCGGGCTATCGCGATCAGCTCAAGGCACTGGAAACGCTTTTCCTCTCAGGCGGAAACGATGCCACGAAACAGCCTCCCTACTTTGGAAGCCGCGAGCTCGACGACGACGTACCGACCACCGCTCTAGAGCTCTGGGAAGGCCCCCGTGGACTGGAGGAGTATGCCCGCGAAGTATTTGCGCTCGAGGAACAGGCGAACGGCCTGACGTGGATGCTTGATGACGAGGATGAGGAGGCCGAAGACGATGACAACGATGCAGATGCAGAGGCAGATGCAGAGCCATCGAAGGACGTCCAACGTCGGCAATCTTCAGCTGGAATCCCAAGCACGAACGGTGTCAGCGAGACGGCTGGCAACACCAAGGACGATACGAAGACCAGCGAGGAGTTTGATGAAGAGGACGAAGATGGTCTTGTGATGCGCGCAATTTCTCGTCATGACGAAGAGTGGCTGCCGTGAAGGCACGGGCATGATACGCGTACGAGACCAAGAACCATGTTCTCTGGGACGGCCTCTGTTGAACTTTTTTTTATGATTAAAGGCATTACTGCATTGCTTTGGCGTATTGGCAGGCACGCTTCATACATTTGGATTGGCATTAGGATACAAAAAGAGCTAAAAGGGCACGAGGGATAGGAAAAATCAAAAAGATCATGATAACCAAGAGAAGGCAGTAGAAATGAACGTCAATATGGAGTTTTTCGGCCACGTGTGAGCCTTCCGTATTATGTTTTGCATTCCCGTTCCGTTGACGATTTGAAAAAAAAAACCCTGTTGCGTCGTTTTATACCTTTACGGCCGAGTAAACAAAGAAGAGTGATTTTTGTCAGCCCTTTGTTATCCTTCCACCCACCACACACACACCTTGCTTACGCGAATATGGCTCACGGTCCCGGCCCGTTGGATTGGTCTGAGACATACAGCTCGCTTCGCCGAGGTTGGCGAATCTTGCACACCCCCTTTTCCATAACTTGGTGTCTTTCTTCTTTTCAGCTTCGCCTGCGTCTGCGACCTTTCTTCACATACTTCTCCCCCCGTATGGATGATTTCTGCTGATTTCCACGCGTCCTACTCTCAAAAAAGTTCCATTGGGGGCCAGCTACGCCACCTGAGCGCGTCTCGATTCTCTCACTGGCTTTGGCTTTGCACCTCCTTATTTCCTGGCACGGTGATCATTACGATAGCTGCTCAGCCCCCGAGGCCAACGACCGTCTGCGATTCGTCCGTCTACCGCCGCCCTGGCTCCATTTGGAGAGCCATGTGCCAGGCCGTTGAAGAATCTGTTTCTCCCCACCCCTCTTTTGTTGTTTTCGGCATCGCCTTATACTGTCTTGCGGACCCTGACCTGCACCCACACCTCCATCCGATTACGAGTATGGAGGCACCTACCAAACAAGAGGACGCCGAGACCAGGTAAGCAGCGAATTTGCGATCGCCTTGGCATGGAGGATCAATAAGCAATGATCCATGAACGCAATGCAAAAATACGAGGTGCAATGGCTGGCATCGGCCTGGGCCAGTCTCCTACGGACGTATTCCATGGGCTCGTATGCGCGTAGGCCGCCTGGGACTCCGTGCTGGTGGGCGTTCGATGCGATGCAAACGAGGAATACGAAGCAGTGTAAGCGAGAAAATGCAGAGTACCAACGAGAAGAAAAAGACAAAAATAGAAGCGAATACTCAAGCATGAAGCGAAGAGAGGGAGAAAGAAAAGGCCAAGCACAGGCAGAAGCCACGTCAACTGGGAGGGCCTGTGGCGAAGCACAGCACTGTGCATGCAGGAGAGGGCTCACTAAAACGGGCTGTCCGTTTGGCCGGCTCCCCACGGCCGGTTTTGCCCACTCGGGCGCTCGTGCAGAAGAGGCAACCACCTGCAGCAGGAACCGTGCATGCATTTACAGCACCGTGCATCATGCAGAGCGCCGCCCTCCCTCCCGGATTCTGTGGCGCGCATGCCAGCACATCGCATCTTTTGTTCACGATCCTCGCCATTTCTGGGGTTCTTCAGCTGCCGTAGCGAGGCAGACTGCACGTGGTGTGCGAGTTCGGTGGCCCAAGAGACGGTGAGCAGACCGCTTTTTTTTCGTTCTTCACCGCTTGATTGGTATTTTCGCTCGTGCCTGCATTACGAGCAGAGAGGGTTGAGAAGAAGACACGGTAGACACATGACCGCCAGCCGCATGATGGCGCAGCTTTCGCCATATCTGTTCCGCCCTGTTTTTTCTTCTTTTTTTTCTTTCTTTTTTTGCCCTGTATCATGCTCGCCGACAGACCAATGGCTCTTGACTTCGATCTTGCTGTCGCAGCGTGGGATTTAGCATGGACATGGAAAAACGGGAAGCACTTGGGGTGAATTTTGTGATTGGCTGGAAACGAGGAAATTCCAGCCAATGGCAATTCAGAGCAGGGTGTCCCTGCTTCCCGCATGGCCCGTCACGGGCGGCCTGGACGAATGACGAGCCGCGGGCAAGCGCGAGCCGTTTAGACGACGAGGGGAAACGGGCGATAGACAGACCGAAAACCGCACCTGTCGCAAGGGCCGGTGGCGGCGGCGGGCCTTCCCCCCTCGTGCCGCACGCAGCAAGGAGGTTCACTGGCAGCGAGCGGCCCAGCGGCCAGCGCCGGCGTTAGTGGTTGGCCGTTGTTAGTGCGCCGTTTTTAGCGGTCTTTGCGGGCCTCCTTAGTGGATGATCCGAAGAGCTCATGGGCCATGAGGATGCCCCGTGCGATAGGAGAGGAGAGAAAGCCACTGGAAACCGAGAATGCATGTCTCGCAAGACCTGGCCAGACGACCTTTGCAGGATTGGTCACGAGAGGGGCAAAAGAAACGCCTAGGAGAGTCGGCGATCAAGAAAACAAGCACAGACGGCGGCTCAGCGACAAACATATGGGGGGCGGAGGCAGCTGAGAAGCTGCTGTGCTGGCACCGCTACAGCCCAGAGCGCCCCTGTACGAAAGAGGCTGTACTCCGTAGTCCGTCCTCTGCAGCGTCGAGTGGCCAAGGACAGGACCCTTTTTTATGTTTTTTTTCGGACCCCAGGTCCCGGAACCTATCATCCCTGATTGTGGGTGGGGTCCACGCGCACTCCGTCCGGTTCTTGCCTCGTTAGGAAGTCAACAGAATGTCTTACGATCTCGAACGCTGCAACAGCCGCAACCCTCCAGTTGCACTTTCCCGATACGAGGGCGCGCACACACACTGCCAAGCAGGAGCAACCGCGCACTCCTTCCTATCCGCGAGATATTATCCTTCTGCAGTGTTCCTTCCCTTCTGTGATACTGGCCGCCCCTCCTCCTTCCCCCCCCGCTCTCCCCTAGTGTACAGTGCGCTACAGGTACAGACGCGCGGTGCCCCCTGTCCCAAGCGCCATTGGGCCGCATCTGGGACTACTGCACCCAATGGAAGTGGCGAGGGCAGCCTGTCGTCTCTCATAGGGTCTCCTCCTGCAGCAGCTGGGCGCAGTCTCTGCATGATATCTGATAGAAATGTCTGTGGGTAGACGGCCCCGCCACAAACACCACCTTTGACACTGCGCAGCAACTGGCAAGCCTCAACTTCCTATCGCATCGCCCGTCTTGTTCTGTGCGTCACACGTCCATGTTATTTTCGAATTTTGGGCCTCGTCTTGGCAATTTTTTGCTTGCTTGCTCTTTTTTCTTTTTTCCCCTGCCTCTTCTTCCAATCTTTTGCTCCCTCTCCGCCGGACTCCCCGTGACACGCCCGGCCGCAAAGATGGCCTTCCCCCCGTCGGCCTCCTATCGACCACTGCCGCGCCACACCACGTTCTCGCCGTGGTGATCACCACCGAGTATACAAATATTTGGACAGGGGGTGACCCTGCCGCTGTGTGCGTGTTTTCTTGACACCCCCCCCCCCCTCCTCTCCACACTCTCTACCCATCTTCACCCCCCCCCCCCCCCCTCAGGACATCGAATGCCTTCTCTTTCAAAAGCATCTTCGTCCCCCATTTTGTTGCCTCTCCTCTCTGTTTTCTTTTACTTCTTCTCGTGATTTTGTATTTTTCTTTCCTTCCTCCCCATTCCCTCCCCATCTCGCCACCCAACCCGGGCATCGAATCCCACAGCCTGGATTTTGCCTCCTCTATTCTTCTTCCTCCCTCCACCTCTATTCTTCAGCAGACTGTCACCTTGCCACCCTCCTTGAACTACCCTCCTTCATGCCGCTTACACACCCTCTCTTTTGATTTTCTATTCTGTCACTATCACAGACCTTTTTCTGTTCTCTGCTTAGCGGTTGTATTTCCTTTTTTAAGCGTCCTACTCTTTAATTTCAGGCTGGCCCTACCCATCGACACCTTCTTGTATCTCTTGAGTCAGTCTGAACTGCCCTTTCTTGTGCTCCCTGGATTTTATACCACCTCCCCCTCCAGACCGTTGTCGTCCCATGTCTGACATTCGGCCGATCAGCAGACAAAGCAAGACGCAGACACATCTCATTGTTTTCTTCTGATAATCGAAATCGACCTGCCCTCTGTGCCACCTGTATGTCTCTGTTGTTTCGAGACCATCGGATCTAGTACTGACTGCTTCTAATTCTTTCCAGGAAACGATATCGCCTGTTTGGCCCGAGAAACTCGTATGCCCGATGCTATGATATGGAACGCCCGTTTACTTGATGCTTCCCATTCTTGATACACCATGGCGTCCCTCAGGCCTGGCGCCGTGCATCCCCCAGGGAAAGGCGACTCAACTCGGTCACGAAACAACGGCGGCATGGGATTTCAAGGCCCTGATTATGGCAGAGTGCCACGGCGGGACCTGGGACATGCACATGCTCATGCGGCAACGCCCTCCTCATCTTCTTCACAGTCATCTACTCGCATACCATCCGCCTCGAGTAGGATTCCCCAGACTGCATCCACAGCTTTTGCCACTGCCTCCGCTGCCAGAAGGCTCCCAGACGATCGGGTCCCTAGGTCTCACACACACCCACCTGTGTCCCATCAAAAACAGCCCAGAGCAGATGTTGGGGAGTCCTTCACCTCCGGTCCATCCAACTACCGTGCGGTGGCACCTGCTCTTCACGACGCCTCCAAGCGATATCCAATGAAAAGCACATCAGCTCATGGTTCTTCTGTGTCAACGGATTCAGTCCAGCGTGGAAAGGTGTCCGTTGCTCGGCCATTCCAAAGCAACCCAGGGGAGACTCGCTCGACTTTTTCCAGCGCTCGCACCCAAACGCAGACCTCGCAGGACATGAACCGAGGGATGACTGCAAGCCCAGCCGAGCTTCACCAGATAGTGAAGAAAGCCCAAGTCACCATTTACCCAGAGCTCGATCGGTATCGCAACACGCAGCCTCTCCCCCCAGCATCCGATGACCATGGCAACGCCCACCCAGACATCCTTTTTCGTCTTGCCACGCAGAATCTCCCCCCGCCACCAACACCACTCTTCTCTGGCTCCAACAGTCTGGCGAGTGCAATGAGCGGAAGCCCTTCCACGCGCTTCTCAGAGTCTCCAGGCCCCGGTCCATACAGCCGTGACACCACGCCGACCTCTATCTCCTCGCACTCACCGGGACTGGTGGTTTCCTCCGCGCGTATGCCGGCACCAAGAGTGCGGCAGATTCCCCGTACCAACACAGGAAGCTTTGGAAACGAGTATACCTCCAAGGACATAGGGATAGCTGGCCCTGGACCTTCTGCCACGCACACCCTTGCCGCAATTCGGGAATCACTCAACTCCTCCTCTTCTTCGTCCAATGGAACCGTTCGTGCGGGCGAGAAGCGTGAAAAGACAAAAAAGAAGCGAATGACGCCGCCTCCTCCAAGCCCGCCGCCGCGCAAATCATCTCAAAAATTTAAAAAAGCCGGAGACAACGACCAGGTCTCGCCATCAAAGCCAAAGCAGCCTTCGCCACGACCAACGCAGTCGTCAAAATCGGCACCTCCATCAGAACCAACATGGCCATTGCGAAAAGAACCTTCGCTATCCAAGGCCCCTGCCGACGCAGCATCGCCGCAACCCACTGCACAAGCAAGAAGTTTGGCCTCGCCATCATTGACGTCAACACAGCAACGCCGCACTGCTGCTTCACCCCAACTTACACAACGATCCACGCCACCTGCCCGGCCCAGCCGAGATGGAACCCCGGACTTGCAATCACAAATAGGGTTTGCTCTTCCTGTGATACAGAGCAACCTCACGTCCACCTCATTGTCCAGCCGACGAACCAGCCTGCATGCAGCAACCTCCTCACCACCTCCAACCCGTGGACAGCCGCATCAGCTCCAGAAAAAGCAGGCCTCGCATCAAGGAAGCCATGGAGAGACAACCAGACTGACATCAGCTGCGTCAGCTTCGACTTCAAATATCCCCGTCACAGCCCGGACCCATTCAAGCCAAGGAAGCTGGGATGACAAGGAGTCTGGAAGAGCACCACGCTCTGTCAGTCCAGGTGTTTCAACTTTTCGCACACGCTTCCCGCTCTTCAGCAGGCGTGCTAAGACGGTCACGTCTCCGGACGGTACAGCCCCTGTTGTTGAGGCAAAAGAAAAACCTGCACGAAAGGGGCCCTCGGCTGGTACTGGATATGAGGGCTACGGTCGCCCCGGGCACAGCCGGAGAAGGAGCAGCAGTGTGAGCGAGTTTTTCCGCAGCGGGGGAGCTGCATCCTCCCAAGACAGTCTCCATACTGGAGATGCTTTCCTTCGGGATCGCATGAGCCCTGTTGTCATTGCCGGTGGCGAGGTGGTTCAAAATCACAATGTCCCAGACCTTGGGCTGTCTGCTTATCGTCGCCCGAGCACAGACTCGCGGAATGGCTCAGAGGTGTCACTGTCATCGCGTGACGGACGTACCACCATCTGGCCGTCCACACAGGATCACGGCCTGCGGCCAGCCTCTCCTCGGAGCAGTCGCAGCCGCCGGCCGTCAGACAGCAGTGACTCAGAGGCCGTCATGCGGTCAACCCTGGCATATCGACGGTCTGTCCAACGCCTCCGGTCACCCGATCGAGCTCAGGTCCGCGTGCCGCGTCCCATTGTTGTGCGCCCCCCTGCAAGCGGTGTCAACCAGTCTATGAGCAGCCTCGACACCAGTGTGCTATCGGATGACTCCACCATCCCAGAAACTAAACGTGGACGCAAAGGTTCAGTCTCGGCGACTGGGAGCTCGTCTACTGGGACAAGGAAACTCACAAAGCGTGCGCGGTCGCCTCGCAAATGGAATCTCTTTGGACGCGCTCACAGCCAACCGGCTGCAGCCAAGGCCGGACTCACATCGGCTTCCATGGTGGCCGTAACGGTCGAAGAAGCTCTTCCGCAGGAGAAGCCCAAGGCGGTTGCATTTTACGCCATGCTGGACCCCTCTGAACAGGAAGAGGGAACCATGGATGTGGAAGCCGTCCTCCGCGAAGCACGGGTTCTGGGTAGTCCAGCAGAGCCCAACACTTGGGGAGGGCAGGATGGCCTTGAAAGGGAGCCCTCGAGTGGTCAAACGAAATCGCCGGAAGCCACTCAGCTTTTGCCACCCCTACAACTGAAGAGCGCCCAGCAAAGCCGACCACGTCGGAGCTCGTCGGCATCGTCACGCGGTCGAAAGTTTGAGGAGCAGCAACAGCAGCAACAGCAACAACGCCAACATCTTTCTCCTAGTGGCCGTTCGACCCACGCTCCATCGCAAAAAGCCCTGGCGATGACACAAACAGGACGTCCGAGCAGGTTGGCCCAAGTTGGCCGCATTCCCAAGGTGGTCAGTGCCCGGCCGGAGCAAACGTCACCAAAGAGCTTTTCAAGGCCGTTCAATCGCGTCAGTGTCCAATTGTCAACGCCTTCTCCACGGCCAGGATCTTCAAATGGAGAGTGGATTGCAAAAGGTCCTTCGCCGAAAATGGCCACTCCGGAGCTGGTCTTGGACGGATCGACAACAACTGGCAGCTCGGCAGAGCCACACCTGGCGCAAGACGTGGACAGCGTGGACCACGGCAACATGTTTCTCTCATTCTCTCCTCGGAAAAACTCGCAGAGCACGTCCTATACAAGCAGTACTGGACCTCTTAGCTTCGCGGACGCCACTGCGGTTGTGCCCGATCCCAGCGCGCCGCTCGTGGAAGACGAGATCTGGGACGAGTACAACGACCTTCTCAGCGACGTCGCCGCCAAGCCTGCCTCGTCTGCTGCACCCGCGAAGCATGCTCGACCAGCCCTTCTGACAAGGCTCAACCAGGTGGCTGCTGCCGACGCCTCTAATCTGGCCGAGTCACCGACAATCACGCTGCATCACCAAGCCTCCCGCCACAGTGTCGACAACCGCCCACCTGTTGCGTCAAGCGTATACAGCACAGATATGGCAGCCGAAGTCAAAGACATGATTGAGGCAGGACTGAACCAACTTGCACGAACGCCGGCCTCTACCGCTGACATGGTATCTGGACATGTGAACCGCAACGATCATGCTCGTGCGCTGGCAAAGCCACAAACCACGGAATTGCGGCGCAGCAGTGTGTCGTCCTGGAAAAGCGGTCAGCAGCCAGCAAGAAGTTCCGATGGCAGCGTCTATAGCCAAGTGTCCGACGACAGCTCGCCTCTTTCCCAGGTCAACCTTCGCGTGGGGTCGATGACGGTCAGCAAATGGCTGACGTTTGGTCATGTTCTTTTCAGCCCGGCACGAGACGACATGGTTCCCGCAGCTCGTCCGCCAAATGGTCACGCTGTGCTCGTCCTAGACGGCCTGGGCAACGACGACTGGTCTTTCTATGCGGCCGAGACGTATCCGGCAGTCACCTTCTTCAACCTCTCGCCGCGTGCGCCGTTGCCGGTTCAGGACCAGCAAGCAGATGCAGCGGCGGCCTTCCCTAACAGCCCGCGAAATCATCACCAGATCCAGTACACGTCATATGCCGACAGGCTGCCCTTCCAGGCTGAGATCTTTACCACGGTCGTGCTCCGTTTCCCGGCGTCGGCACCTGAGACACACTACAAAAACATCGTTCAGGAAGCGCGCCGTGTGCTGAAGCCCGGTGGTTATCTGGAGTTGTCTATCCTGGACCTTGATCTGAACAACATGGGACCTCGCACGCGCCGTGCCATTCGCCAGCTGAAGGAGCAGATTCGCACCCAAACCCCGAGTATGCATCTAGGCTCGGCGGCGGATGTCGTCCTCCGTCTGCTGGGTACCAGGGGCTTTACGGACATCAAGTCGTGCCGCGTTGGCATCCCGGTGGCCAGCGCCATTCCGCAGACCAGCAGCGAAGCCAACGTTGACGGGGTGTCAGCCAACGACAAGTCCAAGAAAAAGGACCAGCGCAGCTTAGCCGAGATGATGAACGACCAGAGCCCTGTTGCCGACGAAAGCATCACGCACATGGTAGCCAAGGTGGGCCGCTGGTGGCACAGCCGGTGCTACGGTGACGCTGCACTAGAGCCGTCGGCCCGGCCAGCGAACAGTGCAATCGGCAGCAAAGGCTTGTGGATGGACCGGGCCGTGTTGTCAGAGTGCGAGGAATGGCGGACCAATCTCAAGCTCATGGTCTGCTATGCGCGCGTGCCCGAGTCGAAGCGTGTTGCCAGCATTTGATTGCTTTTTTTTTCGTTTGATTTCCCTTCGTTTGTTTTCTTGCCAACAACGCGCCTGAAGGAAAAGAAAAAAAAAGAGGGTGCAAGCCCACCATTAATTGTCGTCTCCGGCAAAGCAATAACAAACACAAGACCAGCAGTCCTGCCGGTATACAGCACGGCAGGCTGTGAACCCCTCTCTGGCTTCACAGGGCCTCTTCAGTGAGGTTTAGAGGGTTTACTTTTTTTTTCTTAATTTTTTTCTTTTCGTCTTCATTTGCATGGTCTTTGCAGTCCCCCCTCGCATTTCCCTTGCATTTTCATCGCATTATTCTTCGCATTTCCCCGCTCTATTTGTTTTTGGTTTTGTTGTTCACGCCTAGTCCCAATGCCGGTCCATTGTGCCCAGGCCACGCAGCATGGCGTTCCAGGTTTTTCGTTTTCTTTTGCGTTGGCCCTTTCATATTTGCTACGGGTTTCGAGATACCCCTTTCTGTGGCAGAGCGTCCTAGAAATACACACTACTTTCTCTCTTTTACCACTGCTTATTGTGCATGAGAATACCATAGCCTGTTTCATTCTTATCGACTCCGCCCTATTGTGAACGCGACGCCCATCTTTTGTGAAACCGAACCTCGTAAACGAAAACGAAAAATCAAAAGAAAAAAAGATGAAAAGAAGAAAAAACCAGATGAAAACCACATAGATGGGACACATTGAAATTGTAAGCAACCCGTGCCTAGCTGGCAAACCGCTTCGCGCGCTCCTCTGCCTTCTTCCGCTCCACCGGGTCGTCCAGAATTCCGCTACCGGTGTTGTTGCGCCGGTTGTTGTTGTTGTGGTTGTTGTTCCGGTTGCCGCCGCCACCGCCGAGCCGCCGGTCGGGCGTCGCGCGCTTCCGGTCGCGGTCGCCGCCGCCGCCGCCCTCGCCACGGCCCCGCTTCCGCGGCCGGTCCGGAAGCGCCGAGTCCAGGCCCTTGACGATCGGCGCCGGGGTGGGCTCGATGCCGAAACGGGCGGCGCGCGCCGCCTTTCGCTTGGCCTCCTCGTCCTCCTCGTCCTTCTTCTCCTCGACGATGCCGAACCGCTTGGCGCGCGCGGCGCGGCGCTTGGCTTCTTCTTCCGCATCGGTGGCGGCGAGGTGCTGCGACAGGCCAGGAACTGGGGCGGCAGCGTCGGCGTCGTCCTTCGCGGCGGCAGGGGCGGCGGCGGCATCCGCACCATCAGCGGCGCCTTCTGTAGCAGGCGCGGGTGCAGCCGGCTCCGTAGCAGGCGCCGCAGCCTCCGCGTCCGGCTTTGCTGCTGTCGCCTCGGTCGGCGCCGGCGCGGCAGCAGGTGTCTCTGCCGTCGTCGATGGTGCTGCAGCGGCGGGTGCGGCGGGCGCGGCGGGCGCGGCGGGCTCGGCCGCGGCGGGCGCAGGCTGCTCGTCGTCCCAGTCGATCTCATCCTCGTTGCCTGCTATCCAAGAGTTAGCCTTTGGTGGTCTGGCATCCAGGAAAAAGAAAAAAAAAGTAAGAAACGACGAGGGAAAAATGCCCACCCTTGCCGTTCTTGGCGTCGTGCTCCTGCAGGCGCGCAATCAGGTCGGCCTTGTTGCCAGACTGCGTGAGGCCGCGCTCGCCCAGGAGCTTCTTGAGCTCGGGCACCTTGAACGAGGCATAGTCGGACATGTTGGGCGACGTCGTGGCGAGAGGAACTGGGGGGGGAGGTCGCGGGTTGGGGAGGGAGCGCGATGAGCGAACGGCGCAAAATAGCACAGAGCTAAAAACGGATAGGGGACGAGCTGCGCGGTAGGCACCAGAGTCGCAGCGGACGGAGGGAAAAGAGACGGATGGAGAACAGGAAAATGAGCGCGTCGCAAGCTGGTCGTGGTGGTGAAAGGATGCGCGACCGGTCAAGATTTGTTTTTTGGCGCCAGGGGAAAAGAACTAGCGGAAAGGACACGGAAGGAAGGGGGGGGGTTCTGTTCGCGATGCTCAGCTGCTCTGGGAAAATACGCGACGTAACGAGCATCCCTTGCTGCCTTAGTCAGGAATACAGTGCTCACTCACGTAATGCACCGTGCGGCACTGTCAACCCATCGCTTTGTTTTGTTTGTTAAGGGGCTGCACAAAATAGACAAGAATGATTAAAAGGTAAATAGAGCCCCGAAAGATGCAACAAACACAAAATAAACCACGTCACCTCCTGCCGTTGTCCCAGCCGAGTCTATCCTGAAACCAAGAAACCAGAAGAGGCCAGACATAGGAAAAAAAAAAAAAACTCAAACAAGAGAAACCAAGAAACAGAAATGAACAAAACAAAAGTAGACCGTAAGCATCGTCAGATCGCAAAAGCAAGCGCTCCAGCCCACCCAAAAGAAAGCCAAAAATGCAGAAAAAAAAATAAAAGAGAAAAAAAAGGGGGGGAGTAAGACGACGATAGCCATCTAAACGATCTGCACCTCGGATGACACGAGACCATACACCCAGCCAGCCTCGGCCGCGCTGGAGAACTGGAAACACCACTTGCGCACCCGTCCGCTGAGCGCACCGGTCGACGGCGCCGAGCCAACCCGGTTGTGCTCGTCACGCATCTCCTCCCACACGTTGAGCACAATGCCGCGCGCCGCCAACCGCGAGAAACACGCACTGCCCACCACCACGTCCACCACCACCAGCGGCTTCTCCGTGCTCTTCTTGGGAATGGACACCACCAACACTCGCTTTTCCAGTCCGTGGTAGATGGACAACTCCTGCCGCACGCCCGGCGGCGGCCGCGCAATTGTCAAGAGGCAGTTGCCATGGTCCTCCCACTTGTTTGCCGCCGTCTGCAGGTGACAACGCGTCTTGATGTTGGTCGACCCCAGCGCCTTCACCCCGTAACCACCGCTCTCTGCCAGGCTCACAGATGGCGACCGAGGCGCCGTAAAGGCCAGCAAGCCACCTCCTGCCGATGACGACCCTGATGATGTGTAGAAGCTGCTGCCGCCGCCCCCGGCTCCGCCGCCACTGCCGGTGCGGCCCTGTCGGTCCACCGAAGACCCGTGAATATTGAATGCAGTATTGCCACCGCTGGTGAGTTTTCGCAAGAAGCTTGTGGCCGACATTGTAGATGTGCTGCCCTGCGATTGGGACGGTGCCCGCGTCGACGCTCGGTAGCTGTTCTTCCTACCAAACCAGGTACGACGGCGACGGCTGCTGGTATCGTCTCCTGCATCCACATTTGGCTGAGGCTGCCCGAACGAGCGGAATCGGGCTTCCTCCTCCAGGGCTCTGAATTTGGCATTGTTCATCCGCGCCTGGTGTACCGCCGTGTACAGGTCCACCAGGTCGGCCGGCGACTGTGCCCGGAAGCGGAAAATGCTCGCATCGAGGTGGTTGTACTTGGCATACGACCGGACCGGCGATCGGATCTCCAAGTCAACAACCGTGCTTTGCCGGATCATCACGAGCGGCGTGAGATCAAGCGCGATGAGAGGACGCGCTTCGCCTGACGCCAATTCCACCTTTGATGGTCCCAGACCAGGACCGCGTTGCGTGCTGGTTATGGCCGACCCGGGCGAGTAGGCCTCGAGAAGTCCAGGCGTGATCAAAATGGTGCTGAACTGCTCCCCAAGGTCCTTCCACGCTCCTCGCCGATTAGACCAGTATGAAATGGAAGCAATCAGATGAAGGTTGTCTTTTGATGCAAATGAGGCCTGAAGGCCGCGCATGCCGGGAAACCCAGCCTGGGATGCAGAGTTTGATGGCGTAAGGCTGCTGTCCGAGACGACAGATCCAGGAATACCATAGCCTGGGTCTTTGATGCTGATGCCAGGTATCGTATCGGGCACGTCATCCTCCTCGAGCTCATCCAATGATGATGAGTCTGACTCTGACCCGGAACTCCGTGAGGTCGAGTCGCTTTCCGACGAAACATCTGACGCATGGAATTCGTGCTTCAGGGGAGACGATGTGCGTCGCCGAATTCGCGCTGCTGGGGCACTGAGGATTGGTGCTGCTTTCGGCCCAATGGTACGGTGCGCTGGAGGTGGAGGAGGAGCTTCGTCTTCTCGCGACGCCTGCTTTTGTGCTGCTTTCTTCAATTGCGCCGGATCTGGTCGCATGTCTTCACGAAGCGACCGGCTTGCCGTGTCACTCCGGTTTTTGTACTCTGAGGACGACCGCATATGCCCAGGTGCCCCAGAAGGTGTGTTGTCGGTGCTGCTCTGTGGAGTTGTTCGCACGCTTGGCGTTGATGGTGCCTTCTGGTGGTGGTAGCGCGACGGCGTTTTGGGGCTGCTCCCATGAGAATTTGTCTCCTGCATTTTGCGCTCCCCCACCGGAACGTCTGCTTCTTCCACTCTTTGTGTTGATGTGAGGCGGCGTTTTGTAGCCGTGGGCGGGGTGGGATTTGTGCCGAGAATAGAAAGCCAGTCTCCCGGTGTGTCGTCGTGGTCCGCAGTCAACATGAGCAGTTCGTACCAGTCGCTGCCGCTGCTGCCATCGTCACGAACCATGACAACCAGAGAGCGTTCGCCGTCGCCTTGGCGGGCAGAGATCTGTGACATCGCGATCGGAGGGAATAGGAGCCACGTTTGCCCCCCGCCCCCTGTTTCCCGGATAAGAACATCGCCGCGATCCGACGGGTCGCTGATCTTGTCACGGAACACCAATTCGACCTGACACTCGAGGCGCTGCCCATTAGAGTGAGCTAGGGACAGCTCGAACCAGTCCTTTGCAGCCACTTGGCGTGTTTGGTCAATGTGGACGTTGTCTAAAATGGCTAGGGATCGCAGGTCGCGTGCGCGTGTCGTGTCTGTGAAAGCGGCATCTTCGTCTGTCTTTCGTGCGATCTCCTCTCGATTCCGTCGTCGCGCCTTGTCGCTCAACGCACTCATCTTGCCGACAACCGACCCGGCAACAGCTTGCCCAAGGAGAAAGTCGACTCCCTAACGCGCATTAGCATCAAAATCATGTTCAAATGCGCGTACCATACTACTGCATCTTCTTACCTTGGAAAATTTCAGCATCCACTTGATCCGGACCAGTGGTCGTCGGAGAAGGTAGGCAACATCGACACGCTCACCGTTCTCGTCGAGAACGTCTCCATCCTCATTGCGGTCCATGCCGTTGACTAGCGAATCTTCCTCAGGAGACTTCCCGGCCGCTGGTGCAAGGTTGACGATAATGCCTTGGAAGCCCAGCCGCCACACATCGAGGTAGTTGTCGTACACCGGGTAGGCCGTCTCCAGCCAGCGGACCATGCGGGCTGCATCGTGCAGCGGAACGAACTCATGCAGCAGACTCATTTTTTCCAAAGCAACGCCCATGTTGACCACAGCTTTTGCCATGGCATCTGCTGTTTTCTCGTTGACTATGTCGGCCCTGAAAACATCCATAGCCACGCTCTTGTTGTCTTTGCCGCGCGTGAACTGGGTAAGCAGGACGGGAACAACACCGCGAACAAGTGTCTTCAGCTCCCGTCGGTAAATGTTCTCATCCTCAGTGAATTCTTGAAGCAAATCCTCAATGGTGGCATTGTCCAGCTTGCTCGTTTTTCTGTGCAAGCTGCGTGCGAGTCGGATGCTTCTCGTCCGTGCTGGCAGCTGGGAGTCCTCGGGCAAGGACAGGACAGAGATGAGGTCCGAATGCTTCGTGAGGCGCCGCTTCAGGTTGGTCGTCGACTTTTGGCTCTGCTGGCGAGAGGGGTTTGCTGTTGTTTTGGAGATGGTCGTTCCCTGGGTTACTGTCGATTCGGATATGCTCGACAAGGTATCGGAAGGCCGTGTGCTAAATGTCTCGACTGACGCGATGGTGGATAGCTGGTGTCCCCCGCTGGTAGGAGGCGGGCGTCGTCGTGGAATATAAGAGGAGGGAGTAGCCGAGCTAACAAAGCTGCTGCTGGCATCGCTGCTTCCGCTGATCGTGGTGGGAACAACAGAGGCAGTCAGTTCTGTCAAGGTGTCGCTCCTTGACGAACCACCTGAAGATCGCCTGGATGAGTCTCTGTATTTCGCAGGCTCGTCCTTTCTGGGCACCGGTGGCCCAGATAGCTCTGTGCTATAATCTGAAAACGAGCTATCGGATGCTTGGGGAGGCATGAAGCTCGACTCGCCGCGAAAAGCTTCACGCAGCACCTCCCGGAACGGCTTCTTGCCGGTACCCGGCTTGATAGGAGACGACGTGCTTCTAGTTGCGCCGCTTCTCTTCAGGCCGCCGCTGCCAGACACCGCTTTTGGTGTCAACGAGTCGGATGTTCTCGGCGTCGCAATCGGCGTTGTTTTGGTATCTTTCACCGGCGTTTCAGGCGCTGCTGCCGATGTTTCTCTTGCATCTTCTACCGGCGATGATGCTACTGTCCGTGGCACTGCCGATCGCGGCGATTCTTTTTTAGCTGCCGAGTTCATGCCTCTACCCTTCTCAGACAGGCTGGGAGAACGTCCATCTCGCTCGCGACTAGCGGTACGGTGAACGCCCCTTGGCACTGGTGCAGGCGACGACTCATTGCCTCGTTTCCGAGTCTCAGACGTCGACCGTCTGATAGCGTCTTTCTTCCATTGCTCTTCGACGGAATGCTGGTTTCGTACGGATTCTTTCCGGGAGGGCGTCGGTTCTTGAGCAGGAGCAGTCTCCACAAATGGGTCGACAGTGCCTTTCAGCCACTTTTCGATGCTTGGTGGCTTATTCGCAACGGGCCGCGGAGGGTCGACCTTCTCCTGAATGATCTTCTTGCCTTCATTCACAACCTTCTTCAGGACATTCGGGACGCCCCTGAAACTCGGGTTTCTCGACGTACGCGTTCTCCCTCTTCCAGATTCACCACGTATAGGCAGGTCCAGTTCGCTGAACGCCGAGAAGCCAACTGGAATCTCTGCGAGCGATTTTGGCGGGATGGTGGACGGCCCGCAGGAGTCTGAGTGCGACCCTACACTATCGTAACCAGACCACGACCGAGAATCCTCAGAGTCCCCATGTGAAGTCCCGGTGCGTGTCGTGGCATCCTCTGTGCGCGTTTCAGTGGGACTAGCGTTTCGCCTTGCCAAAGGCTTTCTTGGTCTCGCTCTAGGGCTCGTTCTTTGACTGCGCGGTTTCGGCGACGGAGAATGGCAGGTAGATTCTTCATCGTCGTGTGTGTATTGTGTCCGGGCAAACGAGGAGCCTTCGCTTTTCGAGGCGGCTGGGCCGAGATAAGTCGTTTGTGAATGCGACGAACGGGCACCAGACATTCGGACGGTCGAGTCATCGTTGTCTGGCGACTTTGGGGCCGGGCGTGTCTGAGTGGCGCCGCGTGTGGCTTGAGGCCGTATGGGACGTACTCGTATGCCGTCATCCCTGGCCGTGCCTTGTTTGGGGGGCGGGCTTGTCTCTTTGTCTTTTGCACTTGTGCCTTCTCTGGTCGGCTTGAGCCGTAACGGTCGAACCCGAATCCCGTCGTCGAACGGATCTCGCTGTTCCGGGGCCTTGTTTCGGGTCGCCGGCTGCTGGGCTGTGGGTTTTGCTTCAGCTGATCGCGTAGAACGAAGCGGGCGGACACGTATTCTTTCGCCTGGAGCACTCCGCCAGCTTGTTGCTTCTGTCTTGCCCTCACTGCTCCAGTCATCGTCGTTCTGCAGCTGTGTTGGACGTTTGGCCCGTACTGGCTGCCGTGGTGTCTGGGGACTCAATGGCTCAACCCTTTGCGCCCAATCTTTGATTTTGTTTTGTACGGTGGGGTTTCGGGCCGTCCGCTGCAGAAAGTCTTTGGGAATAGGTGCTGACGGACCACCAAACGGAGCCAGCTTTGGGTTGCGTGTTTTAGGCGAGGTTTTGGCTCTTCGCTTCATCCAGTGTTGGTCACTAACGATTCGCTTGGGTGGCGGAGTGCTGATGCCGGGGCCAGTCTTCTTTTTGGTGACTTTCACGGTCGTATAGTGCTTTGGGCCCTGTTTGGCACCTTTGTTGTTATCACGGTCGTCTTCGTTGTCCTCATTTTTCACATCGGTCTTCGAGGCTTTCTCTTTTTCCGCGGATGCCATCGAGGGCCGCTTTGCAGCCGCAGCTTTCCGAGCCCGAATGCGGAGACGGTCGGCCTCTGTAACACTTTCCGCGTCCGGGCCAAAGGCAACGTCTGTAGGTTCGCTGGGTGCGGCTTCGGGGTTGCCCTGTGCCATGGCTGCGGCGTTGGTTTTCTGCCAGGCCTTCACGCGGTTCTTGACGCCGTTGGGCGGTTGCAGCCGCTGAACGGAAGACTGGCGCATGGCGGAACGCATCTCCGCCTTGACCGCGTTGACATCCATGCTCTTTCGTCGCTGGGCATTGACGCGGGTTTGTGTCGGGCGACCGAGAAAGAAGTCGGTCAGAAGTGTGGGCTGTGCCTTTTGCGATTGAGAAGCTCGACGTGGCCGACCTGGTGCGGCCGCAGGTCCAGACGCAGCTGGCGCCGTCTTGGGTGTCTTGCCAGCGGAAGGTTGGGGCCGCTTCGGTGTCGTAGGGGCATGGTTGGGTTTCGGTGTATTCGGTGTGTTCTCCTTGCGTGTGGAGTCTGATGAGGAGGATGAGGACGAGCTAGAGCTGTCTGACGACGGGGAGCTCGGGGACTGTGCCCCATCCTCGTCCGCGGGGGCCGGCGGGGGAGACATGACTTCGGAAAGGAAAAATAACTATAAATTAGGATTGGAATGAAGGTTAGCTGCATTCCTGTAAGCACCGCGCTACAGCCACGGCGAGGCTGCGGTAGTGCTAAGCGAAGAACGAAGTTCCTGCCACTGGAATGCATGAAGCGGCAGGGCAGGAACATCCGTATTGCGAGGGACGATGGAGATGAAGAAAAGAGTTTATGCAGAGAGTATCACGACAAGGCTGTGGGATGACGTTCGAGTTGCAAAGTCCGGCCTACCCCAGAAGAGTAGAACGGCAGATGGAAGACGGGAAGAGAGATGCATACCTAATGTGGACACAGGACATGCTTGTTTGGTTCCGTGTTCCGGGGCAGATACCGTTGCACTGCAGGGTGTGCCGGTTGGTCAGGACCGCTGGCAGTGCAAATTGCAGAGCATGATAGCAGCGGCCGTGGTTCGTCGTGGAGGCCGGGGAGCGGAAAGAAGGGTCCAGAAAATCGGTGTGGGTGGGAAAAAGGTGACGAGGAATGTGACCAAACACTAGCCAGCCGCGTGTGGTGGATGATCGGGATCGACAGCTACTCCGTAGAAGGTGGTTTTCTTCGTTGAAGCTATTCGCAGAGAGGCGGCAGCAGTAGCGAGAGGCACGCGGTCGGGTGATGCGGGGAGTCGCAGACACGAGGGAAGGAGCGGAGGAGACAGCCAAGGAAGTGACAGCGGAAGAATTCAGGACGAAAGAGGAAAGAACGGTGATTGTGGGGTTCTTGGCCAGGGACGCTGTCCAAATATGCGACAAAGAATGAGCGACCAGAAGCGAAGAAAAGAATCACCCCCCAAAAAAAGCAATAATAATGCAAAAACGTTAAGAGGTGCAGAGCACTCGATGTGAGAGGAAGTTTCGGGAGCGATGCGTTTTCGTATCGCTAGCAAGTCCCGCCCTGGGTTGTGGCAGCAGGCCGCCTAGGCCAATGACGTGCCTCGAAACAGACAGGAGTAAACAATGGAGCTTCGAGGTCTCGATGGCGCCTCTGCAGCAGTAGCGTTCGGCGGACGGGGCTTAGGATGCGCAAACCGGGCTCCACACGATGGGTGGCCCAGCAACGGGCCTTATTTGGCGTGAGCTTAGTGTCGGCGCCGGCGGGCGCTACTCGATCGATTTCAGCTGCGATGGACCACCATCCACGGACGGCCTCCACGAGGTGTATATCTTGCAGGGAAGACAACAAGGAAAAG
Organism: Ceratocystiopsis sp. VPRI43766; assembly: GCA_019925685.1. Lineage (NCBI taxonomy): Eukaryota > Fungi > Ascomycota > Sordariomycetes > Ophiostomatales > Ophiostomataceae > Ceratocystiopsis > Ceratocystiopsis sp. VPRI43766. Next base: position 94,799 of record JADHKF010000011.1, read on the forward strand.
AAACCAGAACTGGACAGCTGGGTTTTTTTTTTTTTTTTTAGATCCTTCCTTACCTGACATGGCACGCGATACGCTGCAAACGACCGCTAGATGGAACGGGGTTTTCCGTGCGTAACACGCCTGTTACTTTAGAGCCAGTAGCACGAGGTTTTCCCAGAGTCACACAGTTGCGGAGGGGATAGTTTGGTCTGAGAATGAGACTTGACGCTGCGTGTACTGTGGCCCTGGTCAAGACGCTGCAGAAGAACAAGAGGATAACACCCGAAATCAGAGACAAAGCACGGCCCGAACAAAGCATATTATGCGAAAAACAAAGATCCGAACATCCTCCCAAAGACAGTTGAATCCCACCCAAACATCCCATCAATCATTCACATGTCCTCGTGCGGCAGCACAAAGCGAACCTGCTTCCGCACAGGCAGGTCTTGGCCCTGCAGCTCCTCGTCCTGTTCCATCTCCTCCTCGATGGAGAACACAGCCGGGCTCGGCACGCGCCACGATCGCGGCGACCGGCGCCGGATCGGCCGTCCAACCGTCGTCGAATAGTGGCGCGGGGTGGCGGGAGGAGCGGAAAGCGCAGCGGTGCTTGTCCTAGCGCTCGGAATCGCATAGGGTCCGCTTCTGTGCGGCACTGTGTAGGCTGTAGCATTCGACGGTCTGGCGGGAATCGAGACCGGAACGGCCATGCCAAAGCGAACATAGTCGTCGCCGTCATCGTTGTCGTCGGGGCCCTTGGCAGAGTACCGAGGCGGCGTCGGCGGCCGGAGCAGTGACGCCGTCCGGTGCCGCAACGACCTATGGCTGCCATTGGTATGGTGTTTCTCTAGCGAAGAAGGACTGACAGCCCGCACAACAGGCTGCGGATGTGCCGCGTCTTCAATGCCGGCGTCCATGTCAAGGTCGAGGTCGCTAATGTCTGTGTTGTAGGAGGAAAGGTCGTCGTCGTCGTCATCATCGTAGTCGAGAAGCGGACGCGGCGGAGCCAGAAAATACGACATGGGATTGCTATCGAGCTTGTTTGCCAAGCCGCTTTGAGACGGCTGTGCAGCGTCGGTTGCGTCGTGTCGCTGAGCATGCTCACTCGGCGAGTCTTCCTGCTGCAGATAGAGCTGAACAGGCGGCCATGACTGGCGCCATGGATGGTCTTTCGGGGGCGCGGAAGTTGCCGGCATGGTAGCAAATGTCAAGTTGTTTTGCACTCCTATTGAGGATATAACGCCTGGCGAAACCTATCGGACAGCCTGTGCTGCGGGCAGAAGTGAGGTGTCTTATAACTCTTACAATAATCGAGAAGACAAGCGGAAGGAAGGCTTAATATAAGTTTGTAAAGAACCAGCAGCCACGGCCAGCCTCGGGCATGCCGGCTGACCGATTGCAAGAAGGGAGGTTTGGTTTGTGATGGTCCTCCCCTTTTGGGTATATGATCTCACGTTTTCGGTAACCGTCAGCGTCTGTGGGAGGCGTAGACGGCAGCTAGATATGCAGTGTAACCGACCCGGACAAAAAAAAAGGAAGACTGGGAGGGGTCACCTATTAATACGCCCAGGCCCCAGAAAATCAAGGCTGAGCAGGGAACATGAGCCCTCGCAAGCAGAGAGGGACATGCTATCTGGAGGGGGCCAAGGCCGCCGCCGACTCCAGCATACAGTGGCAAGAGGCTGGAGCTGGTGCCTGCATTCTATTACCACATTATGTCTTGCCCGTGCTGCTCGCATTACGAGTGTGTGTGCGTCTGTGGGAGGGGGGGATCGGGGAGGGTGACCAGCCAGGCTATGCAATCGGCTGCTTTGGTCTGTGTGCGGCCGGTTAGGGTTGCCTTGGGGGCGCTTGGTGAGATGTGATTGATCATTTGCCTCCCAGACCTCTCAGGCTCCCTTGCACACAACTTTATGGCTTCTCGCATTAACACACCGGGTATGGAAAATGCCGAAAGGAGGAAAAAAAGAGGAAAGAAAAGGCGATAGAAAGAATGAAGTGAAGCTCATCGCATGCTGGCGATACCCGTTTTTGGCCTCGGTGTATGCCTATCGTAAATGACACCTGCTCTGTTCTTTTTCGGGAAGTGTTGTTTTACATGTCCTAAGCGGCAGCAGTTGTTGATCGCGATACCAATCATATGCCGCGCCTGCATGGGGGCCTCGTGACTGCTAGCCTGCTCTTCTTTTCTCTTCTTATCGACCTTGTCTGCCGTCTACCTATCTTTTTTCCCGTATTGTGAGACATGTTCGTTTCTTGGTTTTGGCCTTCTCAGCCTATTTTTAATGGGGGGAGGGGGTCACTGCTGAAGAACCGGTGTGGACTAAAAGCGACAGGTTTCTCTTTCGCTTCTTCTGCCCGCCACTCTCTGGTGACTGGTCAGCCTCACAAGGTCACGACTCGCTCTTTTTGAAGTTCGGTGTGTGTATATGCGCACGTGTGTGTGACGGCGAATTTTGTAGTCCAAGATACAGTCGAGCTGAGCGAAACGAGACAAGAGATTACGAGAGGGTAGTCGTTGGCTTTCGTGATCGACACCGGCCAGTCGCCAGGTGATGATGATTTTTTTTTCGTCTCCGTATCTACAAGTAGAGCTCGAAGATGGCTGCAACGAAAAAGAGACTAGACCACGGCAGATCTCGCCTCTGAGACAGAGAGCGCGGCGCAGCAGTGGTAGCGATACGACCATCCAAGCCCCCAAAACGGCGTGGAGTTCACACCAAGGCGACGCATTACTACTCGCAGGCTGACGCGTCGAAGTGTTAATGAACCATTTGGGGGCTGAGTCGGTTTTTCTTGGAGTCTTCGTGTTTGGGGGATGGCAACCTTGATGCCTTTCAGCTCATATCGTTCAACGAAAGGTCCCAACCCGAAGCGCAGAAACAAAAAAGAAAAAAAAAGGAAAGAAACAAAAGGAAATCAAAAGAAACTATATGCAAGCACTTTAGCAAAAAAACAGGGACCAAGCACGCAACCAGCGCAACCATAACACCCCGCGTTGCCTGATGACTCCTCCAGATAGCTCCTCTTATCAGGCAAATGGCATGACTGTTTACACGTAGCCTATGAGCAGCCACACCTTTCGCGTCAACAACGCGCGCGAGCGTGGCCGGCCTACGGATACGCGAGCACGCCGTGTCGTGGGATCTCGTGTTCCGCAGCCACCATCTTTGCTCGGTTCCGGCGTCGCGTCCTACTCCGTATGCCTCCTCTTGCCTCCGGACAGATAAGCAGCAAATGCCCATGGCCAACAACAGAGCAAAAGGCGGTGAGGACGTGCAGGCGCGTTTGTTTGTTTCTCCTCTTTCTTGTCGCAGCGTCCAACCAGGGCCAGTCAACTCCAAGCACTACTGCATGTTTGTTGTGCAGCGGTGCAACGGAAGGGGAGCATCCCCCCTTCAGTCTCTGCGGATGACCATGGCAAACCTCGTATACCCTGCCGTCATCACTGCCGCGGCCAAATCGGCACGGGGGAGTTAGAAAGGGAGAGGGGGGGGGGGGGGGGGGGTGCACAAGACGTGCTGGCCCAGCCGGAAACCCGAGATGCCGGTTTATTGCCTTCTCCCAGTGTCATCTGCCTGCTCTGTGTTGTCCTCGCTCTTGCCCGCTGCTCTTCGTCATTGTGGCGGCATTCTGTGGCTTGCTCAGCATCGGAACCAGCGGAGCACTCCGCTGTCTGCGGAGTCCTCGCAAGCCAGATATTACGGAGTACGATGTGGCCGCTCGACCGTGCAGTTGTTGTGGGTGCGGTCCCCACACGCTAATGCTTGCTTCTGCTCCCATCCCACAGCCAAGAAAGCGTTGTGGTGAGGCAACGCATCTCGCTCTGGACTAGCCTGTGTGTCTCAGCCTCGCCCGCGCGGTATTCGTAGCACTCCGAATGTTTCCCTGTTTCGACTCGGTCACTTGCCGGTGCCTTACGGCATATGGTCCCCAGAGAGGCAAACACCTGGCGTAGGCCTTGGAAGTAATACAGCCTTACGGCCAATGCTCGGCTGTACGCCATGCCCGGAATCACGCACGGTGGAAAGTCGAAAAGAGCGAGTACTTGTAGAAGGGCAAGGCGTGGGTTGAGCGGGGACGGCATAAGGTTGCGCTCTCCAAGATACGGAGTAGGCACAGGAAATTCAACCTGCCACGCAACCGTGGATACATATCCGCCGGCGTACGCCTGCGTGGCAATCTGTCTTCTTCCGCATCTCGGGTGCCCTGCCTGTTGATGCCTGCCTGCCTACCCGCTTTGCTTTGCTGGCAACACACTCTGTAGCCGAAGAGTCACAACTGGCCAAGCATTTTCCATGTCCGTAAGCAAGTCAGCCGACTCTGACGAACGCCAGGCAGCTCGCGACAGGATCTGAGATTTGCGCTGCCTGCCAAGTGCTTGCATGAGCTGTAGCGCGCGCCGACGCGCCATTTAAAGCTCTCTTGCTGCTCGCGCGGAGACTGCTTCTGCCTAACGCCGAAGACAACCACACAGCGCACAGCGTGCCGCCGCCTGGCAAATTAGCCCCACAGACGATCCCAACACCAAGGCGCGCCATCCCGTTGCGCCGTGCGCTGTAAATGTGCCAAAACGGACGCTATGAAATCTGGCACGACAACGGACAGCCACCGTTCTGCGGAGCGGGACGCAGGCGAGCCAGTCTGGATCCAGCATCTTGCGGCAAGTAACTTGCGCTCTCCACTTCCGTCCCTGACCTTGAATGGACGCTGCCCATCGCGCCTTCCGTCTGCGCGTTCCACATTGCACCCCTCGGTGTCTCGTGCACCCCCCCCCCCCCCCCCCCCCTTTTTTAATGGGCAGACATGGAAAGACAGAAGGAAAGAACGAAACAGCCAGAACCCCGAAAAAGCACAAGATCTCGTCGCTATAGGCTACAATCGTGGAGATTCTCACGGCATGCGCCGCTCCTACCCTCCAAGTGCTTTCTATTTAGTTGTGCCGTACCCCAGTTTCCTGCTTCTCTCTTCTTCTGTCGATAGCCCCCCCCCCTCTCAATTCCACGGGACCACTGTCTGCCCCAGTTTGACCTACCAACGGCGTCCACATCACCACTGACCCCATCCGGGGCTTAAGTATCTTTACAGCCAGTCGTTACCGGCGAGCCCTACCAGGGAAGACACCCATTGAAAAGGCACCAGATCCCCACTTTGGATCCAGCAGCGAAACCCAAAGTGACGCCCAAACCCGAAACCCAACTTCTGCGAGAACAGACAGCCAAGCCCTTCAACTTTTTTTCACGGGGCAAGAAAGCAACAGCCCGGGTTCCGTGCTCGGTCGTTTGCTTTGCTCTTTCTCTTCCAAAGATCGACACAAACACCCTCATCTCGTTTGACCAAGGAGGAAGACAAAAAGTCTCCTCCACTCGCCTGCTCTGCTGGACGATTTCTCGTCTTTTCTTCTCCCAACCTCTTCCCCCCTCCCCCTCCTCACCCTCCTCACTCTCGCTCCTACTTCTTCTTCTTCTTCTTCCTCTTCTTATTTCTCTCCTCGTCGCATAGCTGCCTCTTCTTCGTCACCATATCCTTTATTTTCTCATCACCTCTTCGCTCTACTGCCTCTTAATCTCTTTCCTCTTTCACCATGCCTTCGTCGCCATCGACGTCAAAGGTGGGATACATGCAGGAGGTGGACGATCTGGGCAACCTGACCGAGGGTGTCACGTACGCCAGGTCAGAGGCGCCCAGTCCCGTCAAAAAGGACAGGATGAATATCGGAAAGAAAAAGGCCCAGTCACCAACCCCTGCAAATGCCTATACCGATTCCGATTCTACCGTCAACCCCCGCCGCCGCGAGTCAAGGCCAACCCGGTCTTCAAGGCGCGAAAGGACCTCTTCCTCTCCGCCCCCGCCAAAGAAGTCTAGCAGCCGGCCCATCCCGATGCACTCAAAGACAGCGCCTGTCCCCGAGCCACACCGGCATCGCCGTTCGCGGGACATCCGGGAGTCAAGAGATGGCCGCGACGCTCGCGATGCCCGTGACGCCCGTGACGCCCGTGACGCCCGCGACGCCCGCGATGCCCGCGAGGCTCGTGAGGCCCGTGAAGCTGCCCGTGAGGCTCGCGAAGCTGCCCGAGATGCCCGAGATGCCCGTGACGCCCGGCATGCACGCGAAGCCCGCGACGCTCGTGAGGCCCGTGACGCTCGCGAAACCCGTGCTGCCTACGACGAAGCATCCTACTACGGCGTCAAGCCTCCATTGTCGGCCCGTTCCTCGTCCCGCCCGCGCTCAAAAACGGCTGCTCCGCGACCATCCAGCATGTACAGACCGCCACCTGTTGCGAATACCCGGTACCACATGATGCAGCACCAGCAGCCACCATCGGGAATGCCACCACCACCGCCGGCATCCGTCTTCCCAGGGGGCATGCCGCCCCCCGCCTATGTCCCGCAGCAATGGTCGCATCCCCCTCCTCCCCCGATGTCTATCCAAGGCCCCCCTCCCCCAGCGACGTATGCGATGATGCCTCCACCACCGCCGCCACAGTCTTTTGCATCCCAGCCGCAGTCTTTTGCGTCTCAGCCGCAGTCTTTTGCGTCCCAGCACGACTACATGCCGCCGCCGCCGCAAGGACCACCTCGCCAGCTTCAGCAGCGTTTTAGCATGCGGCCTCAGACGGCCCTGGGCCATCGTGCATTACCGCCTGCTGTCAATTATGGCAATCCTGAGTCGTACGACACCGACGTTCTGTCTGGAAGCATGCGACGTCTGTCTCTCTCGCAGAGACCGAACATCGACGAGGAACTAATTCGCAACGAACCAATGCGTCCCATGTCGGCACGCCCGTCTGTGCACCATGCCTCTCCGTTTGCACCACCTCCGAGTCTGCCGCCACCCAGGGAACAAGAGCCAGCTTACGGCTATCCTGAGGAGTTTGACGAGCCGGAAGATCCGTATTACGAGCCATCGGTTCAGTACGACGCAGCCCCGATGTACGTCACGCGTACGCGGCGTCAAAGCTTCAACCCGGCGCCGTCGAGCTACGAATCCAGGCCATACACGACCGAAATTGCCCATGCAAACGGCAATCGCAGGCACTCCTACTACGGCGAGCAGTCTGTCTCGTCCGGAAGCGGCTTCGAGGACAAAATGCGCATGGCCAGTGCATACCAGGAATCCTACCAGGACGATGTCGGCGGCAGCATGCCTCTGACTGCGGAGATGTTGCGCGAAGCCAGCCGGGGTGGTGGTGGAGCGAGAAGCCGATCGACTCGCAGCTCAGGCAGCCGCGATGAAAGCGATTGGCGTCAATCTGCCACCACGCGGACGACGCGCTCGAGCAACGAAGAGGATCTCACCATACGTGTCAAGGGCCAAGCCTATGTCCGCTACGGCGAAGCGGAAATGCAGTGCCAGGATGGCACCGAGATCAACATCACCCGTGTTCCTTCCAGGCGCCTTATCAGCAGCGACAAGTCCAGCTATGTCGACAACGACGACCGCCGGAGCCGAGCGGAACGCCCGGCGCTGCGGAACCGTGCCGCCTCTCAGACTGGCTCGGTATACGCGCCGCCGATTGAGGCACCCTATTCTTACGGCGGATACGACTATGAGCCATCTCCTTTCGATCCCCGCCCGCAGTGGTAATGATCAAAAGACAAGTCTGTTTATACAGGAACGATGCCCACAGCAAACCCGAGAGAAGAAGCACAGATGTACAGAGACGAAAATGTTTATGCGATGGGTATATGATGACATGATTGATGTTGCTCTTTTCTGTTTTTTCTGTTTTTCTTTTCTTTTCTTTTTGTTTGTTTGAATCTCTGCCTCTTTTAATGTATCTGTGTGTGAAGAGCCATGCAACGAGGCTTTGGGCGCCTGTTCCTGTTGTGTGAAACCGTCCTGGAGACGGTTTGCGAGTTTGTTTTCTTGCTGTTTGCTTCGTTATTTCCTTTTATTGGAAGCGCTTTCTGCCTTCCCATATGTGTATTCTTCTCATATGTCACATTTTCTGACAACTCGGCGGCTCTATTGGGATAAGCAAAGTTTGGATACCCCATCTCAAAAGTTTTGTGGTTCTTTTAGGGTCGTTTGATTTGGTGGTTCGAGAAGATTGCCACGATACAAAGACTGTCTTGTTCTGTTCTCCATCTCTGTTCATAGGATACCCATCACCAAGCCCTCTGGGCAACTGTTTTGGACATTGCGTTTTCTCTGCGCTTGTATAAAACAAATTGAATGGTACCTTCTTTACACGCACGATCCAACATAGTTTTAGGATGCTTTCATGTCTGCGTCGTGCTATATCGTCCACCGGGTCGCACGATCGTGCCCCGTACGATCATCCTGAAACACAGCGGTCTTCTGCATGCAGAGTGATATTTTGTCAGTGTTGATCGCACAGAGAGATATCAGCGGCATGTGTGCCGACTCTTTCATCTTCATCACGAGCATTTCAACTGCCGTTCCTCCATTACTGTCTTTGCTGAGTGGGTGGCTGCTGCATTGAAGGGGCATCAACCCAAACATTGCTGCTACGGCGGCTATAAAAAGATCTGCGGCCCGACACAAGCCCATGGAGAAAGCAAAGGGGGCTGACCACAGTCGGTACGGCACATCCGGCTTGCGAGACTTTACGGGCGCCAATTTGGTTCTCGTCCTCTCGTCTTGGAACACTGCATGATAAATTCACGCCCCCCGTGAAAAAACTGTCCTGCTCCGTTTTCTATGCCCACTGGCGGAGACTTCGAGAGGCGCCTTCGTTTTGTAGACGATGATACAAACACGAAACGCCTTGAAAAGGGGGGAGCCGAAGACCGAAGATGTCAGATGTGACCAGGGGGCGCGCTGGCGCATAATGGCACAAGTAGGTCGCTGTGGCTAGTGTGTGGCGCGCACCCGACGGCTGGTTGCTGGGCCAGCCATTGTTTACTGCAACTTTGTGTTAGCAGATCGGATACTGCTAGCAAGCGATCTGAGTTCCTGGAGAAGGAGCGCTTCGCTGACCTGCCGTTTATGCCACAGCCCCTTTCGTTACTGGGGGAACCATAGTATCTCACACATAACCTGCTTTCTGCCTCTCACCTTCCTTCCCCCTTCCCCCTTCGCCCTCGCTTTCGTGGTCAACCTTCATTTGTTTCCAGCAACACTTCACCCAACGCTGCAAAACGCACGCTATTCCTCTCTCCAGCATTCCGACATACGTCAACAAAGAAACTCGGACTTGCACGTTTTCTTACCCCCGCCAGGCCTTCGCGGGCCCGTCAGCGCATTCCAGCGACTGATCCGAACAAGAGAGACGAGCACGCGCACCCCACACTGCATTTCTGCCATGGCGCCGACACTCCTCCGTGGCCTCGTGTCGAAGATTTCGGCCCGCGCAGCAGTCGAGCCGACCAAAGTGTTTGACAGTGGTCCACTCGTGGCGCGAGCGGTGCTGTTAGCCCGCGATACGGCGACGGCAACAGTCGACCCGCACAAGGGCGTGGTGGCGCCGGATAAGATCAACAATAAAGGCTTCTTCGCACTCTTTGGGCTGCTTGGCTTGGCCATTGTGATCGGCATCCTTTGGTTCTTCTTCTGGGCCAAGAACGGCGGCTTCTACTTCAAAGAGAACGACTGGGACGAGTACAAATCGACGGTGCTGCGGCGCAAGGGTCCGAACGGTACTATCCTGTCGAACGCGACACCTAGCACGAATCTGGGCGGTGGCAGCATCTACTATAAGGATGTGGACGACAACAGCACGGAGGATGCTACAACGGTGGTCAGCGACGGGACTGCCTTGTCGGGGTCAACCGGGATCACAGGCGGCGTGAGCGACATTGTGGGCCGTGAGAAGCGGCGCAAGAAGCGTGAAGATCGCGAGCAGCGGGAGCGCGAGAAGGAGCGTCGTCGCGAGGAGAAGGAGGAAAAGAAGCGCCGCAAGAAGGAGGCAAAGGGCCTGGACGACGAAGAGTCCGGCAAGAAGACCCGGTCCAGCCGCAGAGTCAACGAGGATGGCGTGCTCATCGACGAAATGGCCGAAGCGAACGCCCGAGAGCAGCTGCGCGACTACCGCCACGAGAAGGCCGCCCGTGTCGGCGGCATCAACAAGCCCAGTGACAGCTCGACGTGGGACGGCTCGACGAACCCGAGCGCCAGCACCGTTTCGGCGTCTGATGTCACGGTCACGTCCGACCTCATGTCCAACCGCGAGCACACCCCGACGAGCACACCGACCAAGAAGACTGCTGGCGGCATCCGCAAAGTGTACAGCACGGCAGACCGCAACGCCATGCGCGAACAGGAGCGCCTGCGCTCGGAGGCGCGGAGGCTGCAGAAGGAGCAGAACCGCCGGCGTCCCGAGCACTCCTCTTCGCACCATGCGTCGTCCAGCGGAGGCCGCCGCGACTTTAGCTGGCAGTACGGCGAGGACGCTAGCACGCCTCTGCGGCCAGTGGACGAGATGACTGAGGTCTCTGCTGTCTCGGACCGGAGCGCCGGTCGCGAGAGACGCCGGCGCCAAATCGAGCACGCGAATGCCGACGACGACCGCCGGACGTCGTCGCACGTCCCTGGCGGCTGGTCCGACAACGGCGTGCCCGAGAGCGATCTAGGCACCAAGTCCTACGTGCACCACATTCCGGGGCTCTCGAGCAGCAATGCCGGCAGCAGTGTTGTTGGCAGCAGCGTCGTCAGTAGCACAGTGGAGTCAAACGAGTACAGCGACTATGCCGAGGAGAAGAGAAAGAGGCGGCAGCAGCAGCGCAGCTCGGGGTACCGGCGCACGTAGAGAGAGAAAGATGGCGGGGTGGACACAGCGATAGGACGGTTGCCAAGGAGCCTTTGAAAGGCCTGAGGGATGATATGTGGCCAAGGAAATTGTATGATCATTATTTAGTTTCTTCACATAGGTTTGCTTCAACTAAGATGACGACTATTAGCGTTCTTTAGTAGCCAACACGGCGGTCATGGTGTGCAAGTACGGAGTAAGATAGGCCTGTAATAGTGGCGCATTTAGCAGGGGCGAAACACGTGACGGATTTCGCACAAAATCGACTTCTATTTTCGTAGCTAGTTGCGTTTGCACTCCTTTTCCATCACCACCCTTCCATATCTCTATCCAAGCTGTTAGGATACCAGAAACCCGCAGCCATGGCGTGGAGAAATCAAGGCATCACGGGGTCTAACAACATCCCGTTGGGGAAGATGCGCCGCTTTGGTGGTGATACCAGCGACGACCGTGACAATCGCGACAACCGCGACAACCGCGACAGCGGCCGCAACGGCTACGATGGCGGCCGCGATTCGAACAGCCGCTTTGACCGGAGCGATCGTCCTGATCGGGGTGATCGGGGTGGCTACAACGGCGGCAACGACTATTCGTCCCGCGATCTGAAGCGCGGCCGCAGCCCGCAGCCACGCGACTTCGGTGCGGCTCCCCCCGCAGACGGGACAGGACGCCGCCGCCCGAAGCGCAGCCGCTGGGGCGATGCGACCGACAACAAGGTGGCCGGGCTGCTGGGCCTTCCGACGGCTATTACGGCCAACAACATGACGGCGGAGCAGGTGGAGGCGTATGCGATGCACTACCGCATCGAGGAGATCACGATGAAGCTCAAGATTGACGACGTCGTGCCGCCGGAGGGAGCTAGGTACGTTTCTGCTGTTGTCGTGCCGATGTTCATCTTCTTTGCACTCTCTCTGTTCTTTCTCTAACAACTGTCCAGATCTCCGTCCCCCCCTCCGCAGTACGACAACCAGGGCCGTCGTGTCAACACCAGAGAATACCGCTACCGCAAGAAGCTCGAGGACGAGCGCCACAAGCTGGTGGAAAAGGCGTTCAAGACCTTTGACAACTACCACCCCCCTCAGGACTACCGCCGGCCGACCAAGACCCAGGAGAAGGTCTATGTGCCTGTCAACGACTATCCAGAGATTAACTTTAGTATGATTGCTAACCCTGACCCTCTAACTGCGTTACTTCTTTCCATCCTCTTTCTCCCCCCCCTTTGCCCTTTGGCCCCCCCCCCCCCCCCCCCCCCCATACACCACGACAGCACGTCGACTTTTTCTGGAATATTACTTGGGCGCAAGCAGCGAGCTTGCACGGCGGCCTTTTGTCCCCGTTGCCCTGTGCAAGCTCTGGTTTGCGCCGCGACGAGAAATTAACCCAAGGGAACTTCTGTGCTGCTGGTGGCCCGGCACCTCTAACCATGTTGCACTCACTTGATCCAGATACTAACACTAGCTCTCTCTCAAGTTGGTTTACTCATTGGCCCCAGAGGTAACACTTTGAAGAAGATGGAGTCCGAGTCGGGCGCCAAGATCGCCATCCGTGGCAAGGGCTCTGTCAAGGAAGGCAAAGGTATAGCCCACCGACACCGATACTCCTTCCATCCGTACGCACGCACGAGGCTAACCAAGCCAGGCCGGTCCGATGCCGCACATTCCAGCAACCAGGAGGAGGATCTGCACTGTCTGATCATGGCCGACACCGAGGAGAAGGTGAACATGGCAAAGCGCCTGATTCACAATGTCATTGAGACGGTACGTCTGTTGTTTATTCCTTCTCGGCTAGAACTCTGCTAACAACGAACCAGGCTGCATCGATCCCTGAAGGACAGAACGAGCTCAAGCGCAACCAGCTTCGGGAGCTGGCTGCGCTCAACGGTACTCTCCGTGACGACGAAAACCAGGCTTGCCAGAACTGCGGGCAGATAGGACACCGCAAGTTCGATTGCCCCGAGAGACAGAACTACACCACCAGCATTGTGTGCCGCGTCTGTGGCAACGCTGGCCACATGGCCCGCGACTGTCCTGACCGGCAGCGGGGTACGAGCTGGCACAACGATGGTCCTGGCCGAAATGCCGGCCGCCTGGGACCGTCGGGTGGCGGTGATGCCGTTGACCGCGAATATGAGGTAAGCCTAATCCCTGTTGTCCCTCTTGATAACTTTATGATACTAACTCCCGGCAGCAACTCATGCAAGAGCTTGGCGGTGGCCCGACTGCGCGCATCGAAGCCGGGCCCAGCTCTGGCGGTGGCTCCGAGCCGAAGCCGTGGCAGCGTGGTCCTACAGGAGGGCCTGCGCCATGGCGCCGTGCTAACAACGACCGTGACAATGAAGGTGGCGGTGGTGGTGGTGGTGGTGGTGGTATGGCCCCGTGGGCTCGTGACCGGGCCAACCGGGCCAACGACTACTACGGTGGCGGTCCCCCCGGTGCAGCTTATGGTGGTGCAGCTGGGGCGCCGCCGCCGCCGCCTGGCATGGCGCCGTGGCGCCAGGCTGCGGGCAACCAGCCGCCGCCGCCGCCGTCGTACCCCGGGTACCCTGCGTACGGGGCTCCGCCGGGCATGGGCGCTCCTGGGATGTCGGCCCAGGGCCTGCCGATGCCGCCGCCGCCTCCTGGCGTGGCTGCTCCCGGGGCGGGCCTTGCCAATGGTTTGAACGATCTCATCCAGCAGTACTCGGGCGGCGGGGCTCAGCCGCCGCCGCCGCCCTCGCCTCCTCCGCCGCCTCCGCCGGGGGACGCGCCGCCGCCGCCGCCACCGAGCGACCTCCCGCCTCCGCCTCCGCCGCCGGGCGCGTAACAGACTCGCCTGGCTACCAACGGACAAGGGAAAACAGATCACTAACGGATATCAGCTTGCGCCACTGACCCAGAAAGGATACTGATGTGTTTTTATTTGTTTTTGCGTATGCTTTTGTATATTGCCACCTGTGGCCGCCGGGTTCTCGTATTTCCTGGTCGTCTTACGTCCAGCATCGTCTTCCCTGGCCAGGCTTTCCTTGACTTATTAACTTGTTTTCTCGTTAACCACTGTGTATTTTACTTGCGGTACTGGTGTAAGATATCTATTCCAATAGTGCTAAAAGATCTGCAAACCAAGCCTATGCCGTGACTGCAAAAGCAATACGAACGTGGCACAAGGAGAAGAATGCCGCGGCCTGCACTTCGCAGTAGACTGATGCCAAGGGCAGTGACACAAGACCGTGCGAGGTGGGGGCGGCGGATGGCGCCAGCGGAGCTCAAGTGCTATCTCGGAACTCAATACAGTGTTCCGAGTACTGTAGCACAAGGCCCCATCAACGCTCCTTCAACACCTCGACTGTGCACGATGCGCAGCCTCCCGCGTCGTTCTTCTGTTTCCTTCTTCTTCAATTCTGTATCTCTGTTTTGCGTCTTTCTTCTTGAAGTCCACGCGTGCGGACTCTGCACTCTTCCGTGCTGAAGAACGGCAGCCAGCATTTGGGGGAGCTCCTGGCCCCAGCCACGTGAACTTCCGAGCACCACAATCTGGCCATTCTGCCTTTTTTACGTCTTGGTTATTCGCGCCTTGTGACAGACTTCTGTTGCCATGGCCTGGCCGAATCCGTTTGCCTTCCGGCCGGCGCAGGTCTCGTTCTGGACCAGCGCCATCTATGTGGCGCTGCTGGTGGCGCTCATTTCCGTCCAGGAGATCCTGCCGGCTGCGCCGTCGGACGCGTCGCTTCCGGGCATCAGTCTGACCGAGGCATGGGCTGATCTCGGCAACCTGACGCAGCACTTCCATCCGGCCAACAGCAAGGCCAACGACGACGTGCGGTCGTTTCTGCTCTGGCGCGTCGCAGACATCCTGGACCGCAATGGCGCGGCATGGACCACGCAGGTGGACCGGGTAGCGGGGGTTGCGGGAGTCGCAGAGACGACGGCCGGGACGCGGGGCGTGGATGCTGCCGACGCCGACGTGGTGGTCTTTGACGACATGCTGACCAACGTGACGTTTGCCTCGCGGTCCAGCGGGGGCAGCACGACGGCCATGCACTTCCAGGGAACGAACGTGTACGTGTACGTCCGCGGGACGGAGGACGCCGCGGGGGCGTGGTGGCTGCCGGAGAATACGGAGGAGGCGCAGCAGCCGCGCAACCTGGTCATGGTCAATGCCCACTTCGACTCGGTGGCGTCGAGCTACGGCGCGACGGACGACGGGATGGGCGTCGTGTCGGCGCTGCAGGTGCTGCAGTACTTCAGCGCGCCGGCGCACCGGCCGCGGCGGGGCGTGGTGGTGCTGCTGAACAACGCGGAGGAGGAGTTTTTGCTGGGCGCGTGCGCGTTTGCCAACAGCCCGCTGGCGCCGTTCGTGCAGACGTTTGTCAACCTGGAGGGCGTCGGCGCCGGCGGGCGGGCGCTGCTGTTCCGCGGGACGGACCGCGAGGTGGTTGGGGCGTACGGGGCGGCGCCGCACCCATTCACGTCGGTGGTGACGAGCGACAGCTTCCGGCTGGGCCTGATCCGCAGCGAGACGGACTACCGCGTGTGGGTGCCGGTGCTGGGCTACCGCGGCCTGGACATGGCCTTTATCAAGCCGCGCGCGCGCTACCACACCAACCAGGACGACCGCCGCCACACGTCGCAGGCCAGCACGTGGCACATGCTGTCGGCCGCGCTGGCCGCGGCGCGCGCGCTCGCCGACGGCGCCGCTGCCGACGCCGTCGACCGCCGCCAGACGACGGGCGTCTGGTTCGACCTGTTTGGCGACAGCGTCGTGCTCTTTGGGCTGCGCGGCCTCTTTGCCTGGGCCGTCACACTGCTCGTCGCGGCGCCGCTCGTGCTGGCGCTCGTCGGCTTCTTTCTGCGCAAGGCCGACCGGGACTACCTATTCCGCGCGTCCGTGCCGACGGTGCTGCCGCTGCTGGCGCGCGACGACGGCTCGCGCGCCGACGAGCCGGCGCCGACGACGCCCGTGGGCGGCTGGAAGGGCGCGTTCCGGTTCCCGCTGGCCCTGGCAGCCGCGCTGCTGGCCTGCTTCGGCGCGGCCTTTGTCGTGGCCAAATACCAGCCGTTTATCATCTACAGCAGCCTCTACGCCGTGTAAGTTGGTCCACAAACCACCCTCCCCCCCCCCATGTTTCCAGGTAACTGACCAACAGACTGGCCCTGATGCTCTCCCTGTTCTACTTTGTCTTTTGGTGCGTGGTGCGCGGCGCCGATGCGATCCGGCCGTCGGCCCTGCACCGGACGTATGCGCACCTGTGGCTGTTCGCTCTGGCCTGGGTCATTCTCGTGGTCGTCAGCAAGCTGGCCAACGAGAACGGCATGGCGTCGGGCTACCTGTTTGTCTTCTGGGCCAGCAGCGTGTTCCTGGCCACGCTCGTGTCGCTGCTGGAGCTGTTTGCCCTGCAGACAAAGACGTCGTTTGCCGAGACGAGCCTGGAGGCGGCCGGGGATGCCAGTGCAGACGCAGATGAGGCGGCTGGCGACGGCATTCGCGACGCCGGCGTGGCCGCTGCTGCGAACAACGATAACGACGAAGACGCCGACGGCCCGACCGAGACGAGCCCGCTCATCAGCGGACGCAGACCCACGTTCACCACAGGGTACCGGCAGACACTGTGGACGCGGCTGCGGAAGCCAGCTGAGGAGAACGAGAACGACGCGCGGCAGCCGTTTGGGCACGAGCAGGGCTGGTCGCGGACGCTGCCGACGTGGACGTGGCTGGTGCAGTTCCTGCTGCTGGGCCCGTTCCACGTGGTGCTGGCCGGGCAGCTGCTGCTGACGCTGACAATGGCGGTGCAGCAGACGGGCACGGACGGGTCGAACCTGGTGGTGCCGTACCTGTTTGCGGCGGCGCTGACGGCCGTGGTGCTGCTGCCGCTGACGCCGTTCCTGCACCGGGTGACGGCACACGTGCCGCTGCTGGCGCTGGCCGTGGGCGCGGGCACGCTCGTCTACTGCCTGGCGGCGTTTCCCTTCTCGGCGGCAAGTCCGTACAAGTTCTACATGCGGCAGACGTTCTCGGTGGACGACGGCAGTACGACGGTTGTGCTGGCGGGCCACCGCGACCACCTGGCGCTGGTCAAGGCCAGCCTGCCGTCGCTGGTGGACCGGCCGTGGTCGTGCGAGCCGCGGCAGCCGCTGGGCAGCGTGCTGGACTGCAGCATGGACGGCGCCGGGTTAGAGCCGCGGGTCGGGGGCAGCAGCAGCCAGGCCGGTGGTGCTGGCTACGAGGGCCTGGTGACGGTCAACGCGACGCGCCACGCCGGTTCTGGTTCTCCGGCGTCGGCCACGCTGACGATCAACGGCGCCAACACCAAGTCGTGCGCGCTGGTCTTTGACTCGCCCGTGCGCGACGTGGCGGTGCGCGGCGGCCTCGGCTGGGACCGCCGCTTCGACTTTGATCCGACGCGGCTGCCGCCGAAGCGGGACGAGGGCGGTGCGGAGGAGCCAGGCGACGGCGGCGACGGCAGCGACGGCAGCGACGACAACGACGCCTTCTCCGTCGGCAGCATCATCCTGTGGCGCCGCGACTGGACCACGCCGTGGACCGTGGACGTGTGGTGGCCCGAGGAAGCGGAGGCGGCGGACGGCGTGCGCGGCCGCGTGGTCTGCCGCTGGGCGGACGCCAACGACGCGGCGGCCACGCTGCCGGCGATCGAGGAGGCGTGGCGGTTTGCGCCGCCGTGGGCGATTCTGTCGCTGGCAGAGAACCCGCCGCTGGTGCAGGGCAGCAAGACGTTTTCCGTGTAGGATGGGATCAGTTATTTATTGCTTTTTTTTTCTTTTTTCTTTTTTTTTTTCTTTTTTCTTTTTTTTTCTTTTTTCTTTTTCTTTTTCTTTTTCCTTTTCCTTTTCTTTTTCTGTGTATTTCCTTCTCTTTCCTGTTCATGTTCCTTTCCTCCCTTGTTCTCACACCCGTTTCTACAGCAATGCAACGCATACATGCCAAGCAGCACGGACAGCGTGAGTCACAAAGCGAAAACGAAACACGAGCTGGCCACCGGCCGCAAAACAGGCGCTCCATCGCCAATGCTTTCGCTGCTTACAGGGGGGTTGCGCTGCGCGGGTGCCCCACTGGCAGGCGTTGCTGCGCCAACCCGCCGGCGAGGGCGTACTGTTTACGGAGCCCTCTGCGCAAAAAAACCCCACGCCGCCATCCGCCCTGCAGCTGCCTGGTGCTCCCGGGCGAAAGCGGTTCCACTCTTTTCTTTTTGCTGGGATTGTGTTTAAGAGTCTTCTTTCGTCGTTCCGTCCTGCTTCTTCGACAAGCCGCTTCGCCTTGCACGATCTCGTCTTGACTCAATACTCTCACTCGCCGTTTGCAACCAAAAAGCACACACACATCCGCCAAAATGCCTGCTGCTGCGCCCTTTGCCGCACCGCCGGCTGTCCTCGCCGACAAGGACGTCAACACTGCCCTCGCCGACAAGCCGGCCGGCGACGTCAAGGACACCAAGGACATCAAGAGCATGGAGTACCACCGCCAGGTGCTGCAGTCGAAGATGGAGTCGGAGGAGTGCGTGTCCGTGTCTGCCGCCATCGTCTGTATTTGGCTAACCGTTCTGAAGACCCAAGCAGTACGTCTCGCCGTCGGACAACATCATGAGCCCCTGCACAGCCAAGCTCAAGGCCCTGCGCACGAAGCAGGTTGGCAAGTACGTGGGGGAAGAAGATGCTCTTGTGAAAAAAAAAGATTCATGCTAACCCGGCGCAGAGCCAAGCCCAAGTCCCTCTTCGCCCAGGCGTCGGCTCGTAAGATGAGCACCGGTGCCGTGCGGCCTTTTGGCGCCGTCTCTGCGGCGAGCAGCGAGTAGTAGGCCGGGGATTCTCGAGGGTTCCGTTTGCGCTTCTTCTTCTTGGTTGTTTTCTTGGTTTTCGGTTGCGGGCAGGATGTCCTTCGTTTCCACACGGAGCACGCGGCGTTTTCCTAGGTGTTGGCCTTTTTGCTTTTTGCTCGTTTCCTTTTGTTTCTTTTGTCATGGATAAATCATCTTTGGTGTAAATACATTCTATACCCCTACGCCTTCCAGCCGCTCACAATATACACCACGTCCTCGTCGGCCACCGGGTGGCCCAGGCCGACGCGCTGCGGGATGTGGCGGGCGCTGGCGCCCCAGACGAGCGCGTACTTGAACGTGTCCTTGAGCGTGCGGTGGATGCGGTCGCAGACGTCCTCGATCGTGCTGTTGGAGCGCACAATGAGCGCCTCGTCAAAGTTGGGGTCGACGCCCTTGCGCTTGGTGTAGATGCGGATCAGCCGCAGCTCCTCCCAGCAGCGGGCGACGACGGCGTCGAGGCCGAGGTCGAGCTCGCAGCTCATGACGGCCGTGTTGGGCTCGCGCGCAATCTGGTCGAGGTGCTCGAGCGACACGCTGTCGATCTTGTTGTACACGTACAGGCAGCGGATGTACGTGCGGTGGTCCTTCATGATCACGTCGATAAAGTCGTCGACCGTGGCGTTCTCGTCGCGCACGAGCACCTCGCAGTTGAGCATCTTGTAGTCGCGCAAGATGTTCATCACCATGCGCTCGTCCAGGTGCCGCGGCGGGTTCTGGAACGTGATCTTGACGCCGCCCGCCTTCTTGACCTTGAGGTAGATGTTGGGCGGGCCGCAGTTGAGCCGGATGCCGACCGCGTGCAGCTCCGCCTCGAGCAGCGCCCGCTGCTCGTGCCGCTTCGTCGCGTCCAGCACCATCAGGATCAGGTCGCTCGTCTTGGCCGCCGAGATCACCTGCCGCCCGCGGCCCTTGCCCTCGGACGCGCCCTCGATGATGCCCGGCAGGTCCAGCAGCTGGATCTCGGCGCCGCCGTACGTCATCACGCCGGGGATCGCCGTCAGCGTCGTGAACGCGTACGCCGCCACCTCGGACCGCGTCTTGGTCACCTTGGACAGGAACGTCGACTTGCCCACCGACGGGAAGCCCACCAGCGCAATGCGCGCGTCGCCGCTCTTGCTCACGTCGAACCCGGCGCCCGGGCCGCCGCCGGAGCCGGGGCCGGGCTCAAGCAGCTGTGCGCGCAACCGGGCAATTTTCCTGCGCCTGT
The DNA here is from genome assembly GCA_019925685.1 of Ceratocystiopsis sp. VPRI43766. NCBI lineage: Eukaryota > Fungi > Ascomycota > Sordariomycetes > Ophiostomatales > Ophiostomataceae > Ceratocystiopsis > Ceratocystiopsis sp. VPRI43766. Next base: position 114,504 of record JADHKF010000011.1, read on the forward strand.
CAGTTGCGTCGCCCGCAGTGTCTTCCTGGCCAGAGCCGTACGCACCCCTTCAATAACCCGAGATGGTATTCTGTGGCCTTGTTCTCTGTGCGGGGACGCAAGTTTCGTCAGTCGCTTCTTTGGCAAAATCGCATGGCCAGCCAACGGTGGGCGGGAAGGTGCCTACTCTGTGTCCTTCGCATCTCATCCTCAATCCTGGGGGAAAGCCAGCGTTAGCAGGCCATGGGCCATTGTCAAAAGCACAGAGAGGTCATCGTACTCTTTGATCTTCTCCGTGATGTTCACCATCTTGGCGGGTGGTGGGAGCAGCGCTGCCCCGGCGTCGAATGCAACGGCAAGGGAAGGAGTCGTATGAGCGGGGTGTTTCGAAAACCAGTCGGCGACGGGAGTGCGCACGCGTGCGATGCGTTTTTGCGAAAGGCTTTGCCGTGGTCAAAGTTCTACGTTGTCGTAATGCGGGGAGTGTCGTTATCGGATTTTTTTCTCGATAGAGAGAGCGTCACTGGCGCCAGCGTCACTTTAGCGCAACTTGCCACTGTGCCAAAGCGGAAGGAAGCAGCGCCCTATATTTTTTTTTTATAATATACATATAACTCAAAGAACTCCAATTCCTTTGTATCTGTAGACTCCAGCCAACTCAGCTGTTGAAGATCCGCGAGTAGAGCAGCTCGTGCCGCCCCATCCACAGATCCACGACCGGCGCCGTCTGCGCGGCGTCTTCCACGCCGTCGAGGCCCGCGCCCGCCGCGTCCCAGGCCGTCGCCACCGCCCGGCTGACAATCTGCTGCACGGCCGCCGACGCCAGCAGCCGCTGTGCCTGGTACGGCCCGACCAGGCTGGCGCGCACCGCCGCCGACACGAGCGCCTTGACGTGCCCCAGCACGAACACGTCGGCCGTCTGGCGGCGCTGCAGGCCGGCGAGGGCGGCCACGGCGCCGAACAGCGGCGGGAGGTGAGCGTGCGCCGGCGGGGGTGCAGACGTGGCGGTTGCGGTGGCAGAGTTCGCCGCCGCCGACGACCGCTTGACCAGCACCGCGTACGGCCGCAGCGGGTCCTCGGGCGCCGCGCGGCCGGGGCTGCCGGCCGTCCACCCCAGCGCCGGCGCAAACGCCCGCTCCCACACCGACAGCAGCGCGCGGCCCTGCGCCACCGACGCCCGGCGGCCGACCGTGCACATCAGCGTGGCGTCGTACGTGTCGTCGAGGCGCGCGAGCTTGGCAGCCAGGGATGCGCTCGGCGAGGGGGTCGTTGATGTTGTTGTTGTTGGTGTAGTTGTCGCCGTGGCTGCCGTCAGGGCCGCGGCTGCGGCATCGTGGGCGGCGAGCACAAACGGCAGGCTGGTGCGTGCGTACGATGCGACGGACACGGGCAGAAAGGCGGCAAAGGCATCGGAGCCGGCAGACGAGGACAACCGCTCGCTGCCGCTGCCGCTGCCGCTGGCTCGGCTGTGCGCGAGAAACGACTCGAGGCCGCTGCTAAAGGCAAATGCGCCGAGCGGGAGGGCCGAGTCGGACAGCAGGAAGAGAAAGTGCTGCTGCTGCTGCTGCTTCTGTCGCTGCTGCGCGTCGGCGGAGACCGTCTGTGTCGTCGGCGGCAGGCCCGTGAGCTGCAGCTGCTGCTGCCGCCGCTGTTCCTTGGCCGTCTGCAGCCGCTGCTCGAGGGCGGCAATCTCCTCGTCCAGCGCGGCCAGCGACAGTCGGTCGGCCAGGTCCCGTTCGAGCGACCCCTGCGACTCGGTGCCTGCCCGTGCGCTGTCAAAGCGTTCCGCGAGCAGCACGGGTTGATCCATTCCGGCAAAGGCGCCGAGGAGATAAGAGGAAGACGGCTGTCCCTTGCAGGGGACGCAAAAAAGCTTGGCGGCCACTATTTAGTAGCCAAGACAGTGGGGTCGCCCAAAAATACAGCGCTAGTTATAGCAAGCACCTGGCACACGCGGCAGCGGCACGTCACAGCGGAGCAAAGACTATCATTAACGACCCGGCTCTGCAGAGAGAAGAAGCTTCCCGCCTGCTTGCTACCCAACCCTGTTTTAAGCCAAAGCATTTCCACCACGGCGTCCAAAAAGAAGCATCAAGGAACCACAACCCACAAGGCAACGCAGGTGCGAACAACTGGTCCGCCTGTAACACACACAGAAAAAAAGAACACAAAGCAGTAAACCAGAAGAAAAGCAAAAAAAAGAAGTAGTCAAAAAAAAGAGAGGCCTCTTCTGGAGGACGAAAGGGGCCTCCGGGACCTCTGCATCCAGCATCGTCGACACGACAATCGTATACCCTCCATGCCTTCGCCGGCGACACAGGCAGCACGGGCGATGGCAGGCAAAACAGAGGGGGTATCCGGCAGTCAAGTAGAGCCCAGGGCCAAAACGCCACAAACGCCCTATAACGCCATCACAACGTTGTCCAGCTGACAAGAGGAGGAATGGAAAAAGAAAAACCAGTAACCCAGAAATAGCAAAGCGTGTCGTAAAAACAGAGTCACCCGGACTCTACCCTGTCGAAAGGCGAGCGTAGCGACATGGAGGAAAGGGGGAAAAGGAGGAAAGGGAGGGGGGGATGGGAGAAGAAGAGAAGAGGGATGAACGAGAATGGATCACCAGGGCAGCCCATTCAGGGGGTTCTTGGGTTGGTGTGCCTGGCCTGTCGTGTCCCTTGTTTATTTGCGCAGCACGGCGTCGTACAGACTTGCCAGACCGGTGATGGCGGTGCCGGCAATGGCGCCCTGCCAGCTCCCGTACAGGGCCGAGTTGATGCGCGCCACCGACAGCTGGTCGACGACGCCGCCAAACGACACGCCCTGCGCCAGCACGACGTACACCAGCACGGCCTTGGCCACGCTGAACGTCAGCGGGTCGACGGCGTACTCGGCCGCCGAGAAGGGCCGCGAGCGGCCACGGCCCGCGTGGTGGCTGCCGCTAGCAGCCGAAAGGTTGAAGAAGTAGCCGAAGAACGCCGGCACCAGCACGCTGACCAGGAGCCAGAGCAGCACGGGCGACCAGAACGCCGACGTCAGGACCAGGAACACGTCCGGGATCGACACCGGGTACGCGCTGGTGCCCAGGAAGCGGATGGCCGGGATCGAGAAGGCGTAGCGGCACGGCATCACCTCGGAGCGCAGGAAGAACCACTCAAACGCCGACACGAGCAGCACAATCGAGTAGACGGTCGACAGCGTCTCGCGCGTCACCTGCGTCGCCTCCGTGATGCCCGAGTCCGTGTAGATCGACGCGACGCGCGTGCGCACCGCCACGGTGCTGCGGTCCACGGCCAGCGCCACGTCCGCCGGCGACGCCGGCAGCGGGATGCGGCTGGCCGCGATCGACAGCGCGCGGCCGGGCGTCCGGATCAGCGCCGCAGACCGGCCGCGCGGCGTCTCGGCATCGGCCACGGCCGACGCGGCCGACGCAGCGGCGGCGGCAATCTCCTCCTGCACGGCCTTGGTGACGCGGCGCTTGACCACCTTGCCCTCGGATGTCGACGACGACGCCTCGCGCTTGACCGGCGACCCGATCGTCTTGGCGCGGATGTTGTAGTAGGGCGCCAGCTTCGAGTCCGACGACAGCTGCGACGCGTGCTCCGTCAGGTACTCGTCGAGCGACGACTCGAGGTCGCTCTTCTTCAGGCTCGACACACTGCCAACGACTGTTAGCCCCCCGCGTGCTCTCTCTCTCCCCCCCGCTTTCGGGAGTTTTTTTTTTGCGATGCGGCGCGCATCGCCTCCATGCGCGTCGCCGCCATGCGCCCGAGAGCCGGGACAACTCACTTTTTCAACCCGACCGTCTCGGCGATTTCGACGAGGTCGGTTTTCTTTTGTGCGCGCAACCAGGACGTCATTTTGGCAGAAATGTAATGGGGGTGGCTGGTTGGTTGGGTTCTTGGGGTTGGGCGGCCTTGATGCTTCTTTGGCTGTTCGCGGTGGCGGAAACGGTGGTTGTGTGGCAAGGGAGGGGGGTGTGCGAAAGTGGATTTGTGTCGCAGAGAACGCGATGTTTTCCTTTCGATGCGGGCGGGTGTTGTAGACGGTATCTTCCCGCGACATGCGGGTGGGTTGCGCGGGCGGGTTTTAGGGGCGGCGGTGTGATTGAGCGGGCTTGTTTTTGTTTACGTTTTCGCAGTTGGGCAGGAGCGCTTAGCGTCGCGTTATGAACCGAAGCGCTCTAGCGCACTTGCGCGAGAACGCCAAATCAAACCCAAAAATGCGGGCGCATATCAGACGTCCTACCGCGCCTTATGACTAATGTGTGGCGGTGCAGCGACGGGGTGCCGTATCGTGGCGCCTCTGACTCACGCCGTTCATTGGCTGCAAGGCCTCCGTCGAGCGCATTCTCCTCCGTCCCCTTTTTCTGCTTCTCCATCGCTTTTTTTTCTGGTCCTCGTTTTGCGGCTCCGTGGACGCGCATCGACCAGTGCCACGAATCCATTCAACAGCACCGCCTGCTGGAAGAAGGGGGTTTCGTTTTTTTATCTTTTCGGCCGTCTTGTCCAACGGCCTTATATTACTCTGTTCTATTCTTTGTATTATTTTTGTTGTATTTTCCAGTTGCTTTGTTTCTTCTCGCCCCAGCGCCGACCTTAATCGGCCGCGCATTCCATCTTGAAATCTCGAAAGAGAATATCAACGTCGACCCAGCCTTCTTTCTCGTTCCTATGACTTGGTCGCAATCCACGCCCATCCATCCTTACCACAAAATCTGTGACTCTCGAATGCCTTGCTCAGCCTCCGCGACCTTGCCATCCTAGGTCGCCTAACACTATTACAACTTGCTCCCCCACTCGAATCCATCAACCGGTCGCCAGATAAAAAAGCAGGCGACGGCATCAAGTTGAATAGGACGACCACATAGGAAAGGAAAACCCAAAGTCAACCTTTTCACCATGGGTCTTCCGTATGTTGAATTGCCCTCACGGCCGCGTGACCCTTCTTGTTGCTGACCCTTGGTTTGTCGCGCTCTAGTCTCTATGTCGCTCCGGTCGAGTCCGACGTCCGCCTCAAGCCCATGTCCTTGGCGAGTGCTCTTGTTCGCGCCAGAGTTCGCGGATCTCGGGTACGCAATAATGAGTTTTTGCGCGATTCGCGTCGTCGTGCCATCCTCTCTGCCGCCGCGCGTAGCCGCCGCGAAGGTCAACCGCAGGATCCGCCGCCCGAACCTGCCGAAGCGCACCGCTCGTCCCGGGACCGTGTCGAACAAGATGAACCGACATGGCAACACCCCGGGGCGGACTCCCACAATTCGCTCGACCCGTACCGACCATATGGCCCGGGCTATTCTGGACCGCTGATGAGTGGAGTGCGGTACTTTAGCCCCGACTATCTGCCTGTTGTCCGCAGCAGCAGACCACTTCCAGTCAATTCTCGGGACGTTTCCTCTCGGAGACGGAACCCCGACGGGCCTTCGGGTGGCTCCAGACACTACCCCACCTCCGACGGCGAGGCCGACAATCTGCTGGCTCTTTTTAGCGAACATTGGGCTTCCACAGGGCCAGGGGCCGACAATATTCCCGGCGGCATCGGCGGTCTCGGTGACAGTGCTTCGAACCATAACGACAGGAGGGATGTCTTTATGCCGCCCGTACACCACTTTGGTCTTGATGGCTTTGCAGACGAAAGCCTTAGTCCGTTTGCTACGGAGTCGGACACGGACGGAAATGCGGCCAGTGGTCGTCCGTCGTCGTTCCGGCACCGTCGCCTGCAGCGCCCCTCTTCATTAATGCCGGGTGAATCGGTAAGGAAACCACGGGGGGCTGGTTCCATCTACTTGACTCTAAACTAACCAGCAGGCGTATCCCGCCTCACGGCCGCTGCCCGGCTCGGCTGAGCACCATGAACGCCCCCGCAGTCGGTCACCACTGTCCTCGTCGCGTGTTGTTGGCAACACGAGCCACCTTCGTGGTGCCGAGGTCATTTATCCAGAGGAACGGACACGCCAATCTGCACGGGCAGAGCGGTACAGGGCCAGCCTCATGAACAGGGCTAGACGCTCTGCACGGAACACGCCCCGTGCGGCTGACAGCACAACCGACGCGCTCCGTTCAAGCAACAGCAGTACCCTTACGTCTGGCCCCGTTGCAAACCCCAGGGTTGATACTTCGGACCAGCCAAATTTGCCGCCGTTTCGGTACATTTTTGGTTCTCTTGACGGGCTAGGCGACCGGCAACGCAGCCTAAGCCCTGAGGGCGATGGTGCCTGGGACACATTGCAGACGACGGTCACGCCTGATCCACAGCCGCCCAGCGTTAGCTCGTCGTTTGCGTCGTATGCACCAGGCCGAGCTGCCGCGGAGAACAACGACGACAGCCAAGACGCGCGCGAACCAGTTCGCGGCGCCGACGAAGACGACGACGACGCCACAATGACACTGGAAAACCCGCCAGTGACCCGGGTATGGCCCGCGACGGGAAGACTGACAAGTGCCGCCGGGGCACGAGAGCGCGCGGTTGGCTCATTGCTTTCGCCTGGCGTCACTTCCACGAGCACGTCCTTTGCATCGGCCAGGCTCCAAGAGGCAGAGACCGGGGAAGATGCCGACTGCATGGAGGGGTCGGAGAGCGACGACCGACGCCGCAGTGAACGGCGCGCAGAGCCGGTCTCCCGCGGCGAGAATGAGGCTGCGGCTGATCCCAGCCGGTTTTCTGGGGTCGACGCGCCTTTGGGTGGCCGTTTGGACTACGATAGACCTGACGGCGTCCTGGAGGGAGGGGATGCGCCCACAGCCCACGAGGAGTCGGCGGGTCATTCTGGGATGACCGAGATGCAGCAATTTGTGCGCAATCTAGCACAGCGATCGGACATCCCAGACGAATGGTGGGCTCAGGTTGGCTTGAGCCGCAGGCTGGGCGAAGAATAGGCTGGAGTGTGCATTGGCTTTTCTGTGGCAGGGATTTCTTTTGGCCACCATGTATGGTTTTACACACCGGACGGCGTCGGCGTTTTTTGTATGCACCCAGGGATCAAACGGCACGGCATCAATGGATATCGGGACCAAAAAAATAGGAGAAAGGATCAAAGGGATAGAGGAATACATGGATCTTGTGAACCGCAAAGGCTTGCTCTTCTCTGGTCTGTTCTCTTGGTCTCTCCAGTCGTACATTCGCAGCTGGGCCTAGTCTCTTGTGTTTCATTTATTTTTGTTTCTTGTCTGAGGGCTGCAGCGCCGTAACTACCAAAGCCCTGTAGAACGAAGCGCCCGGGCCGCCATGGGTGTCACGATGTGTCTGTCGTCTTATTGTTTCTGTATTTGGTGCGGGAGAAGAGCATAATAGACTAGGGCCCTCGCTCGGCTGGCCGCATTGTCCTTTTCTGTTCCCTCCCCCCCCTCCCCCTTTCCCGTCAAATTGCTCTTTCCCTGCTTCTGCAGTCCTTTTCTCTTTCGCGTATGACGCGTTCGTTCCTTCTTCCCATCCTGCCACACGGGCTGTGCTCAGGTGCGGCGCACTTTTCGTCTGGATGTCTGACTTGCCATGTTCACGGAGGCGCACCTTCCTCTTCCATTCCCGCCCGGCGCTTTGCATTTGACGTGTATTTTCGCCGTTTCTGCACAGCGGACACTCCTTGCATTCCCGCGCAGCCAAACACGCTTACGGGCCTCCTGCTACAGGCGTTCGGCTCCGTCACTATTTTCAGCGACCCGCTTTACCCGTCCACTCTTTTCCTTCCTCTTCCCTCTGCTGCTCCGCTCAGCGCCCGAACGCACATCCCACAGAAACGCTCGAAGACGGCCCAACCGGCGAGCTGTCCAGCAACCACGACAAGCGGCAGACGACTAGTGACGAAGCCAGCCACGTGGAAAACAGCACTGGTCTGGGCCATTCTCACTGCCGTGGGAATCGCGACGCAAGAGAAGAACGGCAGCAAACTCGAGACGTGGCGGCCAAAATACAGGACAAAGAAGCACCCGAAACAAAACAGACCCTCGCGAATCCTCGACATCCTCGACATCCTTCCTCCTCTACGAGCCTTTTCCTACCCTGGAGACCCGTGCGGGCGGGCGACCAAACACGGTGTTTTACGGGCCGGACACGACGCGCCTCTTAGCCTTGCGCCCCCTCTCTCCTATGTGTAGACCGCTTCGCCCAGTCCCATGACACGCCAGGCGAGCAGCGGAGGCGGAGGCAACTAAAGCAAGGCCCAAGAAAACAGCACGGGAGCCGCCTGGCAAGCAAGGAAGCCGGACGACCCGCCCATCTCGCCAACGCCCAAGCACACCCCCTCCTGACTGCTTCTGGCGGCCAGGGTCGGCCACATGGCGTCGGAAAGCTCGTCTCTGCCGACGGAGCAGGGAACCGACCACTCCCGCTCTCGCTCGCACGCACACTCGCATTCGCATTCGCATTCGCACTCACACTCGCACGGCGGCCGGCACGGCCAGTCGAATACGAGCAGCAGCGGAGGCGCAGGCAACGACGCCGGGAGCCGACAGGGCAGCAGTGGGCACGGCAGCAGTGGGCACGGCAGCAGTGGCCGGAATAGGAGTCGGAGTGAAAGCCAGAGCAGAGACCAAAGTGGCCGGAGCGGCAGCGGCAGCGGCAACGGGGGTCGGTTCGGAGCGGCAAGCAACACCCCGGGCACCCCACGACGGGATGCGCCGTCATCCCATGGCAGCGGCGGGCGGGAGGATGCTAGTGCCCTTGTCGGACCGTCCTCAGCCTCCTCCTACTCAGCACAACCGCCAGTGATACGAAAGGCTGCGAGTGGCAATATCCGCGACCGGACCGGCGCCGTGCAAGACCCTGGCCTGAAAGACTACGTCAGCATCCCGCGGATTCTTCTGTGCTCTGATACCTTTTGACTGACACCCAGAACAGCGATTAGGAGACTGCATCGGCAAGGGCGCGTTTGGATCCGTCTACAAAGCTTTCAACTGGGGGACCGGAGAGGCCGTGGCCGTCAAGCAGATCAAACTGACGGACCTTCCAAAGAGCGAGCTACGCATGATCGAGGCCGAGATTGACCTGCTCAAGAACCTCCATGTATGTGATGGAAAGAATTGCAGCGCAGCAGAGGAAATGGCGAGCTAACTGGTCGTCGACTTCTAGCATGACAACATCGTCAAGTATATTGGCTTTGCCAAGTCGGCGGATTGCCTCAATATCATTCTAGAGTGAGTGACATCTCCATTTGTGGCTATGGCCTCCATACACCAGCTAATGCCGCACCTAGGTACTGCGAGAACGGCTCCTTGCACTCGATATGCAAATCCTACGGAAAGTTCCCAGAGAACCTCGTTGGCGTCTACATGACACAAGTCCTGCAGGGTCTGCAATACCTCCATGACCAGGGTGTGATCCACCGCGACATCAAGGGTGCCAATATCTTGACGACAAAGGACGGCAGCGTCAAGCTGGCCGACTTTGGTGTTTCCACAAGCATTCTGGCTGGCCCAGACAAGGAAGCCCAGGTTGTCGGTACGCCATACTGGATGGCTCCTGAGATCATCCAGCTGTCGGGTGCTACCTCTGCGTCCGATATCTGGAGTGTCGGCTGCACTGTCATTGAGCTGCTGCAGGGAAAGCCACCCTACCACAATCTTGCTGCTATGCCGGCGCTTTTCGCCATTGTCAACGACGACCATCCGCCCTTGCCGGAAGGCGTCTCGCCTGTATGCACACCAGAATGCCTTTTCTTTCTCATTTTCTCCTCATATTTCGGCTGACACCCCCTATAGGCTGCGCGTGATTTTCTCATGCAGTGCTTTCAGAAGGACCCGAACTTGCGTGTGTCGGCGAAGAAATTGTCAAGGCACCCGTGGATTGTGGGCTGCCGAAGGAGCGATGCGCCTGTTTCCAAGAATCCATCCGAGGCTGTTGAGGAGGTTGTCCGGTGGAACCGCGCGTTGGAATCGTCCGAGACGAACCTGCGTGCATCAACAGGTTCTGACAACTCCGGCCCTCTCTCGTTGGTAGCAAGGCACGGCGCTTCAGACTCGCAACGTGCCAGCCGGCTAGCCTCGCGTCCGAAGCCAAGACAGAGCGGCGACGTATTTGGCTCTCCAGAACTCACAGGTATGTCGCTCACCTCAAATGATCTATGGCTCGGATGCTAACACAAGCCACAGATGACGACAACTGGGACAACGATTTTGCAACCGCCATCTCGCCCTCTGCTCTGCACAACCTGAAGCCCCAGGACAATTTTGGCGGCCTTTTATCCAGCGATCGCCTGAAACAGTTTGCGTCTATTGACGAGTGCCGCAATGTGGCAAGCAGCTGGGACGACGACTTTATTGACGGCGGTCAGCTGATGACCATCAAGGGCCCTTCCAAACAGCTGGCCGACTCGATCGATTTCCAGGAACAGACAATCCGACCGCTTAATCGCCGGTCCGACAAGGCTGTTGTGTCTGCTGCTATTGCGGCTGCCACTGCCGCCACTGATAAGTCTGTGTCCTCGTCGACTGCGTCAAGCACCGTCACATCTCCACAGCAGGCAAAATCGCCAAATGCCATCCGGCGTCGCAGAAGCAAGTTCACGTCGCCAATCTCGCATGCCGCGAGCACCACCCCGAAATCGCCCCCGATGATGCAGTTTGGCAGCAGGTTTGAACTTCCATCCCGCCCTGAGATGGCCTACCAGGAGCATCCGGTCGAAGATTACTCCGACTTGCTGGCCGAGAGCGACCTGGTGCTGACCAGCAATCGCCTCAATATGGTGCTGCGGGGCCCCGATGCAATGGCATCACCACGCTCGCCGGAGTTGCTTCGGTCATACAGCACGCCCCAGGACTCTCCTCAACTTTTCCACCCGTCTGATCTGACGAGTCTTCCTCGGTCGATGCAGGTCCCCCCTGGGGGCAGCATGCGCAGGCAGACCGCATCACGTCCATCTGTACTACCTGACCGCCCCATGCGGCGGACGCGGTCGTCTGTCGAGATTGAAAAGTTTGCTGAGGACGCTGAGGACGAAGACTTTTCAGACATTTTGGGCCTGGGTGGCAATCTCACAGACAAGGAGGAGAGCGATGCCGGGTCCGAAGACGGAGGGGGTCTGATGCTGGTGTCGAAGCTGTCTCACAGCTCGTGGCTTGGCGACGAGGAAGAAGAGGATGACCCCTTTGCGATGCTGGAACCTGGCTGGGACGAAATGGATCTCGAAGCGAACATTGCGAGAGACCGGCACGCCCGCTTGACAGAGCGAGTGGAAGAGCTGGTCCGGTCACTCAAGTCGACCAAGGGCGAGCGTCAGCTCTCTGAATTGACAGAGGATATGGTACGTTGCCTCTTGTGCGCCTGGTCTCACACTTGACTGGAAACTAACCCGCGCAGCTGAATCTTTTGTGGGAGAATACCGAGATGAAGGATCTAATCATCAGCGCCCATGGCCTGCTCCCTATTCTGGAAATTCTGGAGACCTGCACGGTTAAGAGCCGGCAGCACATGATTTTGCAGCTTCTCAAGATCGTCAATGCGGTATGTGTTACGGAGGTCCTCTCTTTCATTGCCTTGCCTTATGCTGATCGGCTTCTTCTAGCTCATTTTGGACGACGTGGAGTTGCAGGAGAACCTGTGCTTCGTTGGTGGCATCCCAATCGTTACCAAGTTTGCGGCGCGCCAGTATTCCAACGAGATTCGTCTGGAGGCAGCCGCCTTTGTACGGCAGATGTATCAAACCTCGACGACAACGCTGCAGATGTTCGTCAGCGCTGGCGGTCTGAATGTGCTGGTCGAGTTCTTGGACGAGGATTATGATGCGTCGCGTGACCTGGTTTTGATCGGCGTCAACGGCATCTGGAACGTGTTCGAGCTGCAAGGCCCGACGCCCAAAAACGATTTCTGTCGCATCTTTTCGCGGAGCAAGATCCTTGACCCCTTGGCCCTGGTGCTGCACAAGGTTCTCGACGAAGACAAGACAAGCCTTTCAGAGCTGATCGAAGGTCGGATTGTCAACATTTTTTACCTCTTCTCGCAAGCAGAGAACTACGTCAAGGAAGTCGTGGCAGACCGGCAGGTTCTCAAGACGGTTCTCAAGGATCTGCGCCGCATGACGCCGATTCACCAGATAACCATGCTCAAGTTCATCAAGAATTTGTCGATGCTGTCGACCACGCTGGAGTCGTTGCACAGTGCTGACGCGATCGACTTCCTTATCGATGTGCTGAGCAACAGCATGAAGAAGGGCCAGAGCCATTTCCGCGAGATCTCCAACCAGGTTCTCAACACCATGTTCAATCTGTGCCGGCTCAGCAAAGAGCGCCAGGAGTATGCTGCGGTAAACGGCATCATCCCGCTGCTCATGAAAATCATGCAGACCGAACGGCCACCGAAAGAGTTTGCCCTGCCCATTCTTTGCGACATGGCGCACTCGGGCAGCAAAGGACGGCGGTACCTGTGGCAGAACAAGGGTCTCGACTTTTATGTGTCTCTCTTGGCAGATCAGTATTGGCAGGTCACTGCTCTGGACGCCATTTTTATCTGGTACGGCCCCCCGTGACCGCATTTTCTCTTTTGTTTCTCTCCACTCACAAAGCTCTCTCTAGGTTGCAAGAAGAAACGGCCAAGGTGGAAAGCCATCTGCTGAACGGAGGGCAGTTCCGGGACGCGATTGTCGCGTGTTTTAACACCACCAAGGCCAACGCCTTTGATACGAATCTTCTGGAGCCGCTCTTGAAGGTGCTTCGGCTGAGTCCGTCGCTGGCGGCGGCTCTGGCACAGGCAGAGATGTACTCGGGCGTTGCCCAGAAACTGACGCACAAGAAGGCAGTGGTTCGGCTTAACCTTTTGCGTCTGGTCCGCAACATCATGGACAACTCCGATGCCGACATGGGTATCCGTCTGTCGAACAGCAGCGGGCGGCGGCATCTAGAGAGTCTGTTCCAGGCGATTCAAATGCTGGCGGAGAAGGACTCGGCCGTACTGGTGCGCAATCTGGCGGCGGAGCTGGTGCGGTCGCACATTGATGTGGACCACGATGCGATGGCTCTTCCTGCAAACGGCCCCGTTATGAGTGCGGCGAGTTCGCGGTCAAGGGCAACGCCGTCACGCCGGCAAACGCTGTACACGCCTCCCAGCTTGTCGTCTTCGGTGTCGGCGCCGATGACGCCAACGCACAGCGGCGGCCCGCTGCACCGCAACGCACGACAGAGCCAATACAGGGCGCTGCACATGTCGCAGACGTCTCTGTCCTCAAGCAGGGGTCCGTCTGCGCTGATCGAAGTGGCAGGCCCGCCCAAGCGGTCTGGGGTGGCGTTGACGCACGAGCGAGAATCGCTGCTGTATCGGCCGCGGAGCCGGGACGGCATCACCGCTGGTTCGTCGATTCCGCGGCGGGTGAGCGGCGACTCGAGCAGCGGCAGCAGCAGCGTGTCGTCTTCAACGTCCAGACTGGGCGGGCTCGGCATCGGCCTTGGCAGCAACGGCAGCGGCGGCAGCAGCAGCAGCGGAAGCAGCGGTAGCGCAGTGCTTTCATCTGCGACCAGTGGGTCGTCGGCAGCGACAGGGCGGGCGGGCAGCCGCTTTGCGCGGCAACCGGCGATCCACCACGCGGGACGGTCGAGTCTGGGCCCGGCAGCGCTCAGCCGTTCGGACAGCTCCATGTCGAATAAGGAGAACGACATGGATCGGCAGCCGTCTGCGGGCGACAGGAGCCTGCTGGGGTCATCGGTCTTTTTGCCGGACAGCACGGAGCGGATTCGGCGGCTGACAGCGGGCTCCAGCAGCGTCGTTGGCGGCGAGGGCGGGCGCAGCGGCAGCCGGGTCAGCATGGGAGCTGCAAGCAACAGCGGCGGGATCAAGATCAGCCAACGCCGGCGTACGCGTGCGCCCAGCAACGATCTTAAGTGGTCGTAGGACAGGAGTTCGTGGCGTCTTCGTTGGGCGACGAGTACTCTGAACACACAGTGAATTAGGGCACTGGACTTTTTTCAATACATTAATTTGTGTTTTCACATCGACTCTGCTAAGAGAGGCCAGAAGGCTTTCCTGGTGTAACCATAGTAAACAGGGCTTAGTTAGGCCCAACTCCACCTGGAATATAGCATGGGCAAGCCACTAAAAATTTCCACTGCACAACATCGCACGAACAACCAACGACGACACCACACCACACCACAAGGCACATACACCCCCACCACCCTGCGGCCATGATTGATTTGGGCCTTGGCCGGATCAGCCGCCTGTTGCAGGCGTCGTCGGCGGCGGTGCCCGGCAGCCCGGCATGGCGGGCAGTGCACGTGGCGGGCACGAACGGCAAGGGCTCGGTGTGCGCGTACCTGTCGGCGATGCTGCACGCGCGCGGCGTGCCGTGCGGGCGGTTTACGTCGCCGCACCTGGTGGACCGGTGGGACTGCGTTGTGGTGGACGAGCGGCCGGTGGCGGAGGGCGTGTTCCGGGCGGCGGAGCAGGCCGTGCAGCGGCGGGACCAGGCGCAGCGGATCGGGGCGACGGAGTTTGAGCTGCTGACGGCGACGGCGTTTGAGGTGTTTGACGGGCTGGGACAGCGGGCGGCAGCTGCCGCCACGGCAGCGCAGCCGGCGCCGACGCCCACGGCCGTGATCGAGTGCGGCCTGGGCGGCACGCTGGACGCGACGACGGCGATGCTGGCGCCGCGCGCGGTCACGGTGATCACGGCGATCGGGCTCGACCACCAGGGGCTGCTGGGCGCGACGCTGCCGGCCATTGCCGCGCACAAGGCCGGCATCATGCGCGCGGGCGTGCCGTGCGTCGTGGACGTGGCGAACCGGGCCGACGCGGGCGTGCGCGCGGTGCTCGAGGACCACGCGCGGGCCGTCGGCGCGCCGCTGGTGTACCCGGACCCGGAGGCGCTGCTGCAGCTGGGCGGATCAAACGGTCTTTCTGGCGTGGCCGGCCTGGACCTGGACCGGCTGCGGCGGCTGGAGCCGCACCAGCGGGCGAACCTGGCGTGTGCGTACGCGGCGTTCCGGATCGCGACGGGGGCGGACGACGGCGCCAAGACGGAGCCCGCGCCTGCCCCGGCCGCCGACGTGGCTTTCCTGGCGTCCATTGTGCAGCAGGTGCGCTGGCCGGGCCGGCTGCAGACGCTGGACGTGGGGCGTCTGCTGCTGGCGAGGGGAGACGCGGCGGGGAACGCAACGCCGCCACCCTCGGTGCCGGCGCTCCTCGACGGCGCACACAATCCGCAGTCGGCTGACGTCCTGGGGGCCTACGTGGATAAGCATCTGCGGACGACCGACGGCGGCGTGACGTGGATTCTTGCAGCGTCGCACGGCAAAGACCTCGACGGCATGCTGCGGCCGCTGCTGCGCCAGGGCGACCGCGTGGCGGCCGTGGCGTTCGGCCCGGTCGACGGCATGCCGTGGGTGCGGCCGGCGGCGGCGCAGACGATTCTCGCAGAGGCCACGAAGCACGGCGTCGCGCCAGCCGACCAGTTCGATGCAGCAGCAGCCGCTGCCACGGGTGGCCACGCGGCAGACCTGCAGACTGCGCTGCAGTGGGCGGTGGCCGACGGCGCCCGCGGCGCGCTGGTCATTGCTGGAAGCCTCTACCTCGTGTCGGACACGCTGCGTCTGCTGCGGCAGGCCGGCGGCGACACGGGACTGCCTTGATGCCGACTCGGCTCAACCAGCTCTCGGGAAGGTCACATGACCTTGGCGGCGTTGAAAATGGGCCCAAAAGGCCAACTTTGGGGATTCACACCCCTCTCCCATGGACCATGTCTGCGACAACGCGCGCGCCGCCAAACCACCTGGTGATCGTCTGCGGCCACGGCATCTGGCGCGGCGGCCCGGCCAAGGGCCACGACGAGGCCGAATGGCTGATTGAGAGCTACAAGGCGGGCGAGACGCCGACGTTTGTGGCGCACATCCGCGCGGGCCTGCAGGTGCTGGCGGACGACCCGCGGGCCCTGGTGGCGTTCTCGGGGTAGGCGCTGTCTCTCTTTGGCTGTCCCTGAGCCGTGCTGACCGGAGGGGGGGGCAGCGGGCCAACACGGGAGGAAACACGCTTGTCCGAGGGACGCAGCTACGCGAACCTGGCGGCCGCCAACGGGTACTTTGGGCTGTTGGGCGGCAACGACGACGACGACGGCGACACGGCCTGTGCAGCAGCACACCCGCTGTCGCCAATCGCGCTGCACCCGCGCATCCTGGTTGAGGAGCAGGCGCTCGACTCGTACTACAACATCCTGTTCAGCATGGTGGCCTTTTGGCGGGCCGTGGCGGCGTGGCCGGAGCACATCACGATTGTCAGCCACGCGTTCAAGCGGGCGCGCCTCGTCGACGGCCACTGCGGGCCGGCGGCGCTGGCCATCCTGCCGCTCGAGCGCCGCGTGCGCTTTGTCGGGATCAACCCGCCGAACCTGCCGGCGGCGTTCCAGGAGACGGGGACATCTGGAGGCACAGGAGGGGCCGAGCCGAGTCCGGGAGAGAAGGCCGCCGCGATGAAAGACGCCCACGCCGTCGTGGACCACTGGGAGGCCGATCCGCACGGGGTCGGGCCGCTGCTGGCAGGCAAGCGGCGGGCGCGCAATCCGTGGGCGGTGGACCAGTGCCTGTTCCGGACGGACGAGGAGCGGCAGCGCAGCGGGCTGCGGACGCGCATGGTGGGCGACGACATGGAGGCGCTGGCGGGCGGCGACAGCCCGCGGCCGTGGAATGCGGGCGGCGAAAAGTGATTGCAATGCAAATGAAAATCGGATTGATCAGGCTCAAATCTTGGCTGTTTTGCTGCTTGCGTGCTCTGCCTCTTGTGTGTTTTGCGCCCCGGCCGCATCCAAGACGGTCTCGGCCACAAACTGCACGGCGTCGGCGACCATGGCGGGCGAGAAGGCGTGGCCGATGCCGTCGTACACGTTGTCGTGCACCGTCAGCGCCAGGTCGGGCCAGGCGGCGGCCGCGCGCTGCAGCACGGCCAGGAACGGCGCCGCGCACCGGTACGGCACCAGCTTGTCGGCGCCGCCGGAGCACACCAGAAAGCGCTTGCCGGCAACGTGCTGGGCGAGCGTGCGGTGCAGGGCGGCGTTGTCGGTGTCGTCGGTGTCGTCGGTGTCGGGGACGGCGCCGGTCCCAAACACGATGCCCTTGGGATCGTACTTGCAGCAGGCGGCCACGAGCGCCGGCGGGAAGTCGGGGCTGCCGAGAAAGGCGGCGGTGGCGGCGGCGGCGGCGGCGGCGTCGTCCGCACCGCCCGCGGCCGCCTGGGTGTACGTCGGCAGCTTCGACAGCCGCGCGCGGTCGGCCATCAGCGCCATGTAGTCCGGGCAGCCGATGACCAGCACGCCGGCGGTGACGCGCGGGTCGGCAAACAGCAGCTGCCAGCCGCTGTGGCCGCCGAGCGAGACGCCCAGGACAAGATGCTGGGTCACGGGCAAGAAGCCGGAGCCGGCGCCGGAGCCGGATGTAGTGACGTACGCCGCCGCCAGGTCCATCAGCAGCTGCGTGTCGGCCATGGTGCCGGCGATGGCGCCAAACATGTCCTGCGCGTGCGTGGCGTTGCCCTCGCGCCAGGCGTCGTTGGCCGCGGCCGCCACCAGCCGCGAGCCGTGGTTGCGCTGGTCGAACGCAACGGCCACCAGGCGGTTGCGGCGGCGAGCTGTCCCTGCTGTCCCTGCTGTGCCTGCTGTGCCGGCCTCCTTGTCCCTGGCTTCCGCCGCCTCGGCCGCAACCGCCGTGGCGTGCACGCACCGCGCGGCAATGTCGGCCATGTCGCCGCGCTGCCGCAGCCGCGGGTGGTGCAGCCACAGCAGCGACACGGCCGCGTCCGGCGCCGCCTGCAGCTCGTCGAGCCCGTAAAAGTCGACCAGGAGCCCGGCGATGGGGATCGTGCGCATCGACACTGCCGGCACGGGCGGCAGCGCGCCGTGCAGCGGGTTGGTTGTTTCGGCCATTGTGTAGATCTTGCGTGCAGAAAAGACCTGCAAAAAAAAAAAAGAGTGCAAAAAGAAACCAGACGCTGGTCTGGTCGATTTGGACAATCAGGGACTCGAACCCTGGACCTCCCGCAGGTGAGGCATAGCACAGTATGCTAAGCGGGCGCTATACCACCTAAGCCAATTGCCCGGTAGAGAAACCGGTCTTGCCCGTTCGATGCGTGGCTGCCGTCGCTGTGGGGTTTATGATTGGTGCCCCTCCATCGCAGCCTCGCGCCAGGGGCGTGCCTGCCTCTTATCAGCGCAGCTTCCGCGGACTCGGGGGGCTCCGTCAGTGCGTGGGGCACCTGCCGATCGAGCACCTTACTCCGTACAGGTATTTCTAGATTCAGGCTGAACAACACTCTTCTCCATCTCTTTCATCTCATCCCCCCCCCACCATGTCCGACGGTCTCTCGCCCGACGAGGTTGCCGCCTTTGAGCGCGACGGCTACCTCATCCTGCCAGATGCGCTCCCTCCCGCCGCCGTCGACGCCCTCCTGCGCGAGACGCACCGCCTGCTGGCCGAAGACCTCGTCCTCGACGGCCACCCCATGACCAAGTTCCAGACCGGCGACGATGCCGGCGACGGCCACGTCGGTGACGACTACTTCCTCGGCTCCGGCGACCAGGTCCGCTTCTTCTTCGAGGAGGACGCCTTCGACCCGGCCACCGGCCAGCTGGCCAAGCCGAAAGAGCGCGCCATCAACAAGATCGGCCACTTTTTGCACGGCCGCAACCCCGTCTTTGCCCGCGTCACCGGCACCGGCACCGCCCTCTTCGACGGCGCCCGCCCCGTCGCCCCCATCGCCCGCAGCCTCGGCTTCCGCGACCCCCGCTGCCTGCAGAGCATGGTCATCTGCAAGCAGCCCGAGATCGGCGGCGCCGTGCCCCCGCACCAGGACAGCACCTTTCTCTACACCGACCCGCCCTCGGCCGTCGGCTTCTGGTACGCCCTCGAGGACGCCACCGTCACCAACGGCTGCCTGTCCTTCTGGCCGGGCTCCCACCGCGCCGCGCCCGTGCGCCGCCGCCTCGTGCGCCGCACCGGCCCCGACGGCAAGACCGCCGGCACCCACATGGTCGACAACCCCGGCCGCCGGTTCCCCCTGCCGCAGCCGGGAGCCGAGACCCCCGCCGAGATCGCCGCCGCCGACGAGGACGACCCCAGCAAGTACGTCCTGGGCGAGGTCAAGGCCGGCTCGCTCGTGCTCATCCACGGAAACCTGCTGCACAAGAGCGAGAAGAACCTCAGCAGCAAGGGCCGCATCATCTACACCTTCCACGTCATCGAAGGCGACGGCACTACCTACGACGAGAAGAACTGGCTGCAGCCGCCCGCCGGTGGCTTCACCCAATTGTGTGCGTAAAGCCAGAGAGACAAAAAAGCAAAGAAAAAAACAACCGATTCCATAGATAGAGGATAGCGCAACTGTTTTACAACAAAAACCAAACAAACAACACCCAAATAGTAGCAACCCGAGAAAGGCCCCTTCTTGTTTTCCCCGGGGCTTTTTTTCTCGCAGAGAAATTTCCAAAACAAATGGGGAAAAAAATTGAAAAAAAGAAAAGCAAAGAAAGTAAAGACACTCTTCTCACCGCGCGTATGGGTGGAATCCCCGGTTCGCGCCGCCGCCCCGGCCACCGCCCCGGTAGTTGGCCCCCGGCCGTCCTGCGTTTTTCGGGCCTGTGGGTGCGTTGGCCGGTGGCGCCCGTGCCGGGTCCACCGGGCCCGCCGGCTGCTGCGGCCGGTTGTTGTTGCGCTGGAACCCGCCGTTTCCTTGCTGCGACCCGCTGCCGTCCTCATACGCGCCATCCCACGACCCCCCGCCGGTGCTGCCGGGCCCGCCGCTGCCGCCGCCCCCCTGCTGCTGGTCCAGCGCGCCGAAGCCGCCTTGTCCATTTCCACCGGGTCCGCCGCCCGCCCCAGCAGGGCCTCCCGGGCCGCCAGGGCCTCCGGGTCCGCCAGGCCCGCCACCCTGCTGCTGCGCCATCATCTGCTGCATCATCTGCGGGTTCATCCCTGGCCCGCCGCCGCCGTTCCGGTTCATCATCTGCATCTGCTGCATCTGCATCATCTGCATCATCTGCGGGTTCATGCCGGCCATCCCGCCCATGTTGCCCATGTTGCCCATGTTGCCCATCCCGGGACCCATGCCGCGGTTCATCGCCATCTGCTGCTGCATCATGGCAAAGTATTGCTGCATCCTTTGCCAGTATTGCGCCATCAGCTGCGGCGTCATGCCACCAGCCATCCCGCCCATCCCGCCCATCCCGTTGGCGCCGCCGCCGTTTTGGTCGTCGAAGCCTCGCCGGAACTTGCCGTCGGCGCCGCGCTGGGCGTTGTCGCCGTCCCGCAGGTTGCCGCGCGGCTGAGCCTTCTTAACCTCAATTGGCTTGCCGTGCAGCTCCAAGTTGGCAGACAGGCACGCCTCCACGCCGGCCTCAGACTCGAACGTGACAAAACCAAACCCACGCGGCCGGCCAGTGTCCTTGTCCATCATAAGGGTGGCATCGAAGACGCGGCCGAACTGGGCAAAGTACTCGCGGAACTCCTGGTCCGTGGTTTCCTGCGACACGCCGCCGACAAAGATCTTGCTAGTCTTTTCCTGCTCGTCGCGCGGAATGGCCCGCTTCGGATCGATCTGTTTTGTGTTAGGGTGCAAAAAAAGAAAAAAAGAGGGTTGAAGCCACGCACAATCTTTCCATCCAAGAAGTGTTCCTTGACCATAACAATGTTCACAGTCTTGGGGTCTTTGAAGGTTAAAAAACCGAAGCCGCGCGAACGGCCTGACACGCCGTCACGCATCACTGTGCATTCAACCACTTCGCCAAACTGCGAAAAGTAGTCGCGGAGTGACTCTGTCAAGAGACACGTTAGCTCACGACCCTCATCTGTGCCCTGTCTGTGCAGCTGCGGCGATGGACTTACGATCTGTGGTCTCCCAGTTCAACCCTCCAATGAACATTTTCCTATAGGAAAGGCATTAGCACAATTCAGTCCCTTGGGCTGGTCTCGCGCCCCTTCGGACACAGGGCTGCACTGCAGCGGCTGCAAAAAAACAAAAAAACAAAAAGGAAAACATCTTAAAAAAACACGCGATAAGCAGCCCAGTGAACGGCATGGGACAAGATCTCCGGGGTGGCAATGCTCTCTGGTGCCTGGATACGTAAAGCGGGGGTCGTCTTCTTTGGGATAGCCATGTAGGAGTTGTGCTGGGGCAGCCGTCCAAGGCGGAGTGGCCAGTCGTTTTCATCGAGAAATTGGGGCTTTCGCTTGGTTGGGTGCTTCGTGTCTCGGGCCAGGTAACTTGACTTGTGGGTGGCCCCCGGCAACAGGAACAGAGAGCAATGCAGGAGATGGACGTGGCCAGATCAAGACAGTGGAGGACCAGTCAAAGAAGGGCGCTTGGTACATAAAGACGCCCATAGAGCAAACGGTAGGCATGCAGAACCCAAACTCTGCTGACGAGTCGCCTTCGTTTCCAACCTCATTGCCGTTGTCGATAGCTATCTCATATGCTAGCTTTATTTGTCGTTTGTCTTGTCTTGTTGCTCGTCTTCCGTGTCTCGGGACACAGTGCTCTTTTGGTCCTCTTTTTCATTGATTGACTGCCTCTCTGTCTTTCTGTCTTGCTGTCTTTGGTCTCTGTCTGTGTTTCGGTATCTCGCAAGTCTTTGCTAAGGCTAAGTACTTGTCTTGCGTTGTAGCTTGTTGGGTACAGAAATAGTACAGAAGGCAAAAGAGGCCGACGCCCTTGGCTGTCTTCTAGCAGCCATCCAAGGGAGATACATCGGGCCTCGTCCTGTCTAGCCCAGTCTCTAATCGACGGCTATAGAAAGCGGGAGTATGACAACAACTCCCGGTCTAACCAAGGGCCGAAGATTAAGAACCCGTCCAAGACAGCGCTTCTTGGTTTCTTGGTGCCCAAATCTGGACCCATGAGACCCAGCGTCTGGACTGACGTCCAGAAGACATAGGCAAGTCGTGCTGCCGCAGATCCTTTTCCAACCCTCCACGGGGTGATTTGGTCGGTGCGCCTCCAGAGCACAAGTTGCCGGTTGAGAAAATACCGCTCCCATCTGAAGCTCCCCTTGCCGCTCGGGGCAAATTTCGATCGCGGCCGCAGACTCGATCTTTCTGCCAACACCCAACTGCGTCACCCCCCTTTGCCATACCCGTGTCGGTGACCGGCTTCGGCTCCAAGTACGGAGACAATCCAAAGAGCAAGCGAAAACACAAAGAAAAGCAAAGAAAAGCAGGCATCGTTACACCGATTAAATGATTCGTCAGAAAACCACCAACACAACTTACCCGTCTTCCTTAGAGTTCGGTCCACTCCGGAGTGGGTGTCCTGAGTGCGCTACCGGTGCGTATGGCTGCGCACTACTTGCTTGGTATGGCTCCTCTGTCCGCTGGTTTGCACCCCCATAGCCGCTGTTGCTGTTGTTGCCCGTGGCGTTGTTGTTGCTGCTACTGTTGTTATTGTTGGAACTGCTGTTCCCGTTCCCGAGGTTGAAGTCCACTTCGTCGTCGTCATCGTAGTCGTCGTTCATGGTGTCGTCGTTATCTGCGCCACCATCGTAGTCTGCTTGATTAGTGTTGTCGCCGCCTGCCGAGGGCGCCGGAGCAGCTTGGGACGTTGTTCCAGTAGCCGCTGCCGTCTTCGCGGCACCGCCACTAGGAGCTTGGGGCTCATCATCGTTGTAGCTGCAACAAAGAACAGATGTCAGACCGACCCATCTAGCTGCCGTCACTTGAATATCGAGGGAACGTACAGGTCGGCGAAAAGCTCGTCGTCGAAATTTTCGGCTTCAGTCATGATCGAGCAACTAACAACAGGCGCGTGAACGAATAGAGTAAGCAGATCGGAGACACTTCGCGTCGATGAAACTCGACACGTAGAAGAAAGGCAGAAGTCGCGAAATAGATGAGGAGGAAATTCGCCAGGCGCCCGTCGAAAAACTGCGTTGCAGAGGATGGATGGATTGAGACAGATTGGGAAGGTCGCTGAGAGAGTCGTGAAATCATGCCCCGCTCCGTTAGGTCGTTTTGTATCCTAATGTTCCTGCCTGAGGCGTGCATTAGTCTGAACATTTTCGAGCTTCTGATTCGCCACACATAGTAAACAACTCCATCCTATGTACACGACCCCGGACGGGTACTTGGTACGAGTAAATACGGCACGGGAGTATTATTACCGTGTCGCTAATACCCCACGCTAGCTATTACTTTCCCCTTTCGCTTTTTTCTCCTTTAAATCTACGGAACCTCCCCTTCTATCCGTATCGTATATATCTTCCGATCTCCAGCATTCTTTTTCTTTCGTTTTTTTCTTTTTTGGACGGCTCTCCTGTTGGCTTGAGGCGGTGCGTCGCAGGGATTGTTATTTTTGGTCAATTCTTCTTCTCTCGGCACAATGTCGTCTAGATATTCTCTCCGGGAATCTCCCAAGTATGTTGTTTCCAGCGTTGGATTCCTGCAGCTGCGGCTGCAGCTGCAACCCTAGCCGTAAAGCTAACCCATCGTCTTTGTAGGAAGAAGGAGATGTACGAGGGCATGGTCGCGACGCCCAGCACGCGCTCGCGCTCGCGGAAGTCGCTTCTCCCGGTAGAGGCATCGGATGCCGACGGCGACTCGAGCTCGGCTGCCGAGAACACGACCAGATCGACCCGCACCCGCGCGTCTGGTAACCGCCGACGCACCCCCAAGTTTACCGAACACGTGGACGAGACGGAC
Source organism: Ceratocystiopsis sp. VPRI43766 (assembly GCA_019925685.1). Taxonomy (NCBI): domain Eukaryota; kingdom Fungi; phylum Ascomycota; class Sordariomycetes; order Ophiostomatales; family Ophiostomataceae; genus Ceratocystiopsis; species Ceratocystiopsis sp. VPRI43766. Next base: position 138,059 of record JADHKF010000011.1, read on the forward strand.
GAGGACAAGGGACACGCGAACGGCAACGGCGTCGAGAACGGGAAAGCAGCCAAGGCGAATGGCAAGGCCGCCGCTGCTGCCGCCCCGCCGGCAGAGAAGGCCGCGGCCACCAACGGCAAGACCCCTGCCGCCAAGAAGGCGACTGTCGTCAAGTCGGAGCTTCCAGTGGACGGTTGGATGCCGGGCTATGACCACCGCATCGACTACTCGAACCACAAAGAGTTTGGCGGCACGCTGGGCGTCTCGGCCATGATGCTCTTGTTCCCTGCCCTGATGTGGTACATGTGGATTGGTGCGACCTACTACGACGGCGGCTTGCCGCGCCCGGCGGCCGGAGAGTCCTGGCCTGCCTTTTTCAAGCACCTCGGACACCTTCTTTACACTGGCGCGTTTCCCACACTCAAGGCCTGGACGATGTACTGGAGCTTCCTAGTTTTCGAGGCCGTCTGCTACCTCTACATGCCCGGCGTTTGGGCCTACGGCAAGCCGCTGCCGCATGAGAACGGAAAGCAGCTTCCCTACTACTGCTCCGCCTACTCGGGCTTCTACGCCACGATTGCCCTGGTCTTTGGCCTGCACATCTCCGGCATCTTCCCCCTTTACACGCTGATCGACGAGTTCGGCTCTATCCTGAGCGTCGCCATCCTGTCCGGCTTTCTTGTCAGCACCATTGCCTACTTCTCGGCGCTGTGGCGGGGTGCCCAGCACCGCATGACGGGATCGCCCATCTACGACTTCTTCATGGGTGCCGAGCTCAACCCGCGCATGTTCACGTACCTCGACTTCAAGATGTTCTTGGAAGTGCGTCTGCCATGGTTCACGCTGTTCTTGCTGTCCTGCGCCGTCGCCGCTCGCCAGCTGGACCGCTACGGCTACATCTCCGGGGAAATAAGCTTCCTGGTCATGGCCCATTTCCTGTACGCCAACGCGTGCTGCAAGGGAGAGGAGCTGATTGTGACCACCTGGGACATGTACTATGAGAAATGGGGTTTCATGCTCATCTTCTGGAACCTGGCGGGTGTGCCGCTGTCCTACTGCCACTGCACCCTGTACCTGGCAAACCACGACCCGTCTGAGTACGCCTGGAGCAAGCCTGCGCTGATTACGCTCTTCGTCGTCTACCTCTTTGTCTACTGGGTCTGGGACAGCTGCAACAGCCAGAAGAACCGCTTCCGCTCGGCCGAGCGCGGCACGCTCGTTCCCCGGAACACGTTCCCCCAGCTGCCGTGGCAGACGCTCAAGAACCCCAAGACCATCAAGACGAAGACTGGCGACAGCATCCTCGTCGACGGCTGGTACGGTCTGGCCCGCAAGGTTCACTACTCTTGCGACGCCTTCTTCGCCATCAGCTGGGGTCTCATCTGCGGTTTTAAGTACGCTTTCTCTGCTTCTTTTCGTCTCGCTTTATCTTCTCTAACCAGCACTTCTTTATCTAGGAGTCCCTTCCCGTGGTTCTACCCTGTATTTTTCTGCTGTATGATTACGCACCGCGCTCTTCGTGACATCCAGCGCTGCCGCACCAAGTACGGCGAGGCCTGGACCGAGTACGAGAAGCGTGTGCCTTATCTCTTCATCCCGGTACGTGGCCGCCCACCGATGCTTCGCCAATGTCGCGGTATTCTAACAGTGTGTTCTAGTATGTCATCTAAGCTGTTACTGGACATGCAGTCTTGGCGTCTTGGCTCAGCCGTCAAGAGAAAAACGGATGCTCAGCGCCTCTTGGTGCAGCAAGATTCCATTAAGCATTCTCGCTCGGTGTATTATGCTACCTTAAAAGCATTCTTTGGTGTTACTGTATGGGTATAGGATTGTATCACTTCATTTGTCTTGGGTTCCAAAAAAGGAGGCGGGTATCAAACAACATATTAATTACTGGGGGGGGCAAGGAGTCCATCACGGCCTACAGCATAGGCATCTAATATCAATATCAAATTCAAAAACCTGTTTTGCATCGTGGCAGAGCTGCTCGAATCGCCCATTGCTGTTTTATGGCTTTGGCTTGGTTAGATTTCATGGCCGCCGTCGCCGTCGGATCAGGCCTACAATGTCGGGCCATGGTTTTCACATGCATCAGAGCCTGCACCAACTACTCAATGCGATAAGAGGCTGAAACGGTGATTTCCAAGCCGCAATTAGACACAGACCTCTCCGCTAAACAGATGAAGGAACAAAGGCACAAAATAGTATAAAAAAAAAGAAAACCTGGTGAAGCATTGACCGAGAGCCTTCGTATCTTCCCAGCGTCACCAAAAACTTGACCGATCGTGATGTTCTGTTGTGGTGCCAATTCTTCCTTCTTCCCACGAGACAAGAAATGGCACAGCTATATTACAATGGCACCCTCCGCCTCTCCCCCACAACACCAATGCGTATGAAAATTCCCGCAAGACAACGCCCGTGTCTCTTGCCGTTCCCCAGGATATGCTTGCTCAAAAGCCAGCTTGTTTAGCTGTCTGTCGATTTGTCGTTCCTCGCTCCGTCGTCTGGTCGATTTCGCCGAATTGCGTTATACCCTCAAGGGAGCATCTGGGTGACGCCAACGAAGACTGCTGAACAGCTTCGCTGTCACCACCCATTCCTTGATTCGTTCCGTCGGTCGAGAATCGCCGCCCGCCGTTAACCCATCTAGCACGAAACGTTGAGGGTGGCCTTCGAGTTCATGAGAAGGGCCACAATCAGACCGTACAGACCTAGCGACCGTGTTAGCAAGTACAGAGCAGGAATAGGAGAAGCGTTTGGGGAAGATAAGCAGCATACCCAGGACTTCGGCGAAAATGAGAATCAGGATCATGCCGACGAACAGTCTCGGCTGCTGGGCAGTACCGCGCACACCAGCATCGCCAACGATGCCAATGGCGAAACCAGCCGCCAGACCAGCCAGACCGACAGCCAGGCCAGCGCCGAGCTGGATGAAGCCCGTGTACAGGGCATAGTCGTTCTGCTTCAGGTTGTCGGAGATCAGGACGGACACGACCAGGCCGTAGATACCAATGATACCAGCCATAATGACGGGGACAATGTCTATAAAGGTGATGCTTGTTAGTCGGCTGCCACACCGAAACACAATGTGTCGATCAACTTACTCCGGACAATCAGGTCAGGCCGCAGAACACCCATGGCCGAGATACCGACACCCGACTTGGCCGTGCCGTAAGCAGCGCCCAGGCAGGTGAAGACGATGGCCGCCGTGCAGCCCATGGCACCGAAGAACGGCTATTTCGAGATGAAGAGTTAGTGACGATGAAAGGGAGGATGCGCTAAATTAAGTGGCCGTGATAGGAGCGCTCGACAGCTCGACAAAACCTGTCTGGGGGAATCGGGTGAAGAGACTAACCGCGTAGACGGGACTAAAGAAGAGAAAGATTGTCAGCTTTGATAGTTCAAGGAGAAGAAGAATGAGGCTGAAGCTATCTGGAAGGAATGCTAATAGGCCAGGGAGAGAGCTTGCAGAGCTCGATTTGAAAGCCAGACGGAGCTTGCAGTGCCAGATTGACGCAGGGCAAGGTATTGAAGATCATGAGTACATACCACAGATCGCTAGGCATTGTGGCGAGTTGAGCGACAAAGGCAAACAACGATAGAAAGATGCGATGGAAAGAAAAAGGAGCGTAGGCAACGAAGCGAAGGTGGCGACGCGACGGCGGACGTGATTGCGAGACAAATAGAAGCCGAAACTGTTGAAATGGGCAGTAGCCAATGAATGCGAAGGCTGTCGATGCGGCGGATGGCGATGGACAGATGGAGAAAAGAAAGAGTCGTTGGTGATGGATGCTGGAAGGAAAGAAGAGAAAGCCCAGGAAACGAGGCCTTTGAGGTGTTTTCGAACAGTGGCCTCTGATTGGGGCAGAGGGCCGCTCAGAGCCAGTCAATCGGCGCGCTAGCTGTTTGGGGCCATCGGATTAACGATTTTGCTGGGCACCCCCAATCATCGCAAGTCCCCGAGCTTGAGGAGCTCTTCTGCGGAGAAGGCCGTACAGCTACAACTGTCGTTGGAGGAGCTGTTGGAGCCCGGCTTGTCACTCGCAACGCGCCTGCCTCGTCGGAAGCTCTGCATTTTTACTGGACGTGCTATCTGGGCATAGATTACCTCCTGGACGCAGGCCGCAAGCTCCTTCCTGCAGCCGGACTACTGATACGTCATTTCGGCGAATCGGAGCAAGATTCGCCTACATATCCTGCATAGAGCGGCGGCCCTTACAGCGCGCCGTGCCCCGCCATCGCTTGCATGCAGGAAAGAGCCACCCTCTCGAGAAATACCCTCGCGCCCCTTCCTTTGTGAGAGCCATTGGCTTGACCACACATCGACATAGTCATTTTGTGGTGGCAGCGTCGAGTCGCACGGACGGCGGTTCGCCCTACCCGTTTTTACAGCACTTACTCCCTGGCGACACTCATCACACTCCGCACCGCCATGCCCAGTCTAGCCCGCAAGATCCAGATCTGTGCCGCGGCCGACGGCCTCGTCCTCCACCCTCTGCCATCCAAGAAGGACCAGCGCCCGGCACCGTCAGTGAAGATCCGGTTTGGCGACACGGTCTTTTCGACATCGGCGCGTGACCAAACTGGCGAGACTCCCCGGCCCAGCGCCAGTTTCGAGGCGTTCGGTATCGTCGGTCTGATTAATGTGGCCAAGTTCAGCTTTCTCATTTCCATCACCAAGCGCCAGCAAGTTGCGACCATCCGCGGGTCCCCCGTCTATGTCGTAACAGAAGTGGCCTTAACGCCCTGCACATCTTACAGCGAAGCATTCCGCTCTGTCGAAGAGACGGCTCACCGTCAAAAGCGACGGCACTCACGCGGCGGCGGCACAGATGGCGTTTTCAGCGACGATGACAGCGACGACAGCGACCGTGACGATGGCGCTCTATGGCCTGACGACATTGGCGACGAAAGCAGCGCCCAGGACAGCGCGGACAGTAGTAGCAAGGATGGAGGTCCCAAAAAGGGCCACAAGAGTAGCAACAGCATCGCCGAAGACGTAATGTCGCGGAGAGGCAGTTATGGCCGCTTTGCGCAAAGCTGGTTTAGCCGTGGGGGCTGGCTACAGGAGCAAAAGCGTCTGATGGGCTTGAGCGGCGACAGTCGGCCAGTCGAGGCTGATGAGGATGCGGCTGCAGCTGCGTTAGCAACAGCGCCTGTGCTCGAGCCCTTGACGGAAACGAGCCAAGTCGACGGCAGCAGCATATCCAAACCAACGTCCACGGCCACAGAGACGACGACGGCGACCACTGAAAGCGCTCCTGCAGCTTCAGCCTCTACCACCTTTGGCACTGCAGCCGACGCGGCCGATGCCAAACCCTCGTCGGAGAAAGATCCCTCAGCACCACGTCCGTCTTCTAGCGAAACAGAACACAGCGCAATCGCCAGCCTGTTGCCAAAACTGTTGCGGACTACGCAACTGTTTTTCGGCTCTTCGCACGCTTTCTTTTTTGCTTATGACTATGACATCACGCGCTGCCTGGCCAAGCAACCGGAAAAGCGAAGGACGGACCTGCCGCTGCACAAGCTGGTTGATCCGCTCTATTTCTGGAATCGACACTCGCTTACACCATTTATTGACGCGGGCCAAGATGCGCTGTGTCTTCCGCTGATGCAAGGGTTTGTCGGCCAGCACTCTTTTGTTGTCGACAGCAACCCGCCGCAGGTCGACGACTGCGCCAAGGACGCGGTTGAGTTGAGTGACTTGTCCTATGGATCCAGTCCCAGCGGATCGGTAGCCGCGTCTCCGCCACGGATTATGAGTGCACGAACCTCTACAGACACAGAGCGGCGACCATCCGAGAAGGTGTTTGACATTACCCTGATATCGAGGCGGTCGGTGAAGCGTGCCGGTCCGCGGTACTTGCGGCGCGGTGTGGACGAGGACGGCAATGTAGCCAACTGCGTCGAAACGGAGCAGATCCTGTCTCCATCCAGCGTGGATGGATCATGGCAGCAAGAATGGTCGCCTTCACCAACGCAGACATACTCGTTCGTGCAAATCCGCGGCAGCATTCCTCTGTACTGGACGCAGTCGCCATTCTCTCTGAAGCCAGTCCCGGTTATTCAGCATTCGCCCGAACTGAATTTTGCGGCGCTGAAAAAGCACTTCGATGGCCTACGACGTGAATATGGAGACATTCAGGTGGTGAACCTGGTAGAGAAGCATGGTGTCGAGGCTGCTCTGGGGGAACGGTTCGAAAAGACCGTGCAGCGATATAACGACGAGACGAGCGGCGAATCCGGTCAGACCGTCGTACCCTTTGAATGGTTCGATTTCCACAGTGCCTGCAAAGGCATGAAGTTTGAAAACGTGTCCCTTCTGTTGAACAAACTGGCCAAGACGCTGGACAAGCTAGGGTGCACTGTGCTGGAATCGGGTTCGGGCAATATGGACAACTCCAGCGCCTTGACAGACACGCCTGCTGTCGAGAACCGCAGCAGCATTGTGCGAACGCAAAAAGGTGTTCTCCGCACCAACTGTATGGACTGCTTGGACAGGACCAATGTTTGCCAAAGCTCATTCGCAAAATATGTGCTGGATGCGCAGCTCAAAGAGCAAGGGTTTGACATGACGGCGCAGCGCGACCAGGAGAACTCGTGGTTCAACACGTTGTGGGCGGACAACGGAGATGCCGTGTCAAAGCAGTATGCGTCGACCGCGGCCATGAAAGGCGACTACACGCGCACACGCAAGCGAGACTACCGCGGCGCCCTCACCGATGCCGGCCTCTCCCTGACTCGCTTCTTTAACGGGTACGTATAGCCTTGTTCAATGCTCTCATTGGTCCTGTGTACTAACAGAAAGCAGCGCCGTGAATGATTTCTTTTTGCAAACAACCATCGATTTCCTTTTGGGGAACGTGACGGACAAGATCTTTGACGAGTTTGAGGCCAACATGATGACCAAGGACCCAGCCATGTCGAGGCAGAAGCTGCGCGAACAAGCCATTGACCTGTGCGAGAGGCGTGTTGTTGCAGACGAGTCGGAGGAGTTCATTAGCGGCTGGACGCTCCTGGCACCGCACAACGCCGACCTGAGCCTGACCTCGCAGCCGTTTGAGGAGGTTGTCCTACTGCTGACAGACAAGGCCCTGTATCTGTGCCGGTTTGACTGGAATCTGGACAAGCTGTCGTCCTTTGAAAGGGTGGCGCTCTCCCACATTCTGGAGATCACCGTCGGGACATACATTGTGTCGACGGTGTCTTCAATGCAGATGGACGAGGAGCGGAACGTGGGCTTTCTGGTGTCGTACCGGCCGGGTGAAGACGACATCATGCGGATCAACACGCGGTCGCTGTCGAGTATGCAGCTGGATGAGGCGGAAAAGACGAAGAATGGCGGCGCCAGTGGTGGTGGCGAGGGCGCTTCCGGGGATCTGGCGGACACATTGCCAGCCAGTATTGCTGAGTTCCTGGCCATGCGACCGCCCCCATCCCGAGCGCAGCCGGCCAAGCGCATCGCCTTCAAGGCGCTGTACGAGGACACGTCGATGCCCACGGACGCGATAGTCGCCGATCGCCGAGTCCGGTGTTCCGAAAAGGAGCGCATCGCTTCCATTGTAGCCGAGATTGAGCGCCTGGCCAAGGCAGCGCGGCCGCCGGCGGCGCCAGGCGCGGAAAGCCAGTCCCTTGTCGTCGACGGGACAATTGTTTCCCTGGCCGAAGCGCGAAAGAGCACAGGGCTTTTCGGGCACCTGGGTCATTCGCTGAAGAAGCTGGTCTGGGCATGAGAGAAGAAGGGGGTGCGGCGTTTGGCGTTTTGTTTTTCTGATCGCTCCAGGGAGTGATGTTGACACGAATAGACGAGAACCCATTCTTCTTTTTTGTCTGATTCACTGCCGCACGTATAAATGCACTTGATACCGCATGTCCTCGAGCCGGATGGGATAGCGAAGGGATGGCGGGAGGCGGAACCAGACGGCTTCGTCTTGGTGGACCTTGGCCCAGGGGGCGGGAGTGGCGGCGTCCGCACTGTCACCGGCCGTGTCGTCGCCCTCCTGGGGCGCTTGCAGCAGGATCTTGTCCATGAGCCACTGCATGGGATACCGGCGTGCCTTGGCCGCGCCGACGGCCGTCTCGGAATAGCTCCCGGGGCTGTCGACGACGAGCAGCACGGTGTCAGGCGGCGAGGCGGCAGTCAGGCGCAGAAGAAAGGTGGCGGCGGCACCGAGGCCGGCGGCGGTGAATAGCTCGTTGAGCGTGAAGAAGAGGGTGACGAGCGTGGGCGTGGTCTCTGTGGCGGCGGCGGGGAAGAGTGCGGCCATGGCATCGTCGTCCATGGCAAGAAGGTCGAGCTGGCGCACGTCGACCGACAGACGATCGGCCGGGCGGACGAGCGCCGCCTCCGCCCCGGCATCCGACTCCTCGGCCGTCTTCTCCGGGGCCAGGCCAGCGTGCAGCCGGCTCACGACGCTGGCCCAGGGCCCGGAGTCGACGAGCACCACGTGACCGGCGCTGGCCGGCGTGTGTGTGTCGGCGTCCATGGCCAGCAGCGCACCAAATGCGACGATCTCGGCGGCGGCACCGCCCAGGGCGACCATGCGGAAAGGCGGACGCGGCTCTGTCGATTCCGTGGAAGACTTGTCCTCCTGCGTCTGCGGCTGCGACCCCCCCTGCCAGTGCCCTTGCACGAGGGGGCTGCTCAGGATGGCGGCATAGCAGAGCGCGCGTGTCGGGCTCCAGCGGGCGGCATACGCATCCAGCAGGGGCGGCAGGCCGTCGGCGTCCGCCGCCTGGCTGTCGCCGCCAAAGGCGCCGGCAAAGTCGCGCTCAAACAGCGCGCGCTTGACGGCCTGCAGCGCCTCCTGCAGGCGCGGCGAGGCCAGGGTGGCGCGGAGCGTGTGCGCAAAGACGTCGAGGACGTGCTGCTGGAGCGCAAAGGGTAGCTGGCGCTGCTGCTGCTCCTGCTGCTGCTGCTGCTGCTGCCGCTGCCGCTGCTGCTCGGGGCTCGGGCCCGGCTTGTCTGCTGCCGGCTTGCGGGCGGGCGGCCGTGCCGGCGTGTTTTTCTTGGCCGCGCCGCCGCGGCGGCCACCGGCACCGGCCGCGCTGCCTCCGCGAGGCTTCGCCATAGTGGTGGAGGGTGGTGAATGGGATGCTCCCGGTCGTGTGAGCTACAGGTCGTGTTGATTTCTGCTTCCCTTGTTCTTGCCTAGTCCTTCTCGTCATCGCCATCAAAATTTATCCTCCTCATTCGCCCAATTCGCTTTGGTGCATATCCACATCTCGTCCATGCCACCGCCGTGAGGACCGTGTCCAACCAAATAATACGAGAAGGATCATGGATGCCCAAGGGTTCCGAAGAGTTCATGACATCCAGGATCAGGTATTTCTAGCATGCCGCCAGTCCTCGGGCCACCCGCCAAAATATCAGATCCTGTTTGCAGCTGCCCATGCACCACCCGTGCCCTGACACGCTACAGGCCTCTGACAGCAACCACTGCTCTACTGATTGGGTTTCCCTGTCTGCTCCTTGCAGGATGGCAATGCATGACGTGTTGAGCAGCGCGCCGTGGTCAGATCACCCCCACGCCGCGCATAGCTCGATGGCAAAGGTGTTCGTTGACACTGCAACTGCAATGCGCTGGCCTCTTCGAACGCCTTGAATTATTCCGACGGTTCTGCAACAATTTTCTCGTTTGATTTCTACGACAGTTGGCCCTGGCTGCGTTTCGGGTCATCTTGCCCCGTGTCGGGGTTTATGTCCGGTTCACGATCGTGGGACGGCGATGCTGGCCGTTGGCGCCTGTGATTGGCTGGGCGGCCGGTATTGCCCCTCGCTGCGGCGTTTTGCCCACGCGTTGGGAAGCAAAACGCTGCAGCAGGCTGTGGCCAGGGCCGGGGCGAGACCGGAACTTGGAAGAGTTTGCCGGTGCCAGGAAACCGGCCTAGCGACGTCTGCCCCGCCCTAGCAAGAGCTGCCTGCTTTGTTTTTCTTAGCTAGCACTGACATATCGACCTCGCCCGTCACGGAGATTCTGCCCCTCTTCCCCCGACCTGCTCACATCTCCGTCAAGGGACCCAGCACTCTACTCCGTACTGGTCGTTAGCTCCTTTTACCGGACGTATGTAGTATTAGTCGCTCTTGCCCGTATTTCTTTTCCGTTGTCGCAGAACGCGCGACGTCAGAATTGTTATTTTCCGTTTTAAAATTTCTCAACACTTTTCCTTTCTTCCTTCCTTCACCCTCCCCCCTTCCTGCTTTCTTTTCTTCCGCAACCATACTCCGACATCTTCTTCGACAGACATTCCCCAAAACCAATCCCCTGAAATCCGCCATCATGGGTTATACCGACCTTGACAAGTTGGCCATCAACTCCATTCGGGTGCTTGCTGTACGTGCTCTGTTTTGTTTGCCCCGCCCCCTCCTTGCACAACCAAAAAAAAACATGAGAGCGCAAGACTATGAGATGAAGTCAAGCTATGAAAAGAGAAAAGAGAAGAAGAGAAAAAGGAGACAAATGATCAAGAGTTGAAGCGCATTATGAAGAGAAAACGGAAAAAACAAAAATGAAGCTCTCAACTGCCTAGCCCAGCTCCCCCTCCCTCGCAAACGGCCTACTAACAGCTATTCTCTACAGGCCGATGCTGTCTTCCAGGCCAACTCCGGCCATCCCGGCGCCCCATTGTAAGTGACCAGACATCATCGTCGCAAACCACTTGTCTTTCTTGCTTGTGGCGCGAGTTCTCCGTTTGGAAATACCGCATGTCTGCCCTTTCGGCGTTCTCGGCCCATTTGGCCCAACATCGCGCTACCCCCGTCTCACTGACATACTTGCTTTCAAATATGCTGACTGTTGTGTTCTTTTTTTAGGGGCATGGCGCCGGTCGCCCACGTTCTCTGGAACCGCATCATGAAGTACAACCCCAAGAACCCCAAGTGGGTTGACCGCGATCGTTTTGTTCTCTCGTAAGCTGCAATGCAACCCCAGTTTGGCTTTGACACCCACTTCCCAATCAGGGACTGACTTTCATTCTCTAGCAACGGCCACGGCTGCATGCTGCTGTATGCCCTGCTTCACCTGTACGGTTTTGGTCTGACCATCGATGACCTCAAGAAGTTCCGTGTATGTTCGGCTTTTTTATTTTTATTTTTATTTTATTTTTGTTTTATTTTTGTTTTGTCTTTTCAGTCTCGCTGACCTTACCTAGCAAGTTGACAGCATCACCCCTGGCCACCCCGAGGCCCACGACACCCCCGGCGTTGAGGTCACCACTGGCCCGCTCGGCCAGGGCATCTGCAATGCCGTTGGTCTGGCCATGGCCCAGGCCCAGACTGCTGCCACCTACAACAAGGATGGCTTCAAGATCATTGACAACTACACCTACTGCTTCCTCGGTGACGGCTGCTTGATGGAGGGTGTCTCCAGCGAGGCCTCGTCCCTGGCGGGTCACCTGCAGCTCGGCAACCTGATTGCCATCTACGACGACAACCACATCTCCATCGATGGCGACACCAACTGCGCTTTCACCGAGGATGTTGTCAAGCGCTACGAGTCCTACGGCTGGGAGGTCCTTGTTGTTGAGGACGGCGACGAGGACCTCGAGGGCATTGAGGCCGCCATCAAGAAGGCCCAGCAGTCCAAGGACAAGCCCACTCTGATCAAGCTCCGCACCATCATCGGCTACGGCTCTCTCAAGCAGGGCTCCCACGACGTGCACGGCTCGCCCCTGAAGGCCGACGACATGAAGCAGCTCAAGCAGAAGTTCGGCTTCAACCCCGAGGAGTCTTTCGTCGTGCCCCAGTCCGTCTACGACCTGACCGCCAAGAAGGCGGCTGAGGGTGCTGCCCTGGAGGCCGAGTGGAACAGCCTGTTTGCCAAGTACGGCGAGCAGTACAAGGCTGAGCACGACGACCTGGTCCGCCGTCTGTCCGGCAAGCTTCCTGAGGGCTGGGAGAAGTCCCTCCCCGTGTACAAGCCGAGCGACGCTGCCGTTGCGTCGCGCAAGCTTTCCGAGACCGTCCTGTCCAAGGTCGAGGAGGTCATTCCTGAGCTGATTGGTGGCTCTGCCGATCTGACTGGCTCCAACCTGACTCGGTGGAAGGGCGCCGTGGACTTCCAGCCGGAGTCCACCGGCCTGGGCACCTACGCCGGCCGCTACATCCGCTACGGTGTGCGCGAGCACGGCATGGGCGCCATCATGAACGGTCTGGCCGCCTACGGCACCCTGATCCCGTACGGAGGCACGTTCCTGAACTTCGTGTCGTACGCGGCCGGTGCCGTTCGCCTGTCGGCTCTGTCTCGGGTGCGCGTCATCTGGGTGGCTACCCACGACTCGATTGGTCTGGGCGAGGACGGCCCCACGCACCAGCCGATCGAGACGCTTGCCCACTTCCGTGCTCTGCCTAACTGCATGGTGTGGCGCCCGGCCGACGGCAACGAGACGAGCGCCGCATACTACGTGGCGCTGACCTCGCAGCACACGCCCAGCATCCTGGCCCTGTCGCGCCAGAACCTGCCCCAGCTGGAGAACTCGACCATCGAGAACGCCATCAAGGGCGGCTACGTCGTCCACGAGGACAAGTCTGCCAACATCACCCTGGTGTCCACTGGCTCGGAGGTCGGCATCTGCGTCGACGCCGTCAAGTACCTGGCCGAGAAGCACAACATCAAGGCCCGTGTCGTTTCGCTGCCGTGCTTCGAGGTCTTCGATGCGCAGTCGAAGGAGTACCGTCTCAGCGTGCTGCCCGATGGCATCCCGTCGCTGTCCGTGGAGGTCATGACCACCATGGGCTGGGAGCGCTACACGCACGAGCAGTTCGGCCTCAACCGGTTCGGTGCCTCTGGCCCGTACAAGGATGTCTACAAGGTATGGCCTGTTGATGTATATGCGTTGAAAAGTTCCTATACTAACTGTACAGAAATTCGAGTTCACGCCCGAGGGCATCGCCAAGCGTGCTGTCGCGACCATCGACTTCTGGAAGGACGTCCCCAACATCCGGTCGCCGATCAACCGCGCCTTCCAGCAGCTCGTCTAAAGTACTGGAAAAGTGTGTGGCAGAGGTTTGCAGCCGATTTCATTTTCTGCTCCGGCCGACTCTGTGATATACGAATAATTCAGATAGACTGCGCCTCCCGTTGCCCATACCCTCCCAAGTGGGTGACGTCTTGCAGAGAATATACTGCTTTTTGCCTTTCATTTTCCCGCGCCATTGTTTCCAGTTTCCAATTTCCAGTTTCCAACAAGTTCTTTCTCAAACCTTTTCCTCTGTTATCAATTGCTGCTGCACGGCCCTGCCCATGCGCTCCAGCTGTGCAGAAGCCCGATGTGCCTCAACCAACGCTTGCGGGCCTGGGGCGACAACTAGACCCATAATAAGGGGTGTATTGTCCACGCCCTCGTCCGTGCTACCATCTGCGACGGCATTTGCGCGGTTGATCGGCCCAGCAAGGGATTTGGCAGCCCTGGGTCCGGATGCTGTCCTAGTAGTCGGTCCTGGTGCAACTGTCCGGGGGCCGTGTCCGGGGTTGTGCCTGGGGTTGTACTTTCGGGGCTGTCGCGGGTTTAGGAAACTTTCCACCATAACGGCGCCAGTGTTGTACGACACCATGATACACTCTGGCGGCGTCATGTTGCTGTCTGCCCACAAACCCTGGGAATCCGCCTGTGCATTGCCCATGCACAGCCGGGCGGCCGTGTCCCGAGCCCGGAGAGCCGTATCGGCCAGGTGGTCAAGAGCTTGCGCCCGCTGGCTGTGCAGGGGCTGCCGCTGGATGGCATTGTCTTGGCTCTTTTCTTCGTAGTTTCCATTGCAGCAGCTGGCGTTCTCTTCATCCAGGGCACTGGCAGAGGACAAGATGGGCGTCCGTGTATGGTCCGTCAGGTGCAGGGCAAGGCCAGGGTATTTTCGCAGGAGGGAAGCCATTTTTTTTTTTTTTTGCGGCTCGTAGGCTGTGGACCGGTCACATTTACAGTGATTCGGAAAGGAGAAAAAAATAAGAGAAAATAACAGAGAGGAAACGTGAGCACAGGGCACAGAGCACAGAGCCTCCTCTTTTTCTTTTCCGCATTTGCTCGTTTTTGCGGGGGATCATCTTAGTGAATGCAGGCCTAAACCCAGCGCTGAAAGAGGGGAACGGCGCTAACGGCCGGGGTTGACAGGCCCTGAGGGCGCTAAACGAGCAGGGAGTCGTTGCGAGAGCAGCGCTAAAACAACGTGGTGCGTGCTCTCCGAAAGCGTGCTAGCGAGGGAGCTTCCGTGTTCGTGTTACGTGTTTTTGCTTCATACGTTGCAACAACGGGGAACCAAAGCACCTCATCCACGCGCCCCCCACGGATCTCCAACGCCACGCAGCACGCAAATACGTTGTTGCGACGCGTCGAAGCAGCGCCCTCGATTGAAAAAAAGACGACATTTCCGGTCCCCACCGCGCAAAGGAAGCACGCGTTTTTTCCTCTCGATCCCTTTCGGTCGCCCACCATGGCGGACGACGACAAGGCCAAGGCCGAGAAGCTGGCCGCGGCCAAGAAGCGGGTTCGTGGTTTGCTTTTTTCTGGTTGTGGGCTAGGGGGGCTGCATTGCTGACCGCCTTTTCTGTTTGTTTGGTACAGGTCGAGCAACTCAAGAAGAAGAAGCAGACGGGCGGGGCTGCGGCCGGCAAGAAGGACAAGAAGGACAAGGACAAGCCGGCCGCTGCCGACGCCGATGCCGATGCCGATGTGAAGGGCGACGCCGACGAGAACAGCAACGCCACCACAAAAGACGCGACAGAGGAGGCCGCGGCGCCCGCCGCGACGGGCAAGAAGAACGACAGCAAGAAGAAAGGCGGCAAGGGCAAGAAGAAGGAGAAGGAGGAGAAGGAGGACGACAAGAAGGAGGACAACGAGGATCCCGAGGACGACAAGGACAACGACACGGACGGCGACAAGGACGAGGCCGAGGACGATGTCGCGGTGCTCGCGTCCCCGACAGCGACCCCGACCCCCTCTGCGGCCGAGCGTTCGCGCCTGCGCTCGACCTCCTTCCGCAGCGGCTCCATCAGCGGCGGTGCTTCACCGCTGAGCCCCGGCGCCGGTCCTGCCATCGGTGCTGATGGCGAGACGGCCGCCGCCGCCATCTACCGCAAGCACGTGGCGCGCATCGAGGAGCTGGAGCAGCAAAACAAGCGGCTCGCCAAGGAGGCGGCTGACGCGGAGAAGCGCTGGCAAAAGGCCGAGGAGGCGCTGGCTGATGCGCGCGATGGCGGGGACGACACGTCCGAAATCATAAAGCTGGTGTGTTTGTTCGTTTATGCTCGACTTTCTCCTCAAGAAACTGACCTCCTCCTTTCTCTCTCAGAAATCCGAGATTGCAGCATTGCAAAGACAAAACACGCAGTTGCAGGCGCGCACGGCGTCGCGGCACGGGGCCTCGCCTTCGGTGAGCATGGGCTCGCAGTCGACGTCGGAGCTGGAAGCGCAGCTGCGGTCCAAGGTGCAGACGATTGAGAGCATGGAGCTCGAGATTGCACGGCTACGGGCGGGCGCGGAGACCGGCGACGCGGAGGACGGTGGCAGCGGCAGTGGCCACAGCAAGGGCGACCAGGTCGCCGCGCTGGAGGCGAAGCTCGAGCGGGCAGAGAAGGCGGCCAGCACGGCGCAGCGCGAGCTGGCCGAGCTGAAGCGCAACCTGGACCGGACGGCCGAGCAGGCGGTGCGCGAGGGCAGCGCGCGCACGAGCGCGGAGACGCAGGCGCGCACGCTCGAGCGGGAGCGCGACGAGCTGCGGACGGAGCGCGACGCGCTGGCGCAGCGGGTGGACGCGCTCGACAAGAAGGTGGCGACGCTCACGACGCTGCACAAGGAGCACGACGCGCGCTCGCAGGCGCTGCGGCGCGACAAGGAGCGCGGCGACCGCGACCTGGCCGAGCTGCGCACGCGCGTGGACCGGGCCGAGTCGGAGGCGCTGCGCCTGCGCAAACGGCTGGCCGACCACGGCGACGGCGGCGGCGGCGGCGGCTCCGGCGCCGACGACGACCACCTACTGGACGAGCTCGAGGACCAGCAGCGCCAGCGCGTCGAGCGCCTCGAGCAGCGCGTGCGCACGCTCGAGGCCGAGAACGCGGACCTGCGCAACGGCCTGTGGCGCGACAGCCGCAAGGCCCTGCAGCCGGGGCTGGACGACGACGACATCGACGGGGCGGCGCCGCCGCCGCCGCGGCTGTTCAGCGACGTCGAGCTGTCGCCCGCGAGCAAGCGCGGCGCCGGCGGCGGGCTCGGCGACTTCTTCTCGGCCCTGACGGGCGGCCAGCCGCAGCAGGGTGCGGCCGCGCCCGCGCACTCGCACGGCGGCCACCTGCGCAACCAGTCGATGGGCGCCGGCACGGACGGCGGCTTCCTCGACGACGACGACGCCGAGTTTGACGAGGAGGCCTTCCGGCGGGCGCAGGAGGAGGAGGCGCTGCAGCGGGTGATGCGCATGCGCGAGACGAAGCGGGCGCTGCGCAACTGGGAAGGGTGGCGGCTGGACCTCGTTGAGAGCCGGCAGGGCAGCACAGAAGGGATCGGGCCGATCTTTGAGATCTAGACAGGGTCTGCTGTTATGTACGAGTCGAATACAACAAGACTTTAATGTCTGTCTTTGGCTTTTTCGGGTTCCCAAAATACAGCAGTCGCATTCCTGGACGGGCAAATATAATCTTACAAGCTTTCGAAAATCGAAAATCAATCATACAAGTAACGCCCAAAATGAAGAAAAAGAGGGGGAGGGTACACCATATCGAAGGAGAGGTAAGCAGCAAGGGCACCCAGGCAACAGTAGCCAGATCAAATCAAATCAAATCAACAAATAAAAACCTGCCAAACTTCATCCCATGCCATCCTCTCGACACGCCGTGTGTCTCATGTAAACAATACCACAATAAATCAAACGCAAAAAGGAGGGGGAAAAGGCACAGCCAATCAGACGTCCAGGTTAATGAAAAGAAAAGAAAGCAACACAAAAGAAAAACCCCCGTGATTGTGTCACATCACTGCAGTGGATGCGGCCGTCGGGGCTGCTGCGGCCGCCCTCTTCTTCGAAGGCGACGTCGGCGCGGGCGCTGCCTCAGGGGCTTCCATGGGCGCTGCTTCTGCTGCAGCCGTGGCTTCTCCTTCTGGTGCCTCTACTGCCGGCTCTTCCCCCGCCGCAGCTGCCGCGGGTGATGCCGCCGCAGCGGCTGCCTCGGCCCAGCGTTTCTGCTGCGCAACCTGCTGCACCAATGCCGCAATCTGCCGGCTCTGCATCTCCACCTGTCGCCGCAGTTCTTCGTTTTGGCGTCTCAGATCCTCCTCCGAATCATAGTCGCTGTCGTCAGCAGACGCCGGCGCAGCGGCCTCCCCTCCTCCTTCCACAAGAGCAGAGATGGCGGAAGCGGCAGCGCTGCCAGCTTTCCGCCTCAGCCTCTTGCGTGGCGAGTCCTTCTGCTGCGGGAGCAGCAGATTCAGGCCTTCCATGCTGCCGGCATCATTGTCGCCCTCTGTCGCTGTCAACGATGGCAGTGCAAACTTTGCCGCGGTGAAGTTGTTGTTGGGATTGCTGCTGCCGCCATTGGTGCTGCCACCGTTGCTGCCTGCTTGCCGGCCAGTCGGTAGTCCGATAGTGGCAAGGGACTGAAGGAGAACATTGGAGTTCATAAATACCCCGTGGGGTATGTCCTGTAGCAGAGCATCTGCGCTGGTTGCCGGAGGGTTCGGCAACGCGACATTTGTTGTGTGGCAACGCCGCAAATGTTCGTTTAGGTTCTCCTGCCGTGAAAAGCCTTTGCCCGAATTGCGCTTGCACGTTGAATGGGGACAGAACAGTGGCTTCCGAGGCCCGCCGTGCTGGCCGTGGACTTCGCGCTCGTGTCGCAACAAGCCGCCTGAGTATGTGAAGCCAGCCAACTTCTCACACCCTTCTGCCATACACCTGTATGGCCGTTCGTGTTTGTCCATGTGTTTGCTGGAAGTTGTTAGCCAAAAAAAAGCGCCGATACTGCTATAAAGGATAGAGATAGGAGGCCTTACTTAAAATCACACCTCCTCTTGAACTCCTGTATGGCGTCTGTGCAGTTTGGCCATGTGCACGCATACTTGCCGGCTTGGTTCTTCCTGGCCACCCGCTTGCTCTTCCCCATATAGTGCAGCCGCGAGGGAGCGCGGGCGCCGCCGTAACCACTCGCTCCTGGAGATGCTGCTGCCTCAGAAACCGAGCCTGCCGACTCGTTGTCCTGCGGTGCGCCAGCTGCGTCGGCGGCATCAGCGGCATTTGTCACCGAGTTCCCAGCTGCTTGCTCAGTGGCGTCGTTTTCCGTCGTCGCCATGTTGGCAGCTGCCGCTGCCGCCGCCGCCGCCGCTGCTGCTGCCGCCGCTGCCGCCGCTGCCGCCGCCGCTGCGTGGTTGGGGCTCGAGGGTGGCGAGGGTGATGTGGTCAGATCCTTGTCATTGGCCGCCTCGCCTGCCATGGCTGCGGCCCCGGCGGTTTCGCCACGCTCACCGGCGAGAATGGCAGGATCGGTCGGCTGATAGTTGACAGCAGTAGCTAGTTGTTCGCCGACGTTCTCTTCGGCATCGGCATAACGCTCCTCAGTGTCCTCCTCCACCTTATCAACATTTGGATAATTTTCGTCGGCGAGGAAACTTGGACGGCGCGATTCAAAAACGATACTCATGGCGCCAGCCAGCGGAATGGGGTGAGGGGTGATGGATGAGAAGAAGGATCGGCGGAGGGACAAGAAAAGGCAATAAACACGCTGGCTGTATGCTCCTTCCCAAATAAGGCTATGTAGCCGGCAATGATGCGCGACGAGGAAAAAGAGTCAAACAGTTGAGACGGAAAGCGCGAATCGTTTGAGCGGGCGTCTGGTATAAAAGGAAGTCGCGATGTATGAGAGAAAGAGCTGAAAAGACAAAGCCAGAGTCAGAAAAAATGTAGGAAAAACACTGGGAATTCATGAAAGGGCCAGGAACGCTATGAGGACGAAGCAAATAAGAAAACGACATATAAGCACATGTTAACAGCCCACGAACCTCGTAGCAATTGATGGTCTTATAAGATGATCAAAATGAGTAGCCTTGGTTGTCAGGAGAGAAAGAATTTTCAGGCATCAAGCTTGGTGAGGTAGATGCCTTTGTTTTGGGGCTGCGCCACCGCCACCGCTACCGCTGCCTGAAATTGGCGGCGCTTAGTCACACAGCACGACGCGTCGTTCTGCCGCATTTCCAACGCCTTGCGTTTCAAAACAGGTCTTCTGCGGCACCGGCTTTTCAGCTGTGTGCTGTCGCAATGTGTTTTCCTTGTTCTCGTGGCGAAACCCGGGTTTGACTGGCCGCCCCGTTCGACAACGGAGGTGGCCGCGGCCATGGGCCTCCCTTTTAATGTCCCAGGCCAGCAAGAAGGGCCAGCAAAGCTAACAGCCTGCGTATCAGGCAAACATGACTGTTCGGCGAATTGCTGGGGCGCACCACGGTAGGCAGACGTCGTTCGTGACTCAATCTGTGCGCACGCGCATTGTCCCTTTCGCTTTACTATTGGTCACACTCGCAGGGACCTGAAGCCAGAGCCTCGTCTTGGAGCGTAAGGGGTCACGCGCTGCATGATTGATAGCAAAGCTATGGCTCTAGAAGAAGTACGAATGAGGACATCAGAGCGACGCGACGCGACGCGATGCGGTGCCAGTCGGACACCCACACAGAGTAGCCAAGACGGCATCAAGACCGGGCACAGACGACGTGGCGCAAGCAATCAACCAACTGGGCCTTCTCCCGTTGTACAAGCACTCTATCTCTTCGTCTGCAACGCAAAGGCGTATAACTGGTTATCGTGCAACAATGCCGGTGCATGCCCGGCTCTGAGAGTTGCCCAACGAGCCGTGCCGCGACTACAGCAGTCATCCCGGCGTCGATCTATGGCTCCAGATTTTTAAGGCTGACCCGTGTAGCCGTTGCCCTGCTATGCAATAGGACCATGTGTTTTCGTCGGCCGGAAACTGAGTTGGGCTCTTATCGGAACGTTGGGAATCAAGAGTATTTTGCGGCCAAGCCACAAGCAAAGCTGATCAGTGCTGTGCTTTAGTTTTCTTGATCCTCAATTCTATGATTGGGGAAAGGTGCGTAAAAGAGCCAAGACAAGAGTCCAAGAAAATAAAGGCTCGGTGGCGATTGGATTGTGCTTTGTACTCTGGTTCGGATTGTCTTGGAATTCCCCGTTCTCGCGCATCTTGCCTACTCCATGACGTTATGGCCCTTGCCGGGTCGGAACCATTCCGCGAAAGGTAGCTGTCGGCAGATATACGGAGAAGATCTGTCTCCAAAGACCGCCGACCGCAGATCGAAAGACAAAAAGCCCAAGGAAAAAAAGAATCCAGGTCTACTGGAGAACAAAGCAGATCTTTTAAGCTGGAAAGAGACCAGCTAAGCAGACTTTTAACGCTGATTAAAATGACACAAAGCTGTTGCTGGGAGATCCATGGAGATGTCCGAACGGGGTTGGCGCCCTCAAGCAACATCCCACGGAGACGATGATTCCGAGTAGCCCCGACGTCATGCCCCCCCGAAAAAACTCCCGTCAAACTACTAACAATACCGCGATATTGCCGAGTATGGCAGTATTTGCGGCGCGGCGCGGGGTTTAAGGCGTATTTAGCCAACGGAGACCCCACTTCAAGAAGAACTATTTACTCGTTAACCTACGTCAGTTGCTCGCCCAATTCTTTCGTTTAAAGCTTCGGACGGGCCCTTCCTTTTTTTTCTTTTTGACATTCCCACTGTTCCCCTGATCATACTCTCGAGTCGATCACTCTTCGTTTCAAACACCCGTGGTAAGACGCTTTCTCATAGCTGCAATTGGAGGAAGGGGAGGCTGTCGACTGAAGCTCGGCTGGATGTAACGGTTTTTGGCGATCATCCGCCGTCTTTGTCTTCCCCTCCCTTCCAGCTTCCAGCACATCCGCACACCTATCCGGACCTTTACTAATACAAAGCGACGATAGATACTCCCGATCAACCTATCCGAACAACTCGTTGCAATGGCTTCCACCGTTGGCAAGACCATCACCTGCAAGGCGGCCGTCGCCTGGGAGGCCGGCAAGGAGCTGAGCCTCGAGGACATCGAGGTCCTGCCTCCTCGCGCACACGAGGTGCGGATTGAGATCTACTACACCGGTGTCTGCCACACGGATGCCTACACGCTGTCCGGCAAGGACCCCGAGGGTGCTTTCCCCATTGTCCTCGGACACGAGGGTGCCGGTGTTGTTGAGTCGGTTGGCGAGGGTGTCACCAACGTCAAGCCGGGTGACCACGTTATTGCTCTTTAGTACGTGTGGACATGGACCCATTTCTTCAAAAAAAATTTTATGGCCACGACTAACACCATCCCCAGCACGCCGGAGTGCAAGGAGTGCAAGTTCTGCAAGTCGGGCAAGACCAACCTTTGCGGTAAGATCCGGGCGACCCAGGGCCAGGGCCTGATGCCGGATGGCACGACCCGTTTCCGGGCTCGCGGCAAGGATCTGCTGCACTTCATGGGCACGTCTACCTTCTCGCAGTACACCGTCGTGGCCGACATCTCTGTCGTCGCGGTTCAGAATGACGCTCCGTTCGACCGTATCTGCCTGCTGGGCTGCGGTATCACCACGGGCTACGGCGCAGCGCGCGTGACGGCCGGTGTTGAGAAGGGCAGCACGGTCGCCGTCTTCGGCGCCGGCTGCGTCGGTCTGTCGGTTGTGCAGGGTGCGGCGGCGAACGAGGCCGGCAAGATCATCGTGGTCGACGTCAACTCGTCCAAGGAGGATTGGGCCAAGAAGTTCGGTGCCACGGACTTTGTCAACCCGACGAAGCTGCCCCAGGGCCAGACGATTGTGGAGAAGCTGATTGAGATGACCGATGGCGGCCTGGACTACACGTTCGACTGCACGGGCAACGTGCAGGTGATGCGCTCGGCGCTGGAGGCCTGCCACAAGGGCTGGGGCCAGAGCATTGTCATCGGTGTGGCGGCCGCGGGCCAGGAGATCAGCACGCGGCCCTTCCAGCTGGTGACGGGCCGGGTGTGGCGCGGCTGCGCGTTTGGCGGCATCAAGGGCCGCTCGCAGCTGCCGGGCCTTGTCAAGGACTACCTCGACGGCAAGCTCAAGGTGGATGAGTTCATCACGCACCGCAAGACGCTGGGCGACATCAACGGCGGCTTCGAGGTGATGAAGTCGGGCGACTGCATCCGCGCCGTTGTGGACATGCGCAACCTGTAAAGGATTTGCTGTTTTGAACGTGCGCCATAGGAAATGTTGTTAGGAAATAAACAAGAACAAAATCAACAAAATCGTCACAATTTCGTTCCCCCGACCGAGCGCGATCTTAAAAGGTGACGTGTGCACAGTGTCAGTTGACGTGTAACGGTGTGTCAAGACGTCAAGAGACGCCAGAAGCGTCACTACTACAGGAACACGTAATCAGACAGGGGAGCATCGTTCGTACTCCGTACACCTTGGTTGATCGGTGAAGCTGCCGACACGTGGTGATGTGCTGTTCGGACGATATCAACACTTGCCAACATACGTTGGAAGCACGCTCCTGCGCACGTTAATAATATGAGAAGCGTGGTAATACGGAGGGCGAGATACGAGTCGCATTCACCCCAAAACCCGACTGCGGAGCCTTGCCAAGACCCGTAATACGTTACGAGCTACTACGGAGAACGCTGCGCGTACTCCGTCTTCGCCCCCTGCACCAGCACCAAAATAGGCCGTTTCTTCAGGCGCCTGGCCGGGCTTGCGTTGCCAATTGCCGCCTGGCCTGCTAGTGAATTTGCCGCTTCCAGCAGCTTCCTTCCGCTTGCGACAAAGGCGGCCGCCCCATTTGGGCACGTCCGCATGACACATCGAGCCTAAGACTCCGTTCCTGCCTCGCGCCTCGCTTATCATCGAAGGCGTCAGGCGACAAGGCCCCCCGTATTGGTCGCGGCTTCCGTTTCCTCTCGTTCCGTAGCGCCCAGTGGGCACCGTTCGGCCCCGATAATCGCAGGCCATCCAATCCTCCTTTCCCTCCCATCTCGCCTCCTTGCTCTCGCTCTCTCCTTTCTCTTTTCCGTTCTTAACCAACACAAACGTATCCGAAACAAAGCTTCGCTGTCCTACTTCTCTCTCTCTTCTTCACTTTCTCCTCATTCCCTTCCGCTCTTCCCCCTCTTACATCTTCTACTTCTATCACTCTTTCTCTTCCTCCTTTTCCGCGGCCTATCTCCTATCTCGCACACCGTATCATCTACTCATCGTCAGCCGCGGCACTTTCCATCAACTCTCCCTGCCTCCCCCCCCCCACACACATCCACCGTCAGCCTCGTCTGCTTCTTGTCATCTCCTACCACGCCTTCTCCCTTTCTACTCTCAACTGCATTTGTGCCGTTTTCCCGTCGATCAACATGGCTCCTCCGCGCAAGATCAAGTGCTCCTTTAAGGACTGCAAGGATGCGGCGCAGCGCATCGCAGGCGACTGCGGGTTCTGCAACGGCCACTTCTGTGGTCGCCACCGGTTACTCGAGGACCACAAGTGCACAGGCCTGGAAGACGTATGTTTACTCCCCCAGAATTGCCATCTCTACTTCCCCATTACACCTGCTAACAACTGGTTTCTACAGTGCAAGAAGGCCGCACACGAGCAGAACGCGGCACAACTCCAGGCGGAGCGGACACAGGTCATCAAAAGCATCTAGGCGCCTGTTGCGATACCGGCTGCCTTGCCTTGCCTCGACCTCGATTTCGACACCCTTCCTTAATACATGATCACAACCTACGACTTCTCTGCTTCCTCGAGGCCTTTGCTTTTCCTCCCGCGGCTGGATCGTCCACCCAGAACGTGGACTCGATTCGAAGCATCGGTGTAATGGATAGAGTCGCATGGCATCTTAGACAGCAACTCACGGCATCCACGCATCTCTGCCTTATTGATTGACGACATACAATGCCAGACTGTTTTCTCATCTACATTACCACCCATCTGACTGTCTTATCTTGAATAGAACGGCATGTCTGGGTCTGGTTTGCAAAGGAGTGGCGTGAATTTGGTTATGCATTCACGGTACTTCGGGAATCCGTTTGGCCCCTTATCTCCTTGGGGGTTATATTCCACTTTGCAGTTCACATTTCGCATTTAGTTTAGCCTTTGCTTATCTTTCTTACTTCTTACGAACTCTTCCTTGCATGGTGCACTGTAGTTATTGCAATATTACCCATTTCGGGGCGTAGATGTTCTTGCTTGGGCGAATGGAAGTCTGCTTCTCATTCTTCCTGTGGGCGTGCTTGGCATCCCAAGGTCTATGTCTCGGCTATTCGCCTTCTTCTTTCTTGACGTCCAGTTCGTCTTCTTTGATAACGGAGATGTCTTTGCCCTGCTCCTTCAGCCGCTTGCGCCCCTCGGCTACTTTTTTGCGGTTGGCTGCCCGGCAGAGGCCGCGCAGACCGAGTGTACAGTCGTCGCAATGTGCGCCCTGGGGCAGGCAGACGGACTGACCGAAGCCGACAAGCAGCCAGTTGATCTCCTTCCATTTGTCGCGCGGCAGCCAGCTCTGCAGGGCGAGGCGGGTGCCCTCTGGCGTCTTGGCAGCGGCCGAGCCCGGCTTCTGCCAGCCCCAGAGGTTGGTGATGCGGTGCACGTGCACGTCGACGCCGATGCCCTCGACGCGGTTCCAGCCGTGCTCGGCGGCGAGACAGAGGTAGGCCATCTTGGGCCCGACGCCGGGCAGGCTCATGAGGCCTTCGGCGGTGGGCGGGATGTCGCCGCCGTACTGGTCGCGCAGGATGACGGCGGCCTGCTTGAGGTAGCGGGTCTTGTTGTTGTGGAAGCCGACCTGGTAGATGAGCTGGTTGAGCAGGACCGGGTCGACGGCGAGCATGTTCTCGAGGTTGAGTCCCGGCGGCGCGCCGGGCGCGTGCGGTGGCAGCTCGCGCTGCAGGCGTGCCATGACCACGGCGTTGACCGTGTCCTTGGTCTGGGAGCTGAGCATGAGCGCCACGAGCGTGTGGAAGCGGCGGTCGCGCGGGCTCGCCGACGCCAGCGCCAGGCGCTCGCAGCCCATGGTGTCGACGGCCGCGTTGGCAGCCGGCCCGTGCAGCCGCATCTCCTTGGTCAGGTTGTACATGAGCTCCCAGTCGGTCGGGGGCTCGACGTGCGTGTCGCCGCCCTCCTTCCCGCCCGGCTCGGCCTTGATGCGGGTGGCGGTGATGACCCGCGCCGGTTTGCGCACTTTGCGTGGTGGTTTCCCCGCGGGAGGGCTCTCGCCGTCCACGTCTTCTTTCTCTTCCTCGGCTTTGATCGCTATTTTTTCGTCTGCGGCGACTCTTCGTTTTCGTATTGATAAGGCCTCTGTGGCTGTGACGGTCGTCGTTGCCGACCGCTTCCGCTTGCTGCCCGTAGACGACGATGTCGCTGCCGCCGTCCTTGTCTTCCTCTGGCTGCCCTTTTTGGCGCGCTGCCTTGGCGAGAGAACGGCGTCTTCGATGTCGCTGTGGAAAGACAGATCCGAGAAACTGCCATCGGACTCGGCCTCGTCGTCGGTCTTGACGTCCTCGTCTTCTCTGTCTTCCGCCTCCTCCGCCTCCTCCTTCTTTACCCCCCCGTCGTAGCGAAACCGTGCCAGCGAGCCGGCCACGCGCGACGACCTCCGCAGCGGACTGCTGCCTGCAGCGGAAGCCCCTCTTTTCGTGGATGGCGCCGCCATCGTGTCAGACTGCCGCCTTGGGGTGTGTAGCAGAGCAGCCGCGAGGGAGCCGTTGCGCAGGACGAGCAGGCGCGTGCGCGTACTCGTTCGCAGGAACATGCAGAGCAGACGGCAAAACCAATTTACAGGGGTTCAGGCGCGCTAACGTCGCCTCTCTTGCGCGACGTGCGCTAGGCCGTATTCGAGGGTAGCGCAGATGGCCCATGCGTCGTCTTACTGCCGGGTCGGGCTGCGGGTCGTCCGATCCCACCGACTTCAGGCGGAAAAAAGACGTACGAGTGCGTGGCGGGCGGGCGACACTTGCGAGACACACCGAGCCATGCCGGCTATAAAGGCGACGCGGCGGCGCGACTCTGGGGTGCGGCAGGCCGAAGAGCTATGGGGCCGGACGCGAGAGTTTGTGTTCTTTGTGTTCTTTTTCGGCGGCAGCAACCTGTTAGCAGCTCACCGCCAAAATTCCGAATTCCGTAAACGGTTCTTTTTCTCCTTCCTCCTTCTCTTCTCGGCGTTCTTCCTGCTTTCCTGCTTCTTCGCCTTTGGCTTTCCGTTCTTCTTTGCTGCCGCCCAGCCATGACCGAGTACAATGGCGGCAGCCCCGAGGCCGACCACCTCTGCGTGCTGGTCCATGGCGTACGGTTGCCTTTTTCCCTCTTTTTCTCTTCTTGCCCCCGTGCCCGACAGCTTTACTGATGGCTCGCAACCCTCCAGCTCTGGGGAAATCCCGACCACCTGCACGCAGTCGCTGGCGCCCTACGGGATGCCTACTCGGAAGACGAGCTGCATCTGCTCGTCGTTGAGAGCAACAGCGGCTTCCTGACCTACGACGGCATCGACGTGGGCGGCGAGCGCGTCTGCCGCGAGATCGAGGACACGCTGGCCGCCATCGAGGCCAAGGGCGGTCACATTGCGCGCATCAGCGTCATTGGCTACTCGCTCGGCGGCCTGGTGTCCCGCTATGCCATCGGCTTGCTGCACGCCAAAGGCGTCCTCGACAAGATGGAGTGCATGGTGCGTCTTTTTCTTCCAGGCCCGGGGGTTAAAGGAGGATAAGACGGAAAGAGTCTAACGGCCCAGACCTTTACAGCATTTGCGAGCCCGTTTCTGGGCGTACGCTCGCCCAACCGCGGTCTCTTGGGCACCGCTTGGAACGCCGTGGGCCCCCGCGTCATCAGCGAGTCGGGTCGGCAGCTGTTCGGCGTCGACTCGTTCCGCGACACCGGCCGCTCGATCCTCTCCGTGCTGGCCGACCCGTCATCCATCTTTATGGCCGGCCTCGCGCGCTTCCGCCGCAGGACCCTGTACGCCAACATCGCCAACGACCGGACCGCCGCTCACTACACATGCATGATTTCCAAGACGGACCCCTACGGTGCCGCTGCAGCCAAGGGCATCGACCTGCACGATTTGCCGCTCAAGTTTGTTCCTGGATACGGTGATATCATACTCGATATCGGCCAATCGAAAGCATCTGGCACGTCAGGCAGCGCCGACACCGATACCGCGACGACTACAGCCGTCAGCAGCACACCCACCAATGCAGCGAGACGCAAAGTGGCACCCGCCACCAAGACCCCGGCCTCGAACCCGACCTCGACCCCGACCTCGACCCCAACCTCGACCCCAACCAACACTACTCAAGCAGCTGCGTCCCTGTCGTTAACAAAAATCGTCAGCATCCTGGTCAGCGCCATGTACCAGGTCGTCGAAAGCGGCCGTCGACGGAAGCTGCATGCGGATAGCATCGGCGGAAGCTACAGCCGTCTTCCGCTGTGGATACAGAATCTGCAGCTGTCCGTTGAGGGTGTGTACGACAGCATCACAGGTGCAAACGAAGAGGGAGACGCTGGCGACGGCGATAAAGATGGCACCGTCCACAGGAGGCATGCGGCGCATCAAAGAAACATTTCTTTGTCAGCGAAGCAGCTGCAGGATGAAGACCGCGACGATCTCAAGGAAACCCTCGCGTTGGCGCCCGAGCAGTTTGTCATGATCGACAACCTCAACAGTCTTGGATGGCACAAATATCCGGTCTGGATCCATAAGGTCTATCACAGCCACTCGGCCATCATTATGCGGCGCAAGCTGGACTCCCACGACGAGGGCAAGACGGTTCTGAGGCACTTTATCAATGAGGAGTTCATGATAAGGTAGCTGTCGTCATCGGTGCTTGTATCCTCTTTGCCGTGGCCACCAGCGCTCGTTTCCTAGCATGCATTTGGTTCTTTTGAAGTCGTATGAACTGCAGCGATGTGCATTTGCAATATAGATCGACGGGAATAGACAATGGGTTTTTTTTTTTCGTAAGTACAATTGGTTTTACAATGTCGTAGGTTCGGGGGCGTATTACAAGTATCTTGTGGGTGGCCAAACGTAAGTACTTATGCTGCACGTGACCTTCTGCGGCTGATTCTGGGGCGTCCTTTTGGCTGCATCACCAATTCACATTACAACCCGCGTTACTACTTCTACGACAATACTCGCCACGGCGAGGCGGTAATTCTTACGCCACTCCCTGCTTTCCTTCGCCAGGACGCAGAATACATCAGCATCGGTGTCGTCCTGGCAAAATGAGCGTGGCTGTAGGGGGGCTGCTGAAGCACATCCCCTGTCCCAATGGCGATGCCTGCGTGACGTATCGCTGTCTTTTCCGCCACGCGCGTGACGAGATAGGGTTTGCACCATCGTCACCAATCGGTCCTTCGCAACCACAACCCACCAATGTGACGTCCAAATCTTCCACCTCAACGTCGACGACACACCCTGTCCGCCATGAAGCCGGCCCCCAAGGGCGCGCCGCCGCCAATGACCACAGCCCGAACCCCAGAAAACGCAGCTATGCGGATGATTCTGGGTCTGAAAGAGGCGATAATGCCGTGACGCAATCAAGAGGAGAGCGAGATCAAGGGCTAGGGGATCAAAGCTCGATGCCTATAAAAGCCAGGGTACCACCGCAAAGTGCGAAACGGCTACGACTCGATCATGGCCAAACCGACAGCGATACAAGCAAACCAGAGATACCACCGCCCCCCATGAGGACACCCACGAAACCAATTGCCAAACCAAGGCAGCTCGACTTGCGCCATGTCGAGGTGCTCAACCCGCGCCATGTTAAGAGCGCGCCAGCGAAACACGAAACGCGGCTACGGCTGCTGAAGATGCTCCATAAGCACTTCAAGCGGCTCAATGACGAGCTGCGCACCAGCAGCACTGCCGAAGAGAAGGAGACACTGGTCTTATCTGAGCCGGCTCTCATCACGCTGGCGCTGGACCTCGAAGAAAACTATGCCCTGACCAAGTCTTCGGCCGTCTACAGCGATGCCATGAAGCACCGTGTGGCAGCATACATGCGCATGAAGGTCGACCAGTGGATTGTCGAGCTTAGAAATTCTCTTCTGAAAGATGATGGGGCCGTTAAAAAACGCGACTCGGCGATTGCTTTCTCCGAGTCAACCACGTCCGACGAGCGTGAGCCTGAGTCTACTGGTGACCCAACCGCACTCGAATATCTTTCGCCGGCCGAGGAGATTGAGATACTGAAAAGCAAATACCTCACGCCGATCGATGATCTGGCCAAATATGGCTACGTTCCGACCGTGCCCTCGGATGCCGACATCCAGGCAGCGCGTGACGCCGAGGTTGCCTCGGCCGGCTGGGAGGTCTGCGCTGAGTGCGACACCCATTTCCAGGTCTTCCCCGACCGGCGCGAAGAAGATGGCGCCCTGACCTCGCGCGGCCCGTGTGTGCATCATCCGTCTCGCTACGACGATTACAGAGACTCCTACTATTGCTGCGG
Organism: Ceratocystiopsis sp. VPRI43766; assembly: GCA_019925685.1. Taxonomy (NCBI): domain Eukaryota; kingdom Fungi; phylum Ascomycota; class Sordariomycetes; order Ophiostomatales; family Ophiostomataceae; genus Ceratocystiopsis; species Ceratocystiopsis sp. VPRI43766. Next base: position 167,476 of record JADHKF010000011.1, read on the forward strand.
GATGCCTTATGAGGACCAAGGCTGCGAGGAGAACGAAAGTCACCACTTCAAGGTCAACGACGTGAAGCGCCTGGCAGCCTTGTGGAATTTTGTCGAAACGCCTCCAAACCCGAACGTCCCCGCCGACCGTGCCGTGTGCTTTGACTGCGAGATGGGTTACACGGTGTACGGCATGGAGGTGATCCGGCTGACGGCCACGGACTGGCGGTCGGGCCGCGTGCTGCTGGACGTGCTGGTGCGGCCGCTGGGCGCGATTATTGACCTCAACTCAAAATACTCGGGTGTGTGGCCCAAGGACATGGCGGAGGCACAGCCCTATTCTGCGACGGCTACCAACAGCAGCAGCACCGACGCTTCCGCCACAGAGGCCAGCACGGGCAAGGAGGGCAAGGCGGAGAAAGACAGCACCGACACCAAAGTGGACGATACCGCCGTCAGCGGCAATGGAGACGCCAATGGAGACGCCAATGGAGACGCCAACAAAGACAACAACGACAGCATCGATGCCAAAGAACAGCAGCCACCCCTTCAGATTGTTTCGTCGCCCCAGGCTGCCCGCGAACTTTTGTTTTCGCTCATCAGCCCGGAGACGCCGCTGATCGGCCACGGCCTCGAAAACGACCTCAACGTGATGCGCATCGTGCACCCGACTCTGGTCGACACAGTCCTCTTGTTCAAGCACCACAAAGGCCTGCCGTACCGCAATTCCTTGAGGAACCTGGCCGCGAACTACCTGGGCCGTTACATTCAGCAAAAAACAAAGGGGCATGACAGCGCAGAAGATGCTCGTGCCGCAGGCGACCTGGTGCGCTATAAATTGCGCAAAAAATTGCAGCGACAGGAGCTGTTCTATTAAGACTCCAGAGAGGTGCTATGCTATTAGCACTTTGGATGCCGTACTCCTAAAATAATACCCTAGCTGTTTTGAATAAACATCTTGTTACAATGCCGAAGCGGAGAGGTGTCGCCAACCAGCGAAACATACAAAAAGATCATGGAGAAGCAGTGTAGAAGGGTTTGTTATTCGTACATGGAACAAAAAAAAAGACAACCGAAAGTCATGACGCCGAGAGTGATGGTTTTTCTTCCTCCTCCTTTCCCCCTTCATCTCATTTTCTTCTTTTTTGTTTTTATTGCTGGAAGAGAAAATTATGCCCGCCCTGCGTTGAGCAGAATGTTGGTCCCCTGCTTCCCGCCCGGGATGTAGGCCACGTTGGGGTTGCTGGCCAGCGTCTGTGCAATCTCGCGGCTGGCCTCGATCTTGCGGATCTGGATGAGGCCGTCGCCCGACTTGGCGATGGCGCGGCTGATGGTGTCGGCGCTCTCGGCCTCGCCCTCGGCGCGGATGACGTTGGCCTGGCGCTCCTGCTCGGCGCGCTCGACAATGAAGCGTGCGCGCTCGGCGTCCTGCTGGGCAATCTGCTTCTGCTCGACGGCCTTGGTGAACTCCTTGCCAAAGGTCATGTGCGTGATGGAGACGTCCTCGAGGGCAATGTTGAACTCGTGGGCGCGCTTGGTCAGGTCGGCGCGGATGCGGTTCGACACGGCCTCGCGCTGCGTGATGAGCTCGGCCGCATCGAACTGGGCCACGATCGACTTGAGCACCTCGTTGCCGATGGACGGCAGCACGCGCTCGTCGTAGTCGGTGCCGAGGTTCTGGTAGATCTTGGGCAGCGCCTGCACCTCGGGCCGGTGCAGCACGCGCAGCGTCAGGCTGACCATCTGCATGTCCTTGCTGCCGGTTGTTGTCGCAATGTTGCGGGGCTTGGTGCGCACGTCGAAGATGATGCTGCGCTGCAGCCATGGGACCAGAAAGTGCGTGCCCTCGCTGACGACCGTCTCCTTGACACCGGACAGGCGGTCAAAGATGACCGCACGAGACCCGCCACGCACATCGTACATGGATGCCTGCAGAACCGACAGGCCTACAGCGGCCGGGATCACCGACTTGTAGAGGAATCCAAGGGCGTTGGCCATTGCTGCGGTGGTGTGATGGCGGAGTGGTGGGGTGGGGTTGGCAGCTCGAGGACAAGAAAAGTTCCGAGTTCGAAAAACTCTCTTTCCGGCGCCCTGTGTTTTCTGCGTCGTCGGAAACGGTTTGTATATCAGTTGTCGGCGCTGGTCGTCGAGTTCGTTGCGACTTCTCCGTGGGTGACGTTTTTTTCGTGAGGCCGTAAGCCGAGCTCCTCTCCACCCGCTCTTGGCCGGGCCGGATTTACTTGACCCCCGCCAATGCGCTAAACCATATTCAGGCAAGCCCGGAAGCCCGCCAATTGACCATTCCGACAACTTCCATTCATCATCCAGAAATTCTCTCGCCATTTCTACCGCATTGAGGCTTGTTTTGACGTTCGCGACAACCCGACCGACCACCACCCCTCGAGAAATCCGCCGTTTCTTTCGCATCTTCTCACCCTTCACAATGCGTCCTTCTCAGGCTCTGCGCAGCGGCGGCGGCGGCGACACCCCGCTCGGCAAATACAACCAGTATGGCTTTTCCCTTCCCGATCCACCCGGTGTTCCCTTCCAACCACCACGATACCCCTGCCGACGGCGCGAAACTGCATTAAACCGGCTCTTTATGCGATACACTACCTTTTTCACGTTCATTAGCTAACACCCGCTTTTCCTCTCGTGCAGCTACATTGGCGACTGGGGCAACTTGGGTGAGTACATATCAACGGCTTGGCCGGATCGCGGGACGACGAAAGGGAGATGAGGGGATTTGCGGAGGGGATTGGCGAGTGGGCGTTTATCTCTCGATGGACCAACTTTGCAAAGGAGGCCTCTGAGGAGGCATATGCAGGAACTTGGTTTCGGGTGGCAACCGACGATGTCCGAGCTCCAGAGAAGTCTGCAGGCTCGAGTTGGCGGGCGCAGTGGAGTCTGAGAGCGAGATGGTTCAGCGGCGGGCATGTAAAACAATTGTCTTGGCCAAACAGCGACTAACTATTTTCCGACAGGCCCTGCGACACAGAAGCAGCGCGGCATTGTCAGCTACGGCATTGCGCCCAACCGCCAGAACCCCTTTGCGGGTGCCGGCCATGATGCCATCTTCAACACGTGGCGGCGGTTCTCTCGGCAGGTTCTTTTCTGGCTGCCGGGTGTTGTTGGCGGTTACTATGTCATCCAGTGGGCAAACAAGCGGTACGTTTGGTCATATCCGTTCAATGGCAGCCCTGGGCTTGCTTGTCTCTATCTCCTTAGGGGGGCACCTTTGGCTGTGCCATATATGGGCCTTATACCTTGTCCTTGTTCTGTACTGACCATTGGCTTTCAGGAACCACTATGTGAACTCCAAGGCCGGGCGGGCGGAGTTGGCTTCCGAGGAGTAAGGAGAAGGAGTGTGCAACAAGAAAGGATAGAACCTCTGGGAAAATAAGAGGGTCATTGCAGAATTGTTGTGTGCTGGTTTGAGGGGCACGCATTGGTTATGGAATCACTGTACCATCACCGTCGAGACCACTGCAGTGGTATATAGACATTGCCATTGATTTCCTTTCTCGTCCACGTCAGACGCCACCGGCTACATGCGTTGTTCACGAGAGGTACAAATAGGAGCAGGTAAAGGCAGACTCACACATCGTCTTGTCCTCGAGCTGCGACACTGACCTAGCTCACCATTATCCCCGTGTCTCTCGAGACGATCTGCTTCACTGCATCTTGCAGCGAATATCGCCACTAATGGCAGTCAATTGTCAACACGTGACCCATTTACCGAAGGCAATCACGTGTACGCTAGTGAATACGCCACAGGAAGGACCGAGTAAAGGGAGCTGATTCGCCGAAAAATTAGCTAGTGCATTGACGTGTCCACTTTAGCGCTTGGTCCGTGCGTTTTGCGCGAAGGTATATAAAGGCCGGCATCTCCCTCCCCTTTTTTGCGATTTCTATCGCACTCGATTGCTGACCCCCCCCCCCTTCAAAATCCGCCCCAGCCACGAATTTTTTGCGGCTCTCCTGGGAAATCATCACCACATTATCACACCCCCTCCCCCTCACACGTTCTTTCCCCCTCTTCTCTCGCCATTTAACTATTGCGATTGAGAATTAATATCTATCCTCTCATTAATTTCTTTTCTCTTTTTGCCTAGCGTTGCTTTGTTTCACATCTTTCTCTTATCCCTATTGTCTGCTTTCTTCCTCGTTCCTTCTATTTCCATCAACGAGGGAAATCGACTTTTATCATCATATCACCACTCGACGACCAGACATTCCTTCATTTTCTACTTTCGTCCGATCGAACTCTTCGCACTCGAGAAGACACCTCCTTCGTAGACGTCGACGTCGAGATTTCTTTTCGCGCAACAGCACCACACCTGTCATCAGCCATCGACCTTGTCGCCGGCTGTTGTTCGTGTGAGACCCAACTCTTTGGATGAAAATCTAAAGAGGGTTATTACTGATATGCGTTGGGCTCTCGACTAGGCACTCGGCCCTGTTGTGACTCCTCCATCCTTCCGCTCTCTCTCCAAATCTTCACCGCGATCCCCCTGAAAAGCGATCATGGCGTCTACCATGAACGGTACGACCGCGGCAACGCCGGCACCGAGTCTGTACTCACAGTCCTCGATGGACTCGCTCAACTCGCATCCGTCGACGGCCGCACAAGCACGCGCTTTCACAGCACCGTCGTCGCTTTCGTTTCCGGGAGGGACCGAGACCATGCAGACACCGCCGTCTGAAAAGGACGGCAGCATGCCCAACGGGGCTGTCAAGGCTGGATCTGTTGCCCCGGCACCGGCTGCGGCGCCGGCTGCCCCGGCCCCAGTGGCTGCTGCTACGCCAGCGCCTACGACGGTCGGAGTGAGCGGCATTGTGCCGACGTTGCAGTGAGTACCCCTGCCTCGCGGCTCCCTTTTTTTCTGCTCTGTCGTAAAGAGAACTTTTGTTCATATTTTTTTTTCGTAAAAAAGGAATATCGTTGCCACCGTCAACCTCGACTGCCGGCTCGACTTGAAGACGATTGCGCTTCACGCACGCAATGCGGAGTACAATCCGGTTCGTATTCCCTCCACATGCACATACGCTCCTGGGTTTCCTGTCGACACTCCCCTCGGGACAAGACGTGGACAGGTTGTTGGGTGTTTTGTGAGAGCATTGTGACTAACTGGACTCCTTTGTTCAGAAACGGTTTGCTGCCGTCATCATGCGCATTCGTGACCCGAAGACGACGGCTCTGATCTTTGCATCGTAAGTTGGATTGTCCCATGTTGGCTTTGAGGATCCTTCTCCCTTTTATGTCGGACATTTGCCAACTCGTTCTTCACTGCAGGGGCAAAATGGTTGTCACCGGTGCCAAGTCAGAGGACGACTCGAAGCTGGCTAGCCGCAAGTATGCGCGGATCATTCAGAAGCTGGGCTTCAACGCGCGGTTCACGGACTTCAAGATCCAGAGTGAGTCACATCCTCTCTTGTGCTGTCGACCCCATCACAGCAACAGCAGACTGACATGGCTTTCCCTTTGTAGACATTGTCGGCAGCTGCGATATCAAGTTCCCTATCCGCCTGGAGGGTCTCGCGTCGCTCCACCACAACTTCAGCTCGTACGAGCCGGAGCTGTTCCCCGGCCTGATCTACCGCATGATCAAGCCGAAGATTGTGCTGCTGATTTTCGTCAGCGGGAAAATCGTGCTCACCGGCGCCAAGGTCCGGGAGGAGATCTACTCGGCCTTCGAGATGATCTACCCCGTGCTGCAAGGTACGTCGTCCTCGTGTTCTTGGCTCATTGATTGCTTCAAGTTGCTGACAGCTTTCCAGATTTCCGCAAGGTTTAAGCGGCGCACCCCCTCCTACTGCGACTGTGTCTTCTACCACGCCTGGCAGGAGATGCATTCGTGGTTGTGTATCACCATGATAATTTGTTGGCGTCACCCGGCAGACACACATGGATGCACGCAACTCCTTGATGGAGCCGTGCAGCCATGCTGTCAGGACATGGCGCCGTGTTTCGTTTCTTTATATCCGTTTTCGGAAACTGCATATACTCGGCGTTGGTATGGTTTGCTTGTCGTTTGGCCCTGCTTTTTCTTTTTTATTTCTCGTCCACGAAAAAAAAAAAGCATGACACAAGGGGGAAGAGAAGACCGCGAGGGCGCAAGCAAATAGAATGTATGGGGAAAGGGAGAAAGAAGGATTGCTTTTGGAAGGATACAGGTCTGTCACGCCGGGTTGTTTCTGGTTTGTTTTGGTACCGGTGCCTTTTTCTTTTTTTCTTTTTCCTTTCTCGCTACCCTTTCGTCCTTTGTGTCTTCTCACGGGGCTCCATAGAGGATAGACTTGGCCTCGGACGGAGAAGGGCAGAGGATGCTCTGGCGAGAAGAGCTGCGCGCGCCTCTGCGCGTACATACGCGAGCTGTGATTCCCGATGCCACAGTGGGTGTTGCATCGACAGACTGCAATGTCGTCTGTTGACAATATTGATACCCAAAAAGACACAAAAAAATCAAAAAATTACAATTCAAAAGTCTGTCCTGTGTTGTGCTTGGTCGGTCGGTGTAAACTCTCTGTAGATTTGGCAGATGAGTAATCATGCAGTATGTTTCATACCGTATGCTGTTTTTGGCTTAGCTCGCTTTTTCTGCCATTTTTTTTTTTTCTTCTTCTCTATCTGAAATTTTCAGCGCAGCCAGAAAAAAGTTCCGTACCGATAGCTCTTCTCACCTATTCCTCTACACGACCACAAAACGTCCCGCCGAGACGAAGTGCTTTTCAATTGCATCCTTTGTTACAGGCACTTCTTCGGCACTGCCTCAATTCCAACGTGCAAACAGGAGGAGCGACAGATCAAGACTCGAATCGCAACGATGGCCGGCAGTCACGAACGGAAAGAGGCCGAGGCGGCCGCTGCTGCGGTGACGGACCCCAAGAAGGACAAGAAGGAGAAGAAGGAGAAGAAGGAGAAGCGCGACAAGGACGAGAAGAAGGAGCGGAAAGACAAGAAGAAGCGCTCCGAGACGGACGGCGTGCACAAGGAGAACAAGGCGTCCGACAAGAAGGAGAAGAAGCACAAGAAGGACAAGCTGGTGCAGGCGCTGGACGCGCACCTGCAGGCGTCGGCTGCGGCGGCCGAGGCGGCGGCGGCGTCGGACGACAGCGCCATGGCGGACGCGCCGGCAGGGACGACGGCCGTGCTGGCGAAGCGGCCCAAGGAGCCGCGCGCGCCGCGGCCCATTGTGCGGGGCGCGCTGGTCGAGTTTGCGCGACCGCTGGCTGAGGACAAGTACCAGAAGAAGGTGCTGAAGATGGTGAAGCTGGGTATGTTCTGCTTGTCCCTGTGTGTTTTTTTTTTTCTGTCGGTCTCCCGCTAACGTTCACGCAGCTGCCAAGCAACAGGCGCTCCTGCGCGGTGTCAAGGAGGTCAACAAGGCCCTGCGTAAGGCGCCGGCCAAGAACCCGTCTGTGCCCGGTGCCGCGTCGGCGGGCAACGCCACGACGGTGCCCGGCATCGTGGTGGTGGCTGGCGACGTCAACCCGGCCGAGGTGGTGATGCACCTGCCGCTGGCGTGCGAGGACGTCAACGCGCCGTACGTGTTTGTGCCGTCGCGCGGCGAGCTGGGCCAGGCGGCGCGGACGAAGCGGCCGACGTCGGTGGTCATGCTCAAGGCCGAGGGCCGGACAAAGAAGGGCGGCGCGTCCAAGGACAAGCCGGCGGCGGCGGCGGCGGCGGACGACAGCGACGACGACGACGAGGAGGCCGGCAGCAGCTACGCAGACCTGTACCGCGAGTTTGTCAAGACGGTACAAAAGGAGTACGCCAAGCAGATGAAGGGGATCATCTAAACGACGAGCTGCGAAGACGACGCGAGAGGCAAGGGGGCTCAGATTGCATGAGAAAGGAAACGGCATTTTGTTTTCCTTCTCCCCTTTTGGTCCACCAGAAAAAGGGCTTTTTTTGGGAAGCCGGGTGGCCTGTGTATGTTGTGTTGTGGGCTCGACTGCATCTTTGTTTGATTTTGTTTTGATTTTTCTTCATCTTTTTTTTTGCTTTTGCTGGTCGCTATTTCACGTTTTTGGTCGGCGTCACTTGGTGTATGTATGGACCTTTTGTCTAATGGATGTGTATATGGGTTTAACCTCTCGTTTCTTTGCTGTCTTGGTAGCAAACGAATACAGCCAACACACATTTCAAAAGAAGTTTGGATCATTCTACGTTTTTTTAATTGAACAGTCACACACAGACAAAACAACTGTTCCAAATTTATGTATTGACAAAGGAACGACTATCTATCCCAGGACACAAAGAAAAGACCTGCTCTGTTTCGCCTGCTCCTTTAGTCAAACGGGTTTGTGCGCGTCCCCCACCAGGTGAGCAGCGTGGCCAGGCCGACGGTCTCGACCAGCTTGGCGGCGACGCTCGCGGCGACAATGTCCCAGGGCCGCCGCTCGGTCAGGACCTCAGAGATGTACTGGGGCGCGCTCGTGGCGAAGAAGATCAGCGCGCCGAGGTAGGCAGCGCCCTTGTACGACAGGGTGGCCGTGGCGTTGATGAGGGCACCGACGCCGTAGCTCTGCAGGCCGGCACCGATGAAGGACGTGCCCCAGGCGACGGCGGCCGAGGCAGCCTGCTTGGAGCGGGCAAACTCCTCAGCCGAGTTGGCCGTCTTGGCGCGCTTGTACGCCTCACCAAAGATTGGCTGGAGGACTGGCAGTTTGTGTTAGGGTATATTAAGGTCAAGCAAAAAAAAAAGGGAGGAGCTATCACATACGAGCAAGCTCAGCGCCCTGGCTGAAGATGGTGCCAATGGCAATAGCCGAAGGCTTGACAGCGGGGAGGTCTGTGAGGGGAAAGTTAGCCTACGTCATCGGAGCAGTAGGTAGAAACAAGGAGAGAAGGGAGGAGACATACACTGCAGAGACATGGTGTAGGGTTTGCAAGGCTCAGATCGTAAGGACAGATGAAGACAATGCGGACTGAAGACGAACAGGAGGAGCAGTTGGAGAAGGGAGGCGAAAGACAATTGTTGGACGGGGACTTGCGGCACATATATAGGCACGAGGAAACTGGTTGAGCCGAACGGAGGGATGACGAACGCGGAAAAGGAGGACCCGGACACAGGTAGCCGTGACTTGCGGCTGGTTGCGGTGACAGCGCCGAATGTCTCGGATGTTTCTTTTCTTCCGTTATTTTTTTTGCCTCACTTTATTTTATTTTGTCTCTGATCTACGTCTGCTCATCTACAGGTTACCCGCCTCTGCGTTGCTATGGTTTCCCTTTTCTCGTTTTTCGTTGTTATTTTTTTTTTTTTTTTTTTTCTCTCCTTGATTTTCTTTTCTTTTTTTTTTCATCTGAATTGTGTTGTTTTCCGAACTCATCTCGCTCTCCATTCCCGTCGTTCTTCCTTCCCCCTTAACAGCCCACTGCCGAGCCAATGTACAGACTACCTGCCAAACCAGTACCTTTTGTCGCACCCGAACAATTGGATCCGTCTCCTCGTACCGTGTCTCCCGTTTTCTTTCATCATTGCTCGACACCTGTCGTCACCACAAGCCGGTGGGATGGTGCTATGATGTCACTCACACAAGTACCTCTCGCTAGTCCACCAACACGATCAATACCTTCTGAGACACCGCAGACCCACTCCCGTTCTTGCGTGCCTGCGGAGCAGAAAAGAAAACACCACGGCGGGAGAACGCAACAGGAAAAGAGAAAAACGTTGCCAGGTGGCCTTTCGGAGAAAAAGCTGCTTCCGTAAGGCATCGGATCGCAGCTGCCTGCAGATGAATCGTGGGGAACAGGCCAAGGGATGGGATGGGCTGCGGCTAGTAAGAATGCGGAAATAGCGTCCTCGCGGGTGCAAATCGGATTCGACAAGGTGCTTTTTGCAGGGAAAAGATGCGTCCAGAGCAATGCAGCTCCATGGGCCAGCCCCACGATGGCGGAGCCCTGTCGCCAGATCCATTCCGGCTAACTCGGCCGCATGAGCTGGCCTGGGATGCCTCTCGTCCCTCGGGCCAAACGCCACCCCCCCAGCACGGCATTCTCGTTGCTCGGTTGCGCTCCGTTCCGTTCGAGCGCAGGTGCGAGGAGAGCAAAAACAGACGCATTATGTAAAACAAAATGCATTAAATGCACACTCGATGCACAACAATACCAGCCCTTTGCCGCTCTGCTTCCCCCTCCCCCCCCTCGTACACACTGTCGCTGTACTGTGCTTGCTTTTAATCCCGTAGAGCACCAAACCCAGTCCCTATTCAAAGCGCCCGCAAGTGCCTGCAACCGTAGTCCTCATCGTTCCAGTCATTTGCCATCGTCGACCTTGCTGGAGAGCTCTCCTGTCAGGCCATATGCCGCCCCTCCTCGCCGCCGCGCAAGGCAAGAAGAGCTCGCACATCCGATACATACTGGAGGCCTTCCAGCAGCGGCACGAGGTGGAGAAGATCGTTGTCGGTGTGATCGCTGATCCAGCCCTGAATTGGGATGGCATTGTCTGGTTGCCGAGCTTGGTCAGCTCATGGTACGGAAACGGTCAATCAAGACGGTAGGAGGAAACGCACCTTGGTGGAACATGTAGCTGAGCGGGCTGTTGTCCAGGATCATCACCTTGCTCAGGTCCGGCTCAACGGCACTCAGGTCCTTGATGAAGGCCCCGTGCCGAAACGTGCAGTGCTGCCGGTAGAACCGCTGGGAGAAGTATTTGCGCTCCGTCTCCAGCCAGTCAATCACCGGATCGGCATACTCTTGCACAGATGCCGTAAACACAACCAAGTTGTACCACTTGGACACCTATTTTCATGCATTCAGTCAGCAACAGATCGTCATGCATGGAACGCCCGCTCCGAGGTGGTCCTTACCCGGCGCAAGAACTCATCGCAATACGGCCGCTTGTGCACGTAGTAGAGAATCGGGTGCTGGGGGCCAGCGCTGGGCTGGCCGCCGATGCCGACAAAGGTTGTATTCAGCCGGACCTCCACCATGTGTCCGGTGCTCATGCGACCGCCCTTTGACATGCTGTGGATGAGCGTCTCATCCAGGTCAAGAATAAGTGTCTTTTGGTGCGTCTTGCCCAGGGGCTCAAGGTTCAAGTATGAAGGTTGCCGCCGCGGCACAAGAGGGCGAGGTGGCACCGGCATCCGCGGGTACTTGGTCAGTGCTCCCGCCGGCGACGTGGGAGACTTCAGCTGTGCCAAAATGTCTTTTGTAACACCATCCCCGCCACCGCCCCCGGCTGCGCTGCTCCTGCGCCCACTGCTGCCACTGCCGGCAATCCGCACAGAGGAAGAGGAAGACTGCGCCTTACGGTGCTTCCGCTGCCGTTGTGTATCGTCGTTCATCTTGATCCGGACAGAGCGCCGGCTCCCGGGCGCCACAGCGGCAGCTCCACTCGCATCGTCCTCGGACCGGCTTCCTGTCGCCACGTGCCGTCGTTGACTGCGTTTCGGGTCGAAGTCGGATTCGGATTCGGAGGACACCGCGTACGAGTTGCCTCCCATGGGCACCGAGGAAGCCGAGGGAAAAAACCGACCGCTGCGGCGTTCGGGGCCACTGTCGCTGTCGGAAGAGAGCCGCCTCGCGGCCTTCTCGTCCTCGCCGTTGAGGCGTGGTGGATCGTCAGAGTAAAGGGCCGCCATGTTCTTTTCGCGTAAAGCACCCTCCTTGCGCGGTGCACGCCCAATAAGCACCTTGGCGGGATGAAGAGGAGAAAACTGGCCTTGCTCGTTGTAGAAGCAGGCAAGCAAATAAACACCAGGGGCAGCCAGGGTTTGCAGAAACCAGCGAATCGAGTTCCAGACGGCGATGGCAATGCGCTTGGGTATAGATCGCCACCGGAAGGGACGCGTGCCACCTACCACAGCATTTCCTGCTTCACCAATGTTGCTGGTGCTGCCGCCGTAGCCGTCCTTCCGTGGAAGAAGGGGTGAGGTCTCGTCTGCGACACTCGCCATGCCCGCGTCACCGCCACCACTCCCACCACAACTGCCGCTGTTGTCTAGGTCGGTGGATGCGACTGTTGTTGTGCTGTTGATGAGGCCGAGACTCTCTTTCCCGTCACTCTCCTGCGAGACTAGGCCCAGCACACTGATTGGGTTGGACTGCGAAGAAGATGCGGTAGTCGGAGGAGACACATGTGACGACAGGATGCTGAACGAGTTCATGCTCTTCTTTTTTTTCTCAAGCCGTCAACCAAAAAAAAAAAAAAAAACCCTCGCTAAGACCGCTGGATCGCCATGAAGAATGGGTAAGAGATCCGTGCGCGTGGTGTAGGATTGGGTATATTGTTTCAGCGCCGTCCGGGAGATTTGCTGTCGTCGAAACGAAGCTTTTCGTTAGGTGCGCGTCGTCACGTTGGTTCGGGCTGTCCGGACCGCCTGGTGACAAAGGGGGTGTCGACGTCAGTGTCAGCGTTGGAGACAGGATGGGTATCGGCTTCGGTGTCGGCTTCGGCGTCGGGTGTTGCGAGTCGAGGATTGTGAGAAATTGGGGTAGGGCGCGACGCGATTGAGGCTGGGAGGAACGAGCGTGCCGGGGGGAGGCGCACAAAACAAGAAGCAGGTCGAGAGGGTCGAGGGTCGAGGATTCAGAATACTCTGTCGGGGGGGGAAAAACAGAGCGGAGTCGGGTTGTCGTTAAGAAGAGAGAGATCGTAAAGGAACAAAGAGGAAGAAAAAGACAGAAAACGGTAAAAAGTCAAAAGAACAGTTTAACGGAACGGTGGTGGCGATCGGGGAAACAACGATGCGCTAGGCGGGTTAGTCGACACGAGCTCAACCGCGTGGTCCTCTATGGCACCCCTGGCCTGGCGGGATCTGATTTTTTTTCTTTGAGGCGGCGATGTGCGGCGTCGCGTCGTGTAGACAAAGAACGTCCAAAAGGCACAAGAAACGAAGGGGGACGAACCACAGGATGGATAAGGAATCCGATGACGGGGATAACGGACCTGCCGGGGGCCTGGCTTTTAGGGCGTTTTACCGGTGCTATAGGGCCAAGGAGATGCAGGTCAGTGCAGTAGTGCGGGCCTGCGGGCGGGGGGGCAGGAGAGGGGGGGCCGTAAAAAAACGGTTGGGCAGGTGCGTCTAGGCAGGTAACAGCCGGCCGGGAAGGAGGTCGGTCGGCTGGTTTCCCCGGCCGAGAGGACTTTTTTCTCTACAGCGTCGCTAGCACTCGTGGAATCAGTCCACCTTTGCGCCGCAGAGGAAAACTGCCCGTCAGCGCCAGAGACGTCTCTGCTGTTTTCCGGAGTTACCGGGGGCAGGATGGGCAATGCGCCAGCGCGGGGAGCTTGTAAACCGAGGATGCGGGCCGACCACGGGACACATGTTTCTTTCTGGCCGGGCTGTCCGTCCCCACGTGGGCCAGGCCAGCAGGTTATACGCTGCAGCAGGCCAGAGATAACAGGGTTCTTCGGTCTGTCAAACAGTCCATATCAGGTGCACAAATCCCCGTGAGGGTAATGATAATCATTTGGCACGTTATAGATACCCATGCATGATAGAGTACATGAAGAAAGAGATAAAGGGGAGCCAGCACAAAACAGGGGGATGACAAGCAAAGGAGACAACGGTCCGGGGTGCCAAATCTGCAAGATACCAACCGAGAAGCACGATATCCGCCCTCAGCATACAAACACAGCCAAGTCGCCAGGAGTCGCGCGCGCGACAGGTGCACAGAGATCCAGGGACGGGGGGTAAAGCAAACAAAACACTAACAAAACAAGACAGGCGCAGGTACTGCAGGATATAGGGTTTGTCGGACGATGTCTGTGTGCCCAATATGCTTTCTGTATTCCGAGTGCCATGAAAATGCAGCGGATTCTGATGGGATGCGCCTGCGTGCAACAGCTTGAAAGAGGACAGCAGAAGCGGCAGCATCATCACCGCCTGTTCCAATGCTGGTATACAGGGAACGCCGGTAATGTAACAATCAGAAGAACAGATAGGCCAGCAGGAAAGAAAGCAAGCACAACAGGGCCGTCACCTGAACCGGCACTCCCTCTGTGCCGCGACGGGTGACCTGGCCCAGCTGTGGTGCTGCGCCAGCTGCCGCTGACTCTCCCGCGCCTGCCGCAGCCTTCTCGGAAATGGCAGTCGAGACGCCAGCCCCGCTGCGCTGCTTCAGGCCGCTGTCCTTACCGCGCTCCGTCGCTATCAGGCGCAGAGAGGCAATCAGCGCTTCGTTTTCTGCCAGCTTGGCTTTCAACGCGGCGATCGTCGAGTCTTTGTCTGTTGCTGCGGTCGCGCTCCTAGACGTCGATGTCTTAGACTCATCCGTTGCCGCACGCGCCGAGTTGCTTCCTCCCTTGACCGCATCCGTCGCCGAGAAAGCGCTCGACCCGCGAGGCTGTTCGCGTGGTGACACAAATGCAGGCTGAGGGACATTGGGCGTGGCATCAGCCTGCACGGGAGGTGAAAGGGCGAGGTTAGTAGATAGCCAGCAGATGGGGTATGGACCGCTAAGTCGACGAATGGCAGTGTATGCCTGAATCCTAAACTTACTGCATTGGACGCAGCGTTGCGAACAGGCGTCACAGCCGGAACCCGCTCGGAATCATCCTCGCTCAGAAACGCGACACGGATCTTCTTCTCCTCGATATCGGCCTTGTCGACATTCTCCCACTATAAGTTGGCTCAGTCAGCACAAGCCAAAGCCACAAGGAAAAGGACTCGACAACACAACAAACACATACAATCTCCTGGACGCCGGCGAAGACCTTATCGTTTGCAATAGGAACGGCTTGCACCAGAAACTTGTCGCGGCACTTGTAGTTTTCCGGGGGGTCCTGCTTCATGGCCTGGAGGAGCACTGGATTGAGTGGTCAGGACAGCTGCTTAACGAGATGCCGAGGTTGTTTTCTGCTTGACTCAAGCGGTCGCCAGCCTGTAGATAAATACAGGTAAACATACCCGACACTTCCACCTCGCGCCCTGGCTCGATACGACCGGAGTTCGGTCGGACGCAGTATCTAGATAGCGAAAAGAATGGGTCAGGCGCGACTGCAACGGGAACGGGCGCATAGGAGCTCCAGGAAACATCGGCAGTAGAGGACATACTGCTTGGGCGCCGTGGTCTTGACCTTGAATGCGACTGGGATCGCATTGGGGTTCTTGATGTGCAGCGTCTCCGAGACTTCCACCGTCAGAGGGCGCCGGAAGCCGAGCTCGGTCGGCTCAATCGTCACGACAGTCATGGTGAAGGGGGGGGGCGGCTGATGGAGGGCGCGACACGTCGGCAGAGGTGCTTAGGACCGGATAAGAGTTTCGGAAGGAATGCGGCTCGAGCGAAAACGCAGAAATCGCATAAAGGGGACGCCGGGGGAGGCTCAGCAGCTTAGGGGCCGACGGCGGTAGGAAGAAAAACACAGAAGCAAAAAGCAACGTGTTGGCTAACAGAGACGGCAAGGAAGGAGAAGAAAATGGCAAACAACAGCCTAAAAGAGAGTTGGGCAAAAAGAAGAAGGCGCACGAGGGCAGGCGTGGGCGTGTTGACGTTGGTCGGCTGATCCAAGAGGTGTTGTCGAACCAAAGAAGAGAGAGAGGGTGGGCGGGTGGTAGGAAGTGAATTTGTCGGGAAGGGGAAACCGTGGCGCGCAACTCGCGCTGCTGCTGAAAGACAGACAGGCGGCGGTCTGAAATCCGTGCGCTAACCCGCCCCAGGTGCTGCGCTTCTTACAGTTATTACAGTGGGTGCTGACGGTGTTTGCACGACCCCGTTTCTGGAGGCCGTCGGCCAGGGCGTTAGCGGGGTTGCTCCTGCCTGAAGAAGGCAACCGATCTAGCTACGTATGTTACGGTCTTCTTCACTTTGCTGCTGGGAGAAACAAAAGCACGACGACAGCCAAACAGAGCAACACCGACATTCTAGCTGCAAGAGCGCCGATCCAAGCCGCAACCAATTTCTTTTCCAAGCTTCCTCCGTCGTCCGGCCCCTACAATGACGCAGTCCGACCTGGATGTTCTGCTCGACATGGGCTTCGAGCGGGAGCGTGCCGAGCTCGCCGTCAAGAAGTCGGGCGGTCTGCAAGGCGCCCTGTCCTGGTTGGAGGAGACACAGGATACGCCCCTGGAGGAGCTCAAGGCGGCCGGGAGCGGCACCACAGCAGGCACGGCGGCAGGTGCCGCCGCCAAGGACGATGGCGAGATGGAGGACGAGGGCACGACAGCCGCAGCCATCAGTGCACTCGAGTCAAACCAGGAAGCCAAGTCGTTGGTGTGCAACGACTGCGGAAAGAAGTTCCGCAGCCAGGCCACGGCCGAGTTCCATGCGTCAAAGTCGTATGTGTTTTGTTCCCTTGCTTTATGTGCACGATGTGCCGACTAACACAGTCAGTGGCCATGTCGACTTCTCCGAGTCCACCGAGGAGATTGCGCCGTTGACTGCGGAAGAGAAGGCGGCTCGTCTGGAAGAGCTGCGGGCGAAGATGAAGCAGAAGCGGGCGCTGAAAGAAGCAGCCGAGCGTGAGGATGCAAAGAAGAACGATGTAGGTCTTGGCCGGTGTGCACCGTGCCCCCCGTCAGTCTGCGCTCGCTAACACTGAGCCCCCCCCCCAGAAAATCCGCATGAAGTCGACCAAGGAGACTCAGGAGCTCAAGGAGGAGCTGCAGCGTAAGGAGCAGATCAAGGAGGCAGCCAGGAAACGCGCCGAGAAGCGGGAGGACATTGAGGCCAAGAAACGCATCAAGGCCCGCATTGAGGCCGACAAGGAGGAGCGCCGCCGGAAGGCGGAAGAAGCCCAGGCCGCCCGGGAAGGGCGTATGCCTGCGACAGCCGCTGCCCCGCCGCCGCCGGCTGCTTCCTCGTCTACGACTGCTTCCTCTGCTGGGAAGCAGGCTCGGCTGCGCCTACATCTGCCGGCAGGCACTGTGCAAAAGACCTTTGACGCGGATGCGACGCTGTTTGAAGTGGCACAAGCACTCGAGACGGACGACGGCCTCAAGGCCACGCGGTTCGAGCTGACATACCCGCGCAAGGTGTACGAGGGAGCAACGGACCTGAGCAAGACCCTGCGGGAACTGGGTCTGGTGCCCAGCGCTGTGCTGCGCGTGCAGTAATGCTGGAAAGATGCATGTGGCCAGGTACTTCAGATACACCAAATCGACTTGTCCACGGGCAGCAGACAGATTGTGAGATCATCTCGTTCGTCTACGTTGTGGCATAAACCGGTTCCATGAGTACGGTCACAACATGAGCCTTGTAGACGGCGTGTTCCTCGCCGTTGGGCCCGTTTTGTTTGAGTTTTTAAGATTTTTTTGGTTTCTTTTTTTGTCTTTGGGAAGGGTAAGCACAAAAAAAGGTAAGAAAAAAAGGCGGAAGCTATCAACGCAAAAGACGCAAAACCAGAAACTCCGTCCGTCCGTGGTGGAATGGGTCGTGTTTGTTTTGTCGTCCCCTCCCTTTTCCCCTCCCGCAAAATCCAACCCTAACCGGATTTTGGTGTTTTTGTTGATCTCGGCATCTCTCAACAGACGGCGCGACAACAGGAAACGAAAACAGAAGAAGTAGGAAATCGGACAAGAGGCGCTTAGTCGAACAGACCGAACCCCATGTCGTCGTCGGACTCCTCCTTCTCTGGTTGTTGTTAGCATGGAGCAGACAAAACTGGGGTCTTCCAGAAGACAACTGGAAGAATCGTGTAAGTACGTACCCTCCTCCTTCTCCTCCTCCTTGGTCTCCTCGGCGGCAGCAGCACCGCCAGCAGCGGCACCGGCAGCCGGGGCAGCGGCACCGCCGCCCGAGCCGACGTTGGACAGAAGGTCCTTGACGTCCTTGCCCTCAAGAGCCTGTGTTGTAAGTTAGTTCATCCGTCCGTTCAGTGCGTTGCGCGTTGTGGTGCCGAGGGGCACACGGCTTGAGGCCTTGGGCAAGCAGGCCGGCTCTTGTGGTCGCGGTCGCCTGGTGCGATCACTTTGTCTACCCCAATCACCATCTCCTCCTCTTCTTCGTTGCAGCCAGCATGCAAACCCAAAGCGCCATGTCGTGTGCCGTCGTCTCGGTTTCTGGTGTCGATGCGTACCTTGGCGAATAATTGGGCCCAGATGGGCTCAACGTCCTCGATGTTCGCGGCCTTGATGAGGGTGTTGATCTTGTCGGCCTAGATTAAAAGAAGGCAATGGTCAGTCTCAGTTCTCCGTCTTGCAACCATCTGCTCGCGTCTGGATGGCATCGCCGCCATCCATTCTTCGCGCTCCCCTCCAACCCGGTGTCGACACAAAACGCACCGTGATGTCGACGTTGTCGTCGGCCAGGATCAGCGCCGCATAGGACGTGGCAAGCTCAGCGGTAGACATTGTGAAGAGTTCTGAGGACAGAAATGGGCTCAGTGGTGGATGGTGGTTGTCGTGAGGTTAGATTTTGCGAAAGCTGCAAACTACAAAAATTCGATGGAGTTAAAGATTGGTCGTAATTTTTTCTCTTCCGCCGCTGCCCGCGCCTGCCCCCGCCGCAATTGACTAACAAGGAAAAATTGGCACCCGAGGGTTTGTGTGCAAGCCCTTACAATTTTCTGGCCAATGAAAGCAGACAAATTATGGGTCTTGTCGGACACGGAACAACATAGTTACGCTGATGAGTAATCATGTCTGGAAGCTGCGGGAACGGAGGTCGAGGCCCCGCAATCTCCCATTTCCGTGCGGCGCCGGACCGGTCATACGACGTAATGCATTTTAACCAGCAGAAGCCGCCTGCGAATGCTGCAGATGCGTCGGGGAAGGATCCACTAGCAAGGCAACGTGTCTACCGGCTTCCATTTGCTATCTGCTTGTCTTTCCCCCACCTTGGCGATGGTGCCTCTCGTGAGCTTTTTTCCATCTTTCCACTTTTGCCTGGCACCACGTTCCCTGACGTCCGAAGATCGCTCTTTCTAGCTGCGTCTTACAATTGGCCCGGCACCACAAAGCTCTGCTGGTCTCGCTGCTGTTGCCCCAGGCTGCTTAATAACGATCGCATTAAGCTTTGTTCCACGAGTGTCTGCCAAGACCGTCGACACCATCGCCGACGAACACTCCTTTCGATCTTGGCATCTTTGCAGTTTCCCGCCCCCTCCCTTGCGAAATCGCTCCGAGCCAAAGTCACCCGACACAGCAAAATCTTCCACCGGGATCCGACTTCTATCTGTCTTCCCGTCGCACCTCGCCCTACTTCCCGTCCTACTTTTCGTTCGACGTCTCAGTCTTTCTCCATCTTGCTTCCTGTTTCTCTGCGAAGCGCATTTTCCAGCTCACGCGAAACACACCGCCCACAATCACAATGGATACCCCGGCCATCCCGCCGCCGCGAGACGTGCATGAGCGCGAGATCCTTGCCGAGCTCGAGTCCATCCGCGACCGGCTTCTCCTTCTCAAGCAGGATCGCACCAAGTACATCCGGAGCCAGGATGTCCTCCAGCTCTATGACGACACGATCGCGCAGGTGCACCGCCTGCAAAAGGTCCGAGAAGGGCGCAAAGATGGCGAGAATCGATGTACGTCTGCTTTCCATGTCTGCGCTGGCTGGCTCATGACCCCGCCTGTTCCTTGCCTACTAACGCTCGCCCTTAGTGGACAGAGTGCTCGAGAGCTGTTTCCAGCTGCTCTCTCTCTTCTTCATGACAATCGGCCGCACGAGCGAGGCGCCTGCTGCCTATGCCCTCACCTCGACTATCCGGCGTCTGCTCGACCATCTTTACGAAACCAAGCTGTACTCTAGTAAGGACCTGGAGAGCTTGACGCATACTCTCCAACGGCTGTCGGACATTGCCAGCCAGGACGACGCCACAGACTCGCCTTTTGCAGAGCTGTTGCAGGCTCGTGTCCAGCGGTACAACGAGACGCTCAAGCAACTACAGGACAGAATTTCAAAGATGAAGGATCCCTTGCCGGCGATATACGAGAAGCTGATTTCCATTCTGCGGTCTACGTCGCTGGCCAACACAAAGCCTCGGGTTCGTTTTCTTCCTAGGCAAGATAACAAACGGAATTGCATGCTGACCCTCAACAGTTCTCTGTCGCCGAAGTGCAAAAGTACAAGAAGCAGCTGAAGGAGATTGACGCGCGCCGGGTCGATGGCAAGTTTGTCAACGAGCAAGGCGAAACACCAGAAGGCAATGACGAGGTGGTTGCCTTACTGGAGCGCTGCATGAAATGGGCCGACATTGTTCTGGAGCGCAAGGGCGTTATTCCCGAGGAGTTCAAGACCATGTACGAGACGCTCATCGGCATCCGGAACGAGCTGGAGAAGCTGTCTGTCACGCAGGCCTGGTCGCTGCGTGAGACGGATCTGTACGACTTCCAGCGCCAGTTGGACAAGTTTGATGAGGCTCGGGTGGACGGCAACTGGTATGACGAGGAGGGGAAGCCGGCCGAGCTCTACGTGCAACGGGTGAGTTTTTCGCTTGGCTTTTTTCACATACACCCTAGTTGCCTTCGTTGGTTCGTGGGACTGACAGAGCAGACATGCCTTTACCTGATCCGCAAGAGCTACGGCCTTGTCTACTCGCTCATGATCTCGTCCGAGCCTGTATCGGAAGCGCTGCTGCCGGTCTACAACCAGCTGCTAACGCTGAAGCGTTGCTTGCTGGAAGTGAAGGAGTCGGGCGGCGTTACGTCGTCTCGGGAGCTGTACCCTTACAGCATGAAGGTGAGAGATGCGAATGGGCATTGATTGCTGGTAGACTGTTTACGGTGCATATGCTAACACACCGGACCCTGCAGCTGAACTCCATTGACAACATGCGCGTTGATGGAAAGTTTATGGTTGGGGACGATATTCCCGAGGGTCAGGGGAACGTGAACGAGCTTCTAGCCGAGTGCTTCGAGCTGAACTATGAGCTGCGGCTGGCCGCAGAAGAGAAGGCAGCAGAAGACAACGAGCAGGCAGCAGCGGAGAATGCTGCAGAGTAGCAGATTTCTGCTTTTGCTACGAAGGCTGTCCTGTTTGGTTATTGTTGTTCTTCTTTTGCCTTTTTTCAAAGACGCCTGCGTCTCATTGTTTCTGCTTGCTGGGTGGTGGACGGTTTGAAGGGGTTGAAAGGACAACCACGGCGTTGGACAAGATGGGTTTTTTTCTTTGTTTCCTTTCGAGGATTTCTTGCTCTCGGTGGGAGTTCTGGTATCTCCCACAGGCTTGCTTTACTTGCTTCCTTATGGTTTGTTACGGATATGGCAGTGCATTGAATATGATTTTCCGTTTTCCGTTTTCAAATGACAACTCTTTACGGCACACGGTGCGCCGTCTTCAGGGCCCATATCTGCGTCTTCTCCAGGTCCCAGACGCCCTCTTTGGCGTAGATGTCGTTCTCGAGGTACCCAAGGGCCTCGGCCTTGGTCTTGGCGAGCACGGTCAAGGTGCTGCCGGCAAAAGCAAACGTCGTGGGGTCGTTGGGGTCCGCGGGGGCGTCGTCCAAGACGGCACCTGGGCGCGAGCTGGTTAGTACCGGCGCATGTCAGAGGACAGAAAGGGAGAGTAACTCTCACCTCCAAACTTCAGGATTCCAGAGTCAATGATGCCCTTGACACCGGCAAGGTGCAAGCTGTTGCGGGTGAGCGAGAGGAATTGAATTTCAGAGCGAGAGAGAGAAAAGAACAGTAGCATGAACATACGGCCGGACTTCCAGACGCTTGGCCAGAGTGCCGGGTTTGTCGGGCACGACAATCAGCCACTCGGTCAGGGCGGGCGAGGAGGAGGCCATGGTGCGGATCTGCGCGGGGCGGGTGTTTAGCCGGAGAGACGGAAGACCGGTGCCGACGAGAGCAGACTGGGACGGGCGGGCACGGGGGAAGGACGAGAGGAAAGGACGGGCAAGGCGGGTTGCGGGAAAAGCCATGAGACGACGAGAAGGAGGAGGCGGCAGCTACTAGTTATAGAGGGGGAGAGCGTGGGATGTCGTGCGCTATGCGCCGGGAAAGGGCGTGGCTTCGACAGGTAGTGGGGAAATGGAGAAGACCGGGCCGGAGGACGCAGAGCGGATGGCGCAAGCAAAGGGTCGGATTCAGGCGTGCAAGTAAGCGCAAGGCCTAAAGCGCTTCTCTTTACAGGGCTATGCGAAGTACTCCGCAGGCGAGAACTCCGGGATTCGGACCGAGCGTTACACAAGTGCTTGCCAGACGAATAAACATGAAAGTATGTTGAGTCTTGGTTGCCGGTCTTTAGATGTCATGTTGGCGAGTTTAAGAGTATAAGTTGAAGAAGAAAGCCGCTGAAGAAAATATACAAAAATCAAAGCAATTAAAACAATCGAATAATATGAATGTGAAGAAAACAAATAATTATTGAAAAAGAAGCACAAACGGTAAAAAAGGATTGAAAAAAGGATGCCAGGAATAAGGTTCCCACCATGAAAACATTCAAATAAAAAATAAACATAAACCAGGCCATATTCATACTCAACTCAAAGACAAAAAGGTTCATATATCTTTGCTCCTTGGAAGTACAGACGAAAGAATGCCCACATTTCCAGGCACAAACGCAACACGTGACACAACCAATCGCGTGCGCGGCTTTTTGGGCTGACTGGCGCTTTTCGGGCTGGCGGGATTTTGAGGAAACGGATCATCATCGAAAAAACCACACCTCGAAAACGTCCGATCCGAAGGTCCTGTCGACCCAACGACGCACGTACTGACCCAATTGGCCCCAGACCGCCAGCCTCCCGTGCCCGTCCACCGTTTTGAGCCGAACACAATGTCTTACATCTCCCTCGCCCCGTTCATCGCCAAGCGGCCGTGGCTGCTCAGCGCGATCCGGCCCGCCGCCAACTGGTACGCCAACCTGTCCGGCTACCGGCAGATGGGCCTGAAGTGAGCAACCCCCTCCCCCCCCGAGATGAAGAGGAATCCGAGAAGACCGTTTCAAGAGAGGACCCTTCCCCCCCGCTAACCTCCTGCCCCTCCCCCCCCGCGCGCAGGGCCGACGACCTTATCCCTGAGGAGAGCGAGGTGGTGCAGCAGGCCATCAAGCGCCTCCCTGCACAGGAGAACTACGACCGCATCTTCCGGATCCGCCGCGCGACGCAGCTGAGCTTGCGGCACAAGCTGCTGCCCAAGGACCAGTGGACCAAGGCCGAGGAGGACGTGCCGTACCTGCTGCCGCTGGTCAAGCAGGTGGAGGCTGAGATCAAGGAGCGCGAGGAGCTGGACACGATCGAGGTGATCAAGAGCCACTAGACGGCGAGCGTGGCTGGTGGTGGAGTGAAGGAGGGGAGAGGACGCGACCGCGGCGGTCTGCCCTCGCATGCCATAGCACCGTCTATGGACAAGCCAAGACCGTGGGCTGAGAGGAGAGACGCAGCCGGCGACGACGGAAAGGGAGAGAGAAGCAGGCTTTGTACCATATAACATTGCATAGAGAAAGCAATTGCCAAAAAAAGGCCTTTCAAAACATTTCTATTGTTGCCGAGAGCGCATCGGCGTTTTGAACCAGGCATACGGCGTCCTAACCCTGCGCTGTCCACGACATCCTACACGTCTGCCTTCTGCCGGAACCGGCGTCTTCCCAGTCTTCCCAGTCCTTCCAGTATGGTGCAGTTGTGATTCATTTCCAGCCTGGCTTTGGCCAACGGGATGGCCAGGCAAGGCCGAACACTTTCTTTATATCGGTCCCCAGGACGAGGAACGGGACGGGACCTTTCGCAAGTTTCTTGCAGGCTTGTTTCACCCAAGCGCTGCCATGAAGACATGGAACAAGAAATATTAATAAAGCCCTCGTGAGACAACTCTGCCTCTTACTGTCCGAGGCCCTTCTTTGATCGTTCATCAAAACAAACACCCCCCCGTATACCGCTGCAACATTGGCCACGCCTCGCCTGGGCACCGCCAGACTGAGCGACGGCGGCCACGACGTGGAGCAGCATGGCAACAGCAGCGGCAACGGAAAGCCAACAGGACGCAGCGGAGAGAAATGGGAAGAAATCAGAACAGACAAAAAAAAGAAAAAGACCCAAACAGCCTTCAACTCCCCATCCAAACAAAAGAAGAGGAAAACAAACTCCCATGCGGTTATGTAAAGAGACGGTAGTAATTGTATGACAGGATAGAACACAGAAAAAAAAGACATCAGGAAGGGCTTCACGCGTTGCCCGGCTTCTCGTCGGTGTCGATGTGCCACACAACGTAGTTGGGAAGCCCATACACGCCATACCCGGCCCGCTTCGCCATCTTGGCAAAGCCTTCGGTCTCGGCCTGGTTCTCAAAGGCATAGCAAGGGAAGTTGATGCCTGGAGTGATGCTTGTTAGCGAAAAGACTACCACATAGCTCGCTGGCTGGCTGGCCAGGGGCGAGAAAGCGAAAAGAGGATAACATACCCGATCTGTGGACATCCGCCTTGACGAGGATGTTCACACCACCAATGCCGTCAAGCTCAATCTCCTCGTCCTTGTCGTTCCGCCAATCGCCCATCTTGGCCATGTACTGCCGACCAGTATCGTACTGCTTGTAGCCTGCAAGGTCTGTCAGCACCACCAATTCTTTCACGCCGTGATAGGGGTCGCATCGACCAGGGGAAACGCACCTTCAGCAAGCACAACGTCCTTGTCCAGCGTGGCGGTCAGCTTGCGAGCCTTGTCCGACTCGACCCAGGAGTTGTAATCGACTGTCACACACGGTTAGCCAAATAAGAAAGAAGAGCAGTTTAAAGTTGTGTTTCGTCTTACATCTGCCCTCGATATCACGGCCGTCTCTGTAGCGATGGAACCAGATGTCTGTGTTCTGTTAGTATAAGGAAGAGGAAGGGGCTCATAGGGAGAAAGACGTACTGGGGACGAGGACGTCGCGGTCGTGCTCGATAAAGTCCTCAAGAATGTGCTTAGGACTCTCGACAATGTCGACATCACGCCAGTACACCCATGAGTGCTCGGGCTTGAGAGCCGCCGACAGCAGGTAGTTGCGCGCACGCCCCAGGGCCTTGCGCCGCGGGCCTTGGGCCTCGAAGGAGTGGCGCTCCTCCACATTTTGGCTCAGATGGAAGTCAAAGTCCTTCTCGACGACGAGGGCACTGTGGAAAGGAATGCTGTCTGGGCGCTTCTGGACGCGGTTGAGCTCTGACGCCAGGACGCCCATGGTGTCGTCGTCCGAGTCGGAGACCAGGAAAGCAAGGTCGATGAGGTGGTGAGGGTACGTGAGCTCGGAGATGAGCTCAAAGTACTTGGACAGGTAGGGCGCGGCATCCTTGATGGGGGTCAAGATAAGCACCCGCTCCTCGTTGGCAACAGCGTTGCGGGTCGAGCGGATCGGGTTGAGGTTGACGTGCTCTATTGTCGTCGAGTTGACGACCAGCGGCTCGTGATGGTTGAAGATGACGGGCGTCTTCAGGCGCGCATTCCATGCAACTGCCTCGTTGGGTGTCATTTCCATCGGCGACTTGCTCGGACCCCAGCAGTAGAAGCTGCACAGGACGAGTTGGTTAGTCCCTCCCTGAAGAAAAACGAGAAAGAAGAGAGCACCCACCTTTGCATCTCCGACGCAGAGGACCGGATGCTGCGCCATAGTAATAAGACGATGGCGGCAACAGCTATGAGGAGGAGGAATCGTGTCTTTGTGAGAATCACGAGCAGGGCGCGAGATGGGGGAAGAGAAGCTTTGGCAGCTTTCCAGTTCAGGCCACCCTTTGGGAGCAACATGGTCGGGGGTGGTCGGGGGGCACGCGTATGGGAAGAAGATAAGAGGGAAGAAGATGCCGAAGTCCGGGGAGAAAGCAGGCCGGTCGGAACAAGACAGTAAGCCTAGGCGCTTCGCTGCAGGTCACCGGTAGCGTTATCGACGCGAGTGAGACAGAGCGCGCGCAGCGGCAGCATCCACGGCAGCCAAATTCGACGGGGAGACCGGATTGTCGTGAACCAATCGATGCGCGACAATGCTTGGTGTGCCACGGCGAGAAACCCAAATTCTCCCGAGGAGCAGAGTGTGCAACCAGGCCGATTGGGATACGGTCGCGTCGCGGGGGGAGGTCAGGAAGTCGAGTTGGCGATGGAGAGAAAAGAGCGACGGGATGTGATGATGAAAGAAAGAGTGCCAAAGGGGGGGGGGCAGATGGATAGCTTAGCGGCCGTAGGTAGCCTGGCCAGAATCTCCGCCGGATCGTACTCGTGCGGCGTAGGGACGGCGGGTGTGTCGGCTCGAAGAAGACTAAAAGCCGAAAGGACCGTTGGCGAAGTGTACTGCGGCGGAAAGGGGGTGACAGAAGATGGCACGAGATTCCGGAATAAAAATAACTCTGTTCAAGGGTGTGAAAAAGCTTGCGAGCAGAGCTGTTTGATAGAGATGGCAGGCGCGGAACGGCCGCTGCCAACTACGGCAAGGTAAAATGATACACGTATGTTGTAAATGCGGCCAATCAGCGGGCAGTGGCATACGCAATAGGGCTCGCGAAACAATAGACACTGCAGGAAACGTGTACTAGGTACTTTTGGGCAATGGCAGCTGTGACAGCCAACGTCGCTTTGACCCGAGGTAGACGTACCCCATGTCGCCCTAACATGGAAACTGTCCATCAAAAGGCCAAAGGCCCCCCGAAACACCGTGTCTTCTGGGCAGACATGCGATGCGTTTTGAGGGCTCGCCGCGTGCAGGGAGATGGGTAGGAGGTACAGCGACAAAAGGGATAGAGACTCCGTATTATTAGCGGTAGCCTCCGTGGATCCCCTGTAAAAGAACTGTAATACAGGACACGCTTCTGGACTGCGGTGTGGATGCGACGCTGGCTCAAGCGATGCTTCGCACTGCTCCATTGTATTAAGCAAGCGGGAAGGGACACGCGGAGGCGTCCGGGGATCGGCGATCAGGGCTCTTGTCCTTTCAGAGTCTGTCGGGGGGCATTTGGCGATGAGTCTCGCAAGATGGCGCGGCCAAACACGCGACACGTGACCAGGCGACAGCAGTTGGCGTCAGCGGCGCGACAAGCGGATCAAAGCCGCCCCGAGGCGCGTATTACGGGCAAGGCACTGTAGAGCGTGGTCTCCTCTCTGCTCATCTTACTGCTTACCATCCCGAGCAGTTTTCATACCACCCAAAAGAGCGCAGAAACGCAAATGGCTTCTCTACGACGGTCGGCCCGCCTGAGCAGCGGCACCGTGCAGGCCCCTTCTTCGACGTTGGCGGCGCAGATCAAGAGAAAGGCCGCTTCGGATCCGGCTGGGACGGAAGTGGCAGCAACCGCTCTCCCGCCTGCGAAAAAGCGCCGTGGACGTCCACTCGCTGCAGCGGCAGCGCCTACCATGGACGACAAACCGCGCGCCGTGTCTCCTCCGCGCACGCGGCCGCCCTTCCCGCCGCCACAAACCCCGACAGCAAAGAGCCGGCACCCCGCCATCCGCCGCCTGGCAAGCCCGAGCGCAACAAACGCGCTGCTGCTGTCGCCGGAGACATCGCGCATCGTGTCGGCGCTGCCGCCAGACCCGCTCAGCAGCCCAAAGAAGAAGCAGAGCCATCCACAAGCGAAGCCGGCACCATCGGCCGCAACAAGTACGGCGGCTTCGGGAGCTGTGGCGACCACGACAACCAACATCCTCGACGAAGCCTGCGCGCATCTGATACGGGTGGAGCCGCGCATGAAGGAGTTGATTGACAAGCACTATTGCACCGTCTTCAGTCCCGAGTCGCTGGCGGAGCGGGTGGACCCGTTTGAGAGCCTGGCGAGCGGCATCATCAGCCAGCAGGTGTCGGGGGCGGCGGCGCGGGCGATCAAGGGCCGCTTCATCGAGCTGTTCAGAGAGGAAGGCGCAGCAGAGACAGTAGACGACGATGGCAGCCATGGGGCGCGGAGGCGCTTCCCGCAGCCGTCGCAGGTCGTGGCGATGCCGCTGGCGCAGCTGCGGACGGCAGGCCTCTCGCAGCGCAAGGCCGAGTATCTGCACGGGCTGGCAGAGCAGTTTACGTCGGGCCAGCTGACGGCCCAGCTGCTGGCCGAGGCGCCCTACGAGACGCTTCTGGAGCGCCTGCTGGCGGTCAGGGGACTGGGGCGCTGGAGCGTGGAGATGTTTGCACTGTTTGGCCTGAAACGGATGGATGTCTTCAGCGTGGGGGACCTCGGGGTGCAGCGCGGGATGGCGGCCTTCGCCGGGCGGGATGTGGCCAAGCTGAAGCGGGCGGGAAGCAGCAGCAGCGGCACGGCGTCGGCGACTAAGAAGAAATGGAAATACATGACGGACAAGGAGATGGAGGCGATGGCAGAGCCGTTCCGGCCGTACCGGGGCGTGTTTATGTGGTACATGTGGCGCGTTGAGGCGACAGACGTCAGCACCATGGAATGAAGGACAGGGCAGGCCGCCGACACAATGACAGCGGGAAGACAGGAATGACGGGCAAACCAGGCTGTGCAGGGACACCAAAAAAAAACCGGTTACGCAGAGGTTGTTATTGTTGTTGTTGTGCTGATACAAGACACGATCCCAGACAACGAAACGCAGGGGGGGGGGGGATGGATAAAAGCACAGGATGGCTGCAGGGTGCAGTTGTGTGCTTTTGTCGATATGGATCTCTTGCGAGCATCTGCATGTTGCGGAAAAGACGCCGTAGTAGGCCGGAGAAGGATGCGCATGATCATGCCAGAGCAAATGAGCCGTGCAATTCGCGCGCGAAAAATAGTCTTTTCTGCTTTCGGCTTGCCACCTTTTTCCATCTCAGACCACGCCAGGGCCCCTTTATCGGACGCGCCCCTGTCTTTAATCAAAGCAAAATCACACCAAAGGCAAAAAAGCACACCGTAATACTCCGTAGGACGACGGATTAAGAACCCAGAGACAGGGGAGGCCGGCACAGGGATCAGCACAGCCTTTGGCGAATAGGGGAAAAATAGCAGCACGCGGGCTTTAAGGAGACCGATGCTACGGAGTAAGATACAGCTGTATCCGCACGCATACATACGTAAGGTCGCATGCTTGGCTGTGGCGGCAGGAACCAGTGGAAACCCTCCTATTGTTGATCTCCGTAGGCCCTTCCGGGCCACACGGCAGCCCGTATCTTCCCAGAATGGAGACGGCTGTGGCTGGAAATAGGTGGTTGAAATCAAGGCCCCCACCTGCCGCCGCAGCACATGCCTGCACGGGGTATATTGACTTTCATTGAGCATTTCTCTGAACGGCACGTTGTAAGATGGCAAGAATACCACTCGAAATGGGTGGTGGTGTTCCCAATGCCTACGCGTAACGAGTCGAGAGACCAAGACACCACGACGCGGTTTCAGTCTGGCCCGCGACGCTGGACGAGGACGGGCGACCTCTTGAAGAATTTTCTTCCACATCCCGTTTTTCTTTGTTTGTTTCAATTTACGCAGGAGCGTGCTCCTTCTACTCCGTACTTGTTGTATTGCATGCTCTTGCTTTCTCGGCGAGAAAAAAAAAGAACGAATCGATGATCCGCGCAAACAGCTGCCGTGTGGGTTTTTCTTTTCCAGATTTCTTTTAGGCCGCGTCTCCACACGCGAGCAAGCCTGGAAACACCGGCGGCCCTTTTTGCACCTCGATTTGGGGTGTGGCAATTTGGTGCGTGCGGACTCTAGTTTAGCTTGGTTAGTGGGCTGCCCCTGGCAACTCAGCTGGCACGCACGCCGCCATAGGCCTGGCAACCAACACCCGGCACAGAGCCCAAAAGAAAAAAAAAAGCTCGCAAAGTATCGAAAATCGGCCGCGTAATATGCTCCGTGGAGAGAGAGCGTGGTACTAACGACGTGGCGGGCAGATGCAGCGGCGCACAAAAGCAGCGCTGTGCGTCTGCGGGTCAAATCAAAGACGATGCAACGACGGGCGGCACAGCGTGTGGTCGTCGAGGAAGATATGCTCCGCAGCCTGCGTATCTTACAGTACTCCGTAGACTCGATGCGGGATGGATACCTTTTGGGATAGCCCGTCCGCTTACGCAGGTTCTGGCCGGGCAGGCGTGCTTCAGTGTGGCAAGTATACGCGTACGGAGCACTCGTAACTACTCAGCATTTTTTTTGCCTCGTTCTCGAAGCCCATCCACCGTCCATGAGACTGCTCCTGATGCACACTCCATACGCACGAGTCCTCCATAAGATACGGAGCGCGTTTCGTATCGCGATCGGGCGCTGTCTGCAGGCCGCTCGTACGAGCTCCAAATCACGTCCATAGTGTGCATGCACAGTGCTTGCAGAACACACGGCGCAAACCGCGTTTCAGGGGCGTGTTCCTATCCCTCAAATCGGCCAGTCCCACTCTCCACCAGTAATTACGACGGACATGTACCCCGTAGCTCCCCCCCCTGTCCGGCCACTCACTGTTCATTCCCTCCCGTGCTTTCGTGCCTGTTTTCCCCTTAGCTCCTGCCGGGTTTTTCTGTTGTCTCTTGGTCCCCCCTTTCCCCTTCTCCCTTGTTTCTTCTCATTCTTCACCCATTCTTTTCTTCCTTTCTCGTCCATCGTTTTCTCGTTCATCGTGAACTCTTATTTGTTTTCTTTTCTTGCTTCGCTTCTTCATCCTTCGCTCTACCCCTTTTACTACGCGCATTCTTTTTTTATAGCTGCGTGTCAACACTCGCTTTAATTCCGTGGGAATCTTTCGACCTCGAACCTCGATCTCGATAGACCAACCACTTCTCTTCACGATCCAAGTAGGTATGTGTGTTACCAGAGTTCTGCTTCAGCTTGGCAAAACCCCAATTGGGCCATCTTCGCCCTCCTCTGCTTTCTACCCCCCGTCCTTCTTCCGAATCGTTCTCTGCCTGCCGGTCGCCTCCCGCTGTTTTGTACGCGTCACCGTTTGCTCCTGGACGCGAGTGCCCAATCACGGATCGAAGCCAACCTCTCGGACGCACGCAACCATACCGATACATGGTGGGCAGCTTCTGTGTTCTGCTCTCCGCGATCATGTTTACTGCGGATATAGCTGGCTTCTTCTATCGTATATCGATACCCGAGATTGCCATTCTCTGCCCAAACGACATGCCGCCGCCCACGAAAATTATGGCTACATCGCGCAGACGGACACATGAACTGCAGAGGTTGCTTGTTGCACAGACGAAGACAGTTGTACGGCTTTGATGTCATGGAAAGGGCCAGGAGACACGCGAGCGTCACCCATCTGTCCACCTGCTACACAGCAGAGAAATCTTTCTGCGACACGTCTCATTGCCACTACCTTGTCTTTGAGACCATTCTCTATCGGCATCCTGCACTAGCACTTCTGCACTTCTTTTTCTTCCTTTTGTTGCTTTGGTTCATCTAATTCGACGCATGCGAGCTAACATTCGGCCTTTAGCTCCATCCACATCAAAATGTTCGCCAAGCAGATCCTCCCCATCGTGGCGGCCGCGGCCGTCGCCTACGGTATGTTTATCTGGACGTGGTGATGCTCGTTTATCTAGTTTGTTGATTCTAACTGCTATCTTCAGCGGCGTCCGATGATGACACCTGCACGCAGTCGACCTTCACGATCAACTCGCAGGCTGACATCTCCTCTCTGAGCTCTTGCAAGACGCTGACTGGCAACGTCCACGTCGGCACGGCGACGGATGCCACCCTGGACCTGTCTCCCTTCACCGAGATCAAGGGTGACCTGATCGTGACGAACAACCCGATCATCACCGCGCTGAAGAGCGACTCCCTCACCACCATCACTGGCGACTTCCAGGTGCAGAACCTGACTGCTCTGTCGACCCTGTCGTTCACGAGCCTCACTGAGGTTGGCACTCTCAGCCTCATCACGCTCAACGCCCTGAGCGACCTGACCTTCACCACTGGTCTGCAGAAGGCCAGCAGCATCGTCGTCAGCGACACCAGCCTGCGCAGCCTGGATGGTCTTGACGTTGTCAGCGCTGACACGATCAACGTCAACAACAACCACCGCCTGACCAGCTGGCAGTCGTCCCTTGGCAACATCACGACCCTGATCACCCTGAACGCCAACGGTCTGAACATGGAGGCCGCTTTCCCCGACCTGATCTGGGCTGCGAACATGACCATCTCCAACGTTACCACCTTCAGCGCTCCCTCGCTGAAGACGGTCAACGGTTCGCTCCGCTTCGACTCCAACTTCTTCAGCAGCTTCACCGCCCCCAACCTGACCTCGACCACGTCTGGCGATATCTCCTTCGTTAGCAATGCCAACCTGACCAACATCACCATGGCTCAGCTCACCTCTGTTGGCGGTGGCTTCCTGATTGCCAACAACACTGAGCTGGCTAAGGTCGACGGCTTCCCCAAGCTGAAGACGGTTGGTGGTGCTATCAACCTGGGCGGCAACTTCACTGAGTATGTCAATGATTTGGTTTTTTTTTTGCCGGGTTTTACTAGTGTGATTCGGTTCTTGCTAACTCGTTAACTAGGGTCGACTTCCCGTCCCTGGACGATGTGCGCGGTGCTTTCCAGGTCATCTCGACCTCGGACATCTCCTCGTCTTGCGACACCCTGAAGAAGCTGGCTCCCCAGTCGTCTGGCGGCGGTGGTCAGATCCAGGGCTCGTACAAGTGCCAGAGCAACAACGCTGACGCCAACTCGAACACCAACCCGACGTCGACCGGCACCTCCAGCTCCAGCAGCCCTACTAGCAGCAGCAGCAACGGCAACGCGGCTTCTGGTCTGAGCGTCAACAGCATTGCCATCCTGGGTCTTGCTGGTGTTGCTGCCCTGTTCCAGATGCTGTAAACGGACGATGCGTTTTCAGTTTGGTTCGCTACTTAATTCTGGGAGGGAAAGGAATGGAGCAAGCGAGGAGGCTGGACAGGCTGGTCATACTCCTGGGTGCAGTTTTTCTAGACGGGGTGGGATCTATGTTGGGTGACAAAGGATGTCCAGTTACGTCCCTCTGACCCTTGCCCAAACAGCACAACAGTCTCTTCACTTGCTTTTGCTTTATTGTGCTTTTTCTCGTTTTTGCTTTTTACACTCACTGTGCCGACCAAGGTTTCTCTTTTTCCCTCTTGCCTCTTGTTTTACTTTTATAACTCCACACGCTGCGGACACCCCATTATGGACAGACACACGCTTCCCGATCACGTACAAAACACCTTATTAATAGCTCGTTTTCACTTTGCTACGTTGCCCATGCAGTATGAGTGAGACAGGTTATTGTATTTCCAGCTATTTTGCATCACTCGTAAATCCCGGCATGAAACTTGTCCTCGTTGTAGAAGCTCGCATCGATGGCGTTGCCGTTGAAGATGCGGCCCTGCAGACCTTGCACTGCCCGCAGTGCTGACACGGTCTCGGTGAACTGCAGGAAGACGAGCCGGGTAGCGGGCGCGATGTGCACACGCTGCAGGCGGCCGTACTGCTCGCCACACTCCTCGCCGATCTCCTGGACGAGCTGCCCGTCGGCCACCTCGGCGGCAAGGTCGTCCGTCGCCAGGCCGTCGAGCATGTGCCGGAGCACGATGACGGGCGAGGGGGCGGGCGGATCGCGCGTGGCGTCCGCCGCATTCGTCGTGCGCGGCCGGTTGCCGCCGACAATCTTGCCCATGTTCCCGCCGGCGCCGCCCTGGCGCTTGTGCCGCAGGGGGTTGACGATGCCGCTCTCGTCGGCGCCGAGACCGGCACCCTTGGTCCATCCGTACTTGGCCATGAGGCGGGCGGCGAAGCCGGCCTGGCCGGGGCGGCGCGAAGTCGGCGGGGCGTTTTCCGGGGGGTTGGCCTCGTCGTCATTGTTGTTGTTGGCGTCGTTATCGTGTTGCTTCTCTTCCTGCGCGGCTGCAACGAACCGAACCGGCGCCTTGGACACAATGAGGCCGTCTGCCAACGCGGCAAAGGTGGAAGCTGCTGGCGGCCGTGTCTGTTGCGGGTGTTGTGATTCTTGCTGTGGTGGCGAGGGAGGAGGATGTGATTGAGCAGGCTCTTGGAGGGGGGCGTCGTTCATCGTGTCGTCTTCGGGATCGCCGCCCTCGGGTTCGTCTGGCTTTGGATCCGTGGGATGGTTGTGGGTTGCCGGCGCGGTCGGCGCGGTCGGCGCGGTCGTCGTTGTCGCCGTCAGGCTAGGGGGCGGCGCAAATGCCATGTTCGGGGCGGTGTAGGCCGAGTCGCTGTCGCTGTCTCTGTCCGAGTTGCTGTTGCTTCTCCTGCCGCGTCGCGCCTCTGTCGTGGCAGCAGCAGCGGCAGCAGCAGCGGCCCTTCGGTGTGCGTACAGCACGCCCTTCCACTCGCGGGCGGCTGCGATGCGCTCGTCGCTGTGCAGATACGCCTCGAGGTTTGTCGGGCGCGCCGGATCGTACAGCTCGTCCCAGTAGTCCTGGTGCAGCATGGCCTCGGCGGCGGCGGCGGCTTCTTCCTCGCGCGCGCGGCGGCCCTTTTTGCGCTTGCGGCCGCCGCGCTGGGCCCAGCCGCCGGGACGGCCGTCGTCGTAGTCGTCGTCTTCGCCGTCGGCAGCGGTCCAGTCCGCGAGAGTGGTGGTTCGTGCAGGTGCAGGCACGGGAGCTGGTGTGCTTTGCGGTGCTGGGCCTGCAGAGGAGGAGGAAGAGGCCGGCGCGGCGGTCGGTATCTTTGGCAGCGGGGCCTTTGTCCGGGCCTTGGTCTGCTGTGGCCGACGGATGATGGGTTGAAAGCGGAGTGCTAGCCGTAAGGAAGTTCACGGTTAGACTAGACGTGCGAGACAAGAGAGCGCGAAGAGTGCTGGCATACCTGGATTGGTTTTCACGGGGTCGGGCGCGGGCTTGGGTGCGGCGGCCGGCTCGGCGGGTGCTGCGGCTCCTGCTGGAGCTTCTGTGCTGCTGGGACCACCAAGGAGATCTTCGTAGAGCGACATGCCCCCGCGCTGGGGCGGTGGTTGTGGTGGTGCGGCCATGCTTTGCTGTGCTGGACGCGGTTGCAAGAGGCGGTTTTACAACCCGCGACTGTGTTCGGAGGCGTAAGTACCAAAGTACCCTACGGAGTAGACAGATGCAGGAGCCGCACTGCTGCGGGCGGGACCTGCCCCGCTGGTGTTTTGCAGGGGTGCTCTTTGTGTCGAATACGGAATGCGGAGCATCTTACAATACCACCACTTCCGACGACGGCCGGTTCCTTCCCCTTCCTGTTGTCTCCTGACGTTCATGCTTCTCGTTTTGGCAGGTTCTACCCAAGAAGGCAGGCGAAGCCATCGACTCATCACATGATCCTTCTAGAAAGGACCAATTGAACACAAACGACATCTTCCACACCACCACCACTACCACCAGCAGCTTACGCACAGGTCTTTTTGCACACGCACAGGTCACGCAATGGCCCGCACCCTCCGCTCAGCAATCAATGGCCAGTCCAGTGCCACCGCCGTAATTGTCCCCGGCCCAGACGGCGGCGCCGACACGCCGCTGATCCGCGCATCGTACCTGGACCTGGCGGCCGAGGTGGCACGGTACCAGGCCAAGCTGGCCGCTCTCGGCGTCGGCGTCGGCAGCCCCGTGTCCATTGCCACGGTCAACTCGTACGAGTTTGTCGTTGCCTTTCTGGCTGCCGCGTGGCAGCGGGCCGTGGCTGCGCCGCTCAATCCGGCCTACAAGCAGGAGGAGTTTGAGTTCTACATTGAGGACGTCAAGTCGGCCGTGGTGCTCGTGCCCAAGGGTGCCTACGCCGCGGACGCGCCGGCCGTCCGTGCTGCACGCAAGTTCCAGGCGGCCATTGCCGAGTCCTACTGGGACGCGGCCCGTGGCGAGGTCGCGCTGGACGTCAAGGAGACCGGCCGGCTGGGCGGGCAACCACAGCCGGTGCTCGTGCCGCAGCCCGACGACGTCGCACTGGTCCTGCACACCAGGTGGGTTGAGACAAGATGCCTGCCACAGGATCGTCTGTCATTTGGCTAACACCAGGGGATGCCCAGCGGAACAACGTCGCGGCCGAAAGTGGTAAGCAGCTCTTCCTCTCCCCTCTCGATCACGCCTTATCCGGCCGGCACAGCGTTCTAACTCCAGCCAGGTTCCTCTCACCCACCGCAACCTGACTCGGACGATGCGTGCGTTATTCAGGATGCAGAAAACACACTCCAGTTCTTCCCTGCTGACCTCGCAGAAAATATCACCAACACCTACAAGCTCACCCCCGCCGACCGCACCATGTTGATCATGCCCCTCTTCCACGTCCACGGCCTGCTCTGCGGCCTGCTCGCGCCGCTTTTCTCCGGCGGCTCGCTGGTCGTGCCGCCCAAGTTCTCGGCCACGTCCTTCTGGCGCGACCTCCTCGACCACCGCGCCAACTGGTACACGGCCGTGCCGACCATGCACCAGATCCTGCTCAAGCACCCGATCCCGCCCGCCGTGCGTGGCAACTCCACCCTGCGCTTCGTGCGCTCCTGCTCGAGCCCGCTGAGCCCGACCGTGTTCGCTCAGCTCGAGGAGGCCCTGGGCGCCCCCGTGCTCGAGGCCTACGCCATGACCGAGGCCGCCCATCAGATGACGTCCAACCCGCTGCCGCCGGCGGCCCGCAAGCCCGGCTTCGTCGGCCTCGGTCAGGGCGTCGAGGTCCGCATTCTCGACGACGCCGGCCGCCCCCTACCCGCCGGCCAGGAGGGCGAGATCTGTGTCCGCGGCGAGAACGTCACCTCGGGCTACCTCAACAACCCGGCGGCCAATGCCTCCTCCTACACCGCCGACGGCTTCTTTCGCACCGGCGACCAGGGCCGCCTCGACCCTGCTGACGGCTACCTCATGATCACCGGCCGCATCAAGGAGCTCATCAACAAGGGCGGCGAGAAGATCAGCCCCATCGAGCTCGACAACGTGCTCGCCCGCCACCCCGCCGTCGCCGAGGCCGTCAGCTTCGCCATCCCCGACGAGCTCTACGGCCAGGAGGTCGCCGTCGCCATTGTCCGCAAGCCCGGCGCCAGCCTCGAGCCCGAGGCCCTGTGCGCCTGGGTCGCCGAGAAGCTGGCCAAGTTCAAAGTGCCCAAGAAGGTGAGCGCCGGCAGCACCATCTAACCCCCCCCCCCTCCCCTCTTTTTCCCCGTGGCACTGCTGACCCAGCACACCAGGTCTACTTCACCGACGTCATGCCCAAGACGGCCACTGGCAAGATCCAGCGCCGCATTGTGGCCGAGACGATGCAGAAGCAAGACGGCAAGGCCAAGTTGTAGTAAACCACGCGTGTATATGGATTGGATATGTGGGCACATGCAAAAGATATTTATGGTATGATCCTGACCTAGGATACAAAAGAGAATGTAAATCGTCGCTATAACGCCCATCCTGGAGCCCCCGTGTGCCGTTGTGTCCCTCCCCATCGTCCTTCAGTCCTCATCCGCCACTCTGTCCGCTACCGAATGCTCGGGGCTGTTAATCACATGCTCCGGGACGTACTGCTGTGACGGCGACATAACCGGGCTTTGGCTGCCCGACGGGATCCGGGATTGCGACAGCGAATGCACACGAGAGTGTGGCTGCGAGTTCGCCTGGGATGCGGGCCTCGAGGCTGGCTGCGACGTCGGCTGCGACCCAGTGTTAATCGTGGCCGGCGGCAAGGTCAAAGGCTCCAAGGGTTCGGCCGAGCTGGAAAGATTCTGGATAGGGCTCATAGCACTGCTCGCTACACCGCTGCCGCCAAAGGTGAGCATGGGCGACGTGTTCTTGAAAAAGACATGGTCGGGACTGTTAGCCCCATGCGACTGGGGGAGCTCCACGCCGGGAATCGGGATGCTGTTGGCCTTGTTCTGGTATGCCGCGGGAACAATTTCGATAATTTGGTCGCGCGGGAACCGCAGCTTCGGAATATCCATGGCGCTGCAGTGCATGAGGTATGCATACAGCACGCGCAGCACCGACTCGTGCGCAATGATGAGCAGGTCGTTCTGCTCACGTTCAAGCTCCAGGATGATAGGCTCGAGGCGCACAGCAAGATCGTGGTAGGACTGTTGACCAGTTAGCCTCAGAAGATAACAGCTATACAGCAGTGGAAGACCATACCTCTGCCCGCGGAAAGCGGTGATGATAGGGGTCCATCTCATGCAGCTCAACCTCCTCCGGATACAAGGCACGCAGCGCCCGCTCGGGAAGCTTTTCGCACACGCCCGGGTTGATCTGGCTCATCTGAGATCTCTGGCGCACTTTGTAGCCACGCTCCTTGAGGTAGTCGGCTGTCTGGATGGTGCGCAGGCGCGTCGAAGTCCACACAGTCAGCGGCCGTAGTGGTGGCGGCGCATCGGCTCCATCCGCGGCGGCCTTCTGTCGCCCTTTTTCGCGACGTGCCATGAGAGCTTCCGACATGAGTGCGGCGTACTTTTTCCCCTGTGGCCCAAGAGGCGGGTCGGACCGGTACGCTTCTTCCTCCTCAGTCACGTCCGCGGCGATACCGGCACGGGCAAAGAAGGTGGTCCGCGACTTGATGTGAACGTTTGTTAGGTAGAAAACGATGCGGTGCGAAATGTAGTTGAACGAGACGTTGTTGTAGAAGAACTTCTGGCCGGCGTTGATCATGCGAATGAAGTTCAGTTCGCGTTCGTCCATGGTCTCGAAGACGGGGATCTTTGCGCTGATGCGCTCCAGGTACATCTTCGCGGCCTCGTTGGGGTCCATGCCAGCAAACTGTAAACGAGTGAGCAGTGTGGTCCTTGTCGGCAGGGGGTTGGGCCGCAGTGTGACTTACATCGGGAGAGGAGATCTTGACATTTCGGGCATTCTCCATCAGGATATTTTGGTCGTCTACGTACGACTCGAGGAAGAGTGTCTGGACGGGGAAAGTAAGCAGGGGCACACAAGGAGAGAAAGCTGCTGCTGCAATATTCCACCAACGAGCCATACCTGGACGTCATGCTTCGCGAATTCCTTGGCAAGGGCTCGCCGGGAGGCAGCGGTAGGGTTGACGGCGTCGTATATAGCCACCTGGCCGTTTTCGTGGTTCAGCCACCGGTACATATCCTCCCGGCACTTCTTGAGGATCTTCTGTCGCAACAAGATGGAGGTAGGTGTCGCATTCGGGAAGAAGTAGTCGTCTGGCACGGTGCCGCCGGGAACGGTTGCACGACGGTAGTCGCCAAGATGGAAGATGCGTGTCTTTACACCTAGCCTGTCGTGTGCTGTTAGACAAGGCCAAAAGACTTGATGGGGGGAGAGAGAGAGCTATGACAAAGGAACATACCATTGCAGATACCGAGACAGCGAAACACAGATGTGCCTAGTGTACGAGGAGCAGACGTTAGCAAAGCAGCAGGTGTCGGAGAGGTATCGTCTGGGGACGCACGTTTTGCCCCGCGCTGGCAAGCCAACCATAACGATAGCGATGCGCCCAGAATGGAAGAGACGACCAGACATTGTGCTGTACAGTTGCGCCGGTGCCATGTGGTGCGTCTCGGTTGAAGTATCGTGGATACCATCGATAAAGGTCGAGCTCTTGCGCCGGTAGCGCGGAGCGTTCGCCGCGATCTCGGCCGTTCTGGAGGCACGAAGACATGATTAGCTTATGGAATGGCTGGTGACGACAAGATGCCAACAGGCCGTTTATCTGGCTTCAGCGTAAGGTTCTCTCTTACAAAAGCGTGTCCATTCTGCCACAAGACGTTGGATGGGATGCGGGGTGTCGAGGGAGCTAAGCAAACTGGGGACTGGGGAAGAAGCGCGTCATTTATTTGGGGACAGCAGAAGGAATGACAGAAGAGGCTGAAAAGGCTGGAAGGCTGAAAGGCTGAAGAGGCAAACGAGGGAATATATGCGTGGGAAAGGAGAAAAGGATCCAAAAGCTTGTGATGCTCGGAAAAGTCTTGCGGCAAGTAAAGGCAGGAGCGAGTCTGGGCGTGCAGGTAATTGACGTGACTGTTATCGTTTCGCGTAAGCTAGCAGACGGGGCGAGGCTAATAAAGGATAGCCTCGGGATAAGCGGCGGGGGGGGGGACGGCAGGAACGAAGCAAATCAGTTAAAAGAGACACAAGAAACCAGAAAAGGGCAAAGAAAGAGGGGAGAGGGGGAGGTTTGAAACGTAAAGGGAAGGCACAATGACTGCCAATTACCGCGCACCCAATGCTTGCTTGTAGGGCGGTGGCAGCTGCGGACCACGGCGCTTTCAGGGCCCAGCTCGCTGTCTCCTCCCTGCGGCGCAACTTGCAGGCGCACGCAGCAACGAATGCGTTCTCAGAACTGTCCGTCTAGCCAATCGGACGCATTTTGGCTCTGCATCGGGCTGATTACACAAACCTCCCGCCTCGTTCTTGCTCTCTGTGTTGTCGCATGCCGGCTTGTGTCGTCGTCACAGCTGCGGCGCTGGTGAGCGTCACGTGAAAGCAGACACAAAGATCACGTGCAGCACTGCCTCTTCAAGTTTGCTACTCGGAGCGTGTGGAAAACCATGCTCTTCTTCCTTGTGTTTTCTTTTGTTTCTTTGTAGATCATGGAATTATGGTATTCAAGCCAATTTTGTAGCAAATATACACAAAAGGCCAATGCAGAGGACCTTTCGTTCGGCTCTCAGGTTGCGTGCCCTGAATTCCTAGCAAAAGTATCTCCATAATTTTCATAGTGACTTTTTTTTTCGGCGCGAACTCAAGATTTTTTCCTTTCCAGGCTTTTGTCCGCTTTGGCGTCAACGTTCCCCCCCCCCACGGCCTCATCCTACCCACCTCAACGAAGCCCCCCCCCTCCACCGCGACCTCGAGATACAGAACGACAACATTGGCGACTCGTGCCGTGGTGTCTTGATAGCGTTTCTGTACCCCCCCGCCTTTGCGACAAAAGTCGATTTCCAAGGCAAAACCGCGGGCGACCGAAAAAAAAGACAAGACATCCTCAACAACAACAGAGGACACTGCGGGAATCGCCATTGTCACTTCGCTCTCCTCCCTTCTTCTTCCTTGATCCCATTCCAGGCACCATGGCCTCGCCTGCAGAGTCGCTGCTGGCGTTCCTGCAGACCAACCCGCTGGCGGCGTCCATCACAGATGCGTGGCAGTCGCTGTCGGACCGGCGGTCGCGGCTCGGGCTGAGCAACCCGGGCACCGTCGAGACGCTGTCCAAGGAGGTCCAGCGCGAGCTGCTCCTGACCAACCACATGTTCTCCGGCATCCGCGCCGACCTGACCAAGC
The DNA here is from genome assembly GCA_019925685.1 of Ceratocystiopsis sp. VPRI43766. Taxonomy (NCBI): domain Eukaryota; kingdom Fungi; phylum Ascomycota; class Sordariomycetes; order Ophiostomatales; family Ophiostomataceae; genus Ceratocystiopsis; species Ceratocystiopsis sp. VPRI43766. Next base: position 208,292 of record JADHKF010000011.1, read on the forward strand.
CGTTCAGCGTGTCGCCGCTCTTCCAGGTCTCGCACCAGTTTGCGCTCGGCGAGCGGTTACAACCATACACGTTTGCGTCGCTGTACGGCACAAACAAGGTGAGCACGCTCAGGAGGGTGATGGTGTAGACTGGCCAAGCAGCTTCCAGGACCTTTGCTAACCCTCCCTCCCAAGGCCTTCTGCCAAGCAACCATCGACAACGAGGGCCAGCTGTCCGGCCGCTTCAACTACCGCTGGACGGACGCGCTGGTCAGCAAGGCCTCTGTGCAACTCGCGCCGAGCGCCGATGGCCAGCACATGGCCCAGTTCGAGAACGAGTACACCGGCCGGGACTTCACGGCGTCGCTCAAGGCGATGAACCCCTCGTTCCTCGACGGCGGGCTCACCGGCATTTTCATCGGCAGCTACCTGCAGGCCGTAACCCCGCACCTGTCGCTCGGTCTCGAGAGCGTCTGGCAGCGCGCCGCCCTGTCGCAGCCGCCCGAGGCCGCGCTGTCCTACTGCGCGCGCTACAACGCCGGCGACTGGGTCGCCGCCGCCCAGATGCACCCGCACGGCGGCATCAACACGAGCTTCTGGCGCCGCCTGTCGGAGAACGTCCAGGCCGGAATTGACATGACCCTGTCGCTGGCGCCGAGCGCAGGCGGCGTCATGGGCGGCGGCCTGCAGAAGGACGGCGTCACCGTCTTCGGCGCCAAGTACGACTTCCGCATGTCCACCTTCCGCGCACAGCTCGACTCGCGCGGCAAGCTGGGCGTCCTGCTCGAGAAGCGGGTGGCCGCGCCCGTCATGATGACCTTTGCGGCCGACGTCGACCACGCCTCAGTATGTTTTCCTACTCAGTCACCCTTCTTTGTCCCCTCTCTAACACCATGCAGAAACAAGCAAAGGTCGGCCTTGGCATCTCCATTGAGATGGGCAGCGAGGAAATGGAGCTGAACCCCGATGGCTCGCCGGTCCAGCAACCACCGAGCAACATTCCGTTCTAGACGCCGCCCTAGACGCGTACGACTAGAGCAGAAGACGAGCGGCATGGGCAGCTGGAGCTGATATGCCGACGCAGGGTCTCAGCCCGAAAGAAAAGAAGAAAGAAGAAGAAAAAAAAGACACAAACATAACGGCATTCGGACGGCATTTGTGTTGTATATGGCAAATTGGGGGGACAGGGTTAGGAAATACCCCGACCGGGATAAAAGGAGGGAGATCTGGAAAGAAACGAAAAAAAGGAAAAGGAAAGAAACCTCCCCTCACACTACCCCTACCACACCCCAAGAATCATATGGAAAGCAAATCTCGATTCTTTTTCTTCTCTCCTGTCGGAATCCCGCATTCCCGGAGCTGCACGCCTCACACCCTGTCTGTTCGCCCGACCGCTTTCCCTTCCCCTAGGCGCTCTCCATCTTCTGCAGACGAACCCCTTCCACTCTACTCTCCATTATATGTGTATTTTATATGTTATTTTGATTTTGTCAAGGTGGTTAACGACGAGATTTCCGCGGTATAGAAAGCAGTGGAGGTTGAGTTTTGGGTTGCAATCATGTTGATGTTTATTTCTTGTCTATCCTTTTCACCAAAAAAACAAAGGCAAGTAGCAAACTAGACATTGTCTCTCGGACTCCCAATTTTGCTGTGTATGGATGGCATTATTCGTGAATCAAAAAAGGAAAACGGTACACGTAACGTGCACAGCTGTAATCGAATCAAGCGGATTACCTGGCAGGGCATATCACCATTTTGTGAGCAAAGAATCCCAAACAGCTAAAAATGATACCCCTTCCCGGTACTCCTGCACCCAAAGAGAGCCCTGGTGTTCCAAGATTCCAAAACGAACCGCAGACGCAAAGACGAGAGGCCTTCGAAAACCGCGAAAAAAGCATACGGAACGCAGAGACGCTACATAATTGAGCACTCCCGTTCTGGTACGCCGTCCCTACCGCGTAAGCGCTCCTTGTCTTTGCCCTTTCCGGCGGATTGAATATGGTCCGTTCCGTCAAACGTGACTTGTGACGCAAGTCCGTCATCGTCCTTGTCTGAACGGCTCTTGGATTTGCCGTGCCGCAGATGGTGGTGGCGGTGTATATGGTGGTAGGAATGTTGCTGGATGGCGGCGCGGTCGTTCTCTGGCTGTTGCTGGATCGACTGGGCAGTAGGTACATCGAGCGATGGCCTGGACTTCTGTTGTGACTGGTCCATGCTTGAACGGTTTGCCGTCGGGGCTGTCAGAACGTTTGACAGAGAAGCGTCGGAATCCAAGGCGGCCAGGTTTCCGCTCCTGGCCGAGGGCAACGAGCCCATTGCAATCGTAGATATGCTCGCTCCGGAGTGCAATGGTAGCGTGTAGCCATCATCATCTGAGTGGCGCAAGGGCTCTTTGCTCGACCGTGCCATGAGGCCACTTAGCCGCGACATGGTCTGGCTAATCCGAGTCTCGCCTGCCTGGCTCTGAGGGCGGCTTCTGCTCCCAGACTTGTTGGCCAAACGTGCCGCAGCACGAGACAATCGCTGTGCAGTCGACGGTTCGTCTGACGGTGCTGGGGTAGAGACCACGGTTGGCGTGATGATCGGCGAGCGACCTCCTTCTGGCGTAGTGGGAGCTGTGGTGCCCCAACCAAGACTGCTGCGGCGTGAAGCCCCTTCGCCGGCTTTGCGGTACGGTCCCGTGGCAGAGGCAGACAAATCGTCTTCAAAACTGACACGCTGAGACTGAGACCGATCGTAATCCAGAGAGAGCCGGATATTGGGTGTCGCAGTTGTGGAAGTGATTCTGGAGGCGTTTGGGGTAGATACATCGGCTAAGCTGTTGCTGCTGGTGCTGGTCTTTGTTTCGGGGCGGGCTAGGTCCATGGACGCTCGTGCCTCGCTGGGAGCAGTTGACCCGGATGTCATGGCAGCGCTGCTGGTCGAGTCGTTGTATGATGGCGGCTCCGGAACCTTGTTTACATCCGTCGCGGACGGACTGTCTACCATGGGCACTATTTGGTAGAAGAGCAAGTAAGGCATCTCTGCCTTCAAAGCAGTCCGGATGTCGTCGACATATGCTACCCGGTTCTCGATGGCGAGATCATCAAACCGGACCCACTGCTCCTCCTCGTAGTCTGGTGGAGGATCGACTTGCTCACGGCGGTTTTCGGTGAGCAGTTTGGGGTTGACACGTGCAAAAGAAATGTAGTGGCCACTATGGAGGGACATGCCACGATGGCAGACGACAGACTGCAGCACCAGCTTGTAGTCAGCGCTTAGCTCGTCCCCGTCTTGCTGGCGACCACTCTCATCCATCATAAATGAGGGGAGGCGGAGACTGTCTGGAATATCAATGTACGTGTTCTGGCGCAAGAATCTTCCAGATTCGTCCATCATGTAGCGCTTGAGGCAAATGCCAACGACAGGGCGTTGACTAAACTGGCGTGCGACTTCCACATTGTTTTGTGGCTCGTTGTTGGAGGTTGAATGCCATGCTGTATGTCTTATTAGCAAGCGCTGTTCCTGATTCGGCAAATATTAAACAACGACCACGTACGGATGAGACGAAAGAATTGCCAAGCAGGGATGGTGACGGCCTTGATGATAGTGGAGCCTTGTTTCTTAAACTGCTGGAGAAAATTGGGGTTGATGGGTTGTCGAGAAGGTCGGCCATCCTCGATAACGATGCGCTGAATGATACTCGTTGACCGCTGTCGGAGTGGGGGTGGGACTCGGGAGTCATCCGCCGACGAGGAGGCGTTGTTCTCGGACAAGATATCGGCCGGCTCGAACATGGTCCATCTCCGTCTCACCGGTGCAGGGCCATTGTCGGATGACTCGGCGTGTTCTCCATCCTGTGTGGTGGAGGGTTTCGCGCTGCTCGAGGCGCCCTGGCCGTCTGCGTTGTTGCTTTCGGTTCCTGTCTCCGAGGCGGGAACGGGCTGTGTAGCATTCGCTGGGACAGGAGGCGTCGCCCGACTGGGGCTACCTGCGTTCTTTTCAACGAGGCTGTCGCGAAGCACATCGACTTGGGTGTTGAAGTAGTCTTCCAGACAATCCTCGAGCTTTACGCCCTTGCCTTCTGGATCAGGTGGTACAGCTAGGTTCAGAAGGCGCTCGTAGACGACCTTGTGGTCGTCGGCGTCACGCCTTCCCTGATGGAAGAGGTCGACTTGGAGAGTAAGCAACGGGAGCTGAAGAGTCTCGGCGATGAAGGCAAAAGCCTCGGATGTGTCCTGCTGCTCGAGCAAGCGAGCGTCTTTCCATCCGCAGGCAGCCAGAGCTTCTTGCATCTTTGCGGTCTAAACGAGGCGTGGTAAGCACTTGTACACTATGGGACACCGGCGATGTCGGTCTACTGACCATATCGGTGCGAATAAGCTTGCCGCTGCGGAGCATGTTGACCCAGAGCCGGATGAGAGCAGCGAGGTTGCGCTGGTCCTCGGTGGGCAGATCGGTTTTGAGCATGCACTCAAAGGCACCCAGCTTGGCAAACATAGCAAAGAGGAGAGCATCGAGGTAACAGGTGACGTTGCATCTGTTTTCAGCGCCGAGCATGATCATGTTGGGATCGTATGGCAGTACGATGCCCGAGAAAGCCTGCTGCTGCAAGCGGATGAGCTCGATGGCCTTGTCGGTGTCGCCGCCAGAGTACCTAGACAAGAGGGCGAAGCGAATATGCTCTTTGGTGATGTTGAGAAAGTTGAGCTCCTGGGCTCGGCTGTAGATGTCATCGACCTGAGAGTATTAGGTGGAAGCTCCGAGCAAGCGATACAGAGGGCAACGAAGTGCGCAATAGCATACCTTCAGCGCCAGTTTATCTTTCTCATCTTCTTCCTTGGTAGCCTGCTTCGAAGCATCGCTCTTGAAATAGGAGAAAAACATGTCAGCGGACAACGGACGAGACTAGCAAAGAGGCAAACAAGCGTCAGTGTGTAGGGTTGGCATCCAACAGGGCGAGACAAGCAACAAGCTGTCGTGGCGCCCTTTGGCCGACGTACCTTGTGTCCCGGCTCGGACGATTTGCTGCGCCGGTGGTGGCCATTCTTGTCTCGAATGCTCATGAACTTCTTGGGGATTGACGACTTCATGGTGGTCGAAAGGGGAGGGGAGGGGGGGGAGGGGGGGAGGTCGGAGAGAGAGGGAGCCGGGCGAAGGCCCGTTGGGGCGGGCGGCGAGGTGTCGGAACGTAGCGATGTCAGAGCAACTTGTGGATGGAGGGGCACATCTACTCTGGAGGCGTGCTGCAGCGGCGGCGGCAGCGGCGACAGCGACAGCAGGCAGCGACCATCTGCGCGAGTAAAATCGTCGAGGTTCGGGGCGTTGCTCTGGATCGTGACGTGGTGATGGATTGCGGGGTCGGAGGGAAGCAAGGGGGAGGGGAGTGTCGTCGGATAAATGGGAGGAAGGACCGCAGTCGGGACGAAGAGGGAAGGCACCGACGTATTACTCGGGTTGCCAAGTGTTTCTTGGTTCTTGTGTTACTTTCTGTTTTATAAATCCCAAGGCGTTTTCTCTGGGTCCCGGAGGCTAGCTTCGCGGTTGGGGGGGCTATCTGAAAAGCGATTTTTAGGAAGGGACGAGGGGCACCGGGCGATAGTAGCGTGGTCTTTTGGTTGAAACAATTGCAGAAGCTGCGACGGAGGCAGCTAGAAGCAGAAGGACCAAGTTGCGCACAATATGCGACGGCAACAGAGAGCGAACAAAAGAGCGATTGTCTACGAGCAAGGAGGGCGTGCGTCGAAAATTTTGCCGGGGCGGCGAGGCCGATGATGCAACCAGCGATGCGCCAGGAACGTCATACGGGACAGGCCTAGTTAATAGCCACACGGGTGGCTGCAGATATTTGGGCGGGAAGGTGTGATTAGTGGAGTGAAGCCACATGAGATGACAGGGTGATAAGCGAAGAACGGCAGGGGGGGAAACAAAGCGTCGTTCGTTTCTGCCCGCGTCGCAGCGACGATGTGCGAATATCTCATCATATGTCGTCGCAAGGGTTCTTTTTGGCTGCAGCCTGGACTTTCGCTCAATCATGGTTGGGGGGGTTTGACGCTTCCACCCTGCCAGGAAGACAATGTACTCCGTAGGCAACGAGGAATGAGTGAGTCAATTCACGGCTGAGCTGCTGACACCTGAACCAATGAAAAGCTTGTGTGGTTACCGTGTCTGGGCAATGCGACATTCCTTCCCTGGCACCGACGCTTCCCACGCCCAAAGCCTTGCGTAGGCGCAAAGAGGCTGCACAGCGAGTGCCAGTCGCAGCGCTTTCAATTGCACGTGACAACACACGTGCACATATTTGCGCGCCAGATGATTGGTCCCCCCAGACTCACAAGGTAATACAGGCGTTAGCTTGTCTTTCCCCACATTCACCCGCCATCTACCTCGGCAGCCTCTATAATTACCTGGTGATGTCGTGGAGAACTGGGACCACTCCGCGGCGTCCGGGGTAGTTTTCGCGGCTATACGTCCCTTACAACATCAGCCCCCTCCTCGGCGACGCTCTCTTCGCTTTCTTTCCTCTTCCACCACTCTACCACCGCATTCACGACTGCATCTTACTTTCCGGCTGCTCCTCTACATCTCTTGCCCATCATGTCTGATCGGATTCCCAGCATTGTGAGAACACCTCGGCGACCTTCGCTTCGCTTCCCTTTCCCTTTTCGGCGTGGGACTAACGCATCAATTCTCCCAGTGTTCCAACCGCGTGTCAGACCGGGCCAAGAAGACACTGGATCTTATCGCCAAGTTTGTCCAGGAAGAATGCATTCCGTGAGTTCCCTGAGACGCTCAACCACACCGCCAACACACAAGACGGTTCTCGGCCTTTGCTGACGCTCCTGCCCCCAGCGCTGATGCAGTCTTTGATGCCCAGGTCGGGGTGGGCGACGCTCGGTGGGAGGGCCATCCGCACATCATCGAGGAGCTCAAGGCCAAGGCCCGTGCCCTGGGCCTCTGGAACCTGTTCCTGCCCAAGGGCCACTACAAGGAGTCGCCTGGCTTCACCAACCTGGAATATGGCCTGATGGCCGAGTGGCTCGGCCGCTCGCGCACCGGCTCGGAGGCGTGCAACTGCTCCCCCCCGGACACGGGCAACATGGAGGTGCTGGCCAAGTACGGCAACGAGGCACAGAAGGCCGAATGGCTGCGCCCGCTGATGGAGGGCACCACCCGCTCCGCCTTTCTGATGACGGAGCCACTCGTGGCGTCGTCGGACGCGCGCAACATCGAGATGGAGATCCGCCGCGAGGGCAACGAGTACGTGCTCAATGGCCAGAAGTGGTGGTCCTCGGGCGCCGGCGACCCGCGCTGCTCCATCTACATTGTGATGGGCAAGTCTAACCCGGACAACGCGAACCCCTACAAGCAACAGTCCGTCGTGCTCGTGCCCGCGGACACGCCGGGCATCACGGTGAACCGCATGCTCAACGTGTTTGGGTACGACGACGCGCCGCACGGCCACGGCCACATCACCTTTACCAACGTGCGCGTGCCCCTGAGCAACATTGTGCTTGGCGAGGGCCGCGGCTTCGAGATCATCCAGGGCCGCCTCGGGCCCGGCCGCATCCACCACGCCATGCGCTGCATTGGCGCGGCCGAGCGCGCCCTTGACTGGCTGATCATGCGGTCCAACGACCCGTCCAAGAAGCCGTTTGGCAAGCAGCTGCGCGAGCAGGGCGTGGTCGTGGAGTGGATTGCGCGGTCGCGCGTCGAGATCGACGCCGCCCGCATGCTCGTGCTCAACGCGGCCATCACGATGGACGAGCAGGGCCCCAAGGCAGCCCTGTCGCAGATTGCCGAGGCCAAGATCGTGGTGCCGAGCATGGCCCTGGCGGTGATCGACCGCGCGATCCAGGCGTACGGCGGCGCCGGCGTCTGCCAGGACACGCCGATGGCCAACATGTGGGCCAACATCCGCACGCTGCGCCTTGCCGACGGGCCCGACGAGGTGCACCTGGCCCAGCTGGGCCGCAACGAGGGCAAGCGCTTCGCCGAGGTGACCGCGGTGATCGAGAAGCAGAAGGCCCGCGCGGCACAGCTGCTCCAGGAGCGTGGCCTCGAGCTGGCGCAGCCGGGCACCCGCATCCAGCGCCGGAAGACGACGACGGCCAAGCTGTAAGTGAACACAAACGCCTGTGGACGGATATAAGCAGAAACGTAAAATCATCATTATGTACCAATAGACTACGTTCGGGAAAATGCAACAACATAGACACTCCCCCCTCCTCCTCCCCCCCCCAGCAAAAGGGGTTCATGACAATGTGGCCTGGTCGCACAAGAAGCCTACCGAGTAGCGGTGTCGTCGCCTGTCTCCTGTGCTGATAGCCTCGTCTGGCACGGGCACGATGGTGAGCACGTTGACAAACAGGCGGCCGTCCCGCTGGAAGTTGGGCACCTCCAGCCGCAACTCCTCGTTCCGGGTCACGGCTGTCCGCATCATCTCACGGGTGTCGGGGTCGACAAAGGTGCTCGGGACAGCGTCGGAATCGGAGCAGTACGCGAGGCTGTCTTTTGTCTGTGGTGGTCGCTGCAGGAAGCGGCAGTTGCGGCCAAGGACTTCGTGGCGTGCATACTTGGTTAGGCTCAGGTAGGCGTCGGAGACGTAGATGATGGGGTCGTCGGGGAGGGACAGATCGCAGACGACGATGGCGGTCGAGGCATCGACAGGGCCGAGGTCGACGGTTGGGTTGGGGCGTATGGAGATGTGATACTCCTTAGACTCAGCATCGTGCGCGCTGTGTCTTTTCTGCAGGAACGTTACTCACAAATATTCTCATCAGATCCACGCCGCTGGAACTGTAGACCCCGGAACGAATCAGAGGGGGTGTTGTTGTGCAGCTGTCTGTTGCCTGCTCTGCCTCGTGCTCACCAACATCGTAGCCCGTGAACGGGTTTGGGATGCTCGAGTACAACAGTGCTTGTGGCATGATTGTGCATGATTTTGAAAATCAAATCCTCTTGTCATTGAAAAGGAAATGTACAAAGAATATACCTATATATATAAGACAAAAAAATAAGACAAAAAAAAAAGAACTCAGGATCGTAAGACACAGTCGAACATCGGGTTTACAGGGTGGCCGAAAAAAAGAAAAACGTGAAAAAAAGAAAAAAAAAGAAAAAAAAAAAGAAAAAGCAAGTAAGCCGGATTACAGACAGTTACACGATCGGTCCAGACCCAACATACGTTTGGTTACCCGGCACGGGACGTCATGTTCCCTCCGATAGCGAATCAAGCCATCCTGATCGGGACAAAGCACCGGGAGTCCGTGGATCGAGCTTACACTGGAATCCCATGCCAGCAGTCTTCCTTGATATAGCCTTTATTTTTGGTGCTCCACAGTCTGGGGCCGAGTTACCCGCGTTGTTACTACCGGGCGCCTGGCTGACACTGGGTTAATTGAGGATTCTTGCAGGGGCGGATCTCAGATTTGGCGTGTTCCTCCAGATCGCCGGGATCGGACTGAACAGTCAGCAAACACACAACGAGGCAAGCATCCGTTTTTCCAGTCAAGAAAACAACAGAAACAGGCCTGGGAGGCGACTCAGAGAACGAGAGTGGAAAATAGAAAACAGAAAGAGGGCCAAGTAGAGAAAAAGAAGAAGAAAAGCGAGAGAATACGAGGACAGAATAAAGTACGGAGTAGGAGTCTACCAAATAAAGTAATCACTGCTTACTCATCCGCCACTTTATGGCGGGCTCCAGCGGAAAACGCGCCTCGACGCGTCCGGAGCAAACGCTTCGACAGCTGTGCACGCGCCCGTTCGCCACACCTCTCCCGACCGACGGAACTCTAGCCGATTCGACATGTTGCGCCGGAGAGGCGCAGGGCTGCTGGTGCAGCCGAGCCGGCGGCGGACCGCTGACGAGCCTGCGGGGGGCGCGGCGGCAGCGCCGGAGGAGGACGACGAGCCGCGGGCGCCGGCGTACATCGACCTGCCGGAGCACGAGCCGCTGGCGATGCCGCTGAGCGACGAGGCGCTGCGCAAGGTGGCCGAGTTTGTCAACCGGTCGGGCACGACGCGGACGTACGAGACGCAGCTGAAGAAGTCGATGGAGCTGCTGCGCGAGGCGGTGGGCAGCATCAACGACGCGTCGTCGGAGCGGGCGGCGCAGGCGCGGGATGCGGCCGAGAAGCGGCAGCAGCAGGGGCGCGAGCAGCCGACGCGCGCCGAGGAGGACATGCAGAAGATGGCGGCGCGGCTGGCCGAGGCGGTGGGCCCGCTGACGCTGACGCTGGAGCGCACGGCGCGCACGACGATCGACCGGCAGATGGCGCTCGAGGACGCGCGGGCGGCGCTGGCGTGGACGTCGCAGCAGCTGGGCGTGCGGCGCGACGAGGACCGCGCACGGGTGCGGCGGCGCGAGCAGGCGCGCGAGCAGCGGGCGGTGGCGCGGCGGGCGGCGGCAGCAGCAGCGGCAGTCAAGGCCGAGAACGCCAAGGCGAAGGAGGAGGAGGTGGAGGAGGAGGGGGGGGAGGAGGCCAAAGCGGGGGCTGACGACGGCAGCAGAAGCCGCCGCCGGATTAAGAAGCGGGCATCGGCTGCCGGAGGCGGAGAGGCGGCCGACGGCGGCGAGGAGAACGACGAGGACGACGGCGACGAGGACGACGAGGAAGAGCCGGCCGAGCCGCCGACGAGTGCGCTCGAGCTGCTGCAGCAGAACCGGGCCGAGCGGCAGGCCGAGTACGAGCAGATGTCGGCCCACCGCAAGTACGGGCTCAACAACGACTACGTGTCCTTCAAGCAGCTGTGGCACGACGCCAAGTACCCGAGCGGCGACGTGCCGCTGCCGGACGCCAGCGCGTGGTTTGACGCCGACGGCGAGCCGGCGCTGTACGGCCCGGATGCCGTGCCCGGGGGCCGGCGGCGTGGCGGCGGCGGTGCTGGCGATGCGGGGGCGGGCGAAGACGCCGAGGCCAAAGGCGACGCCGGCGACGACAGCGACGACGACCTCGTGGTGGCGCGGGAGGTCATCAGCTTCAACTGCCCGCTGACGCTGGTGCCGATGAAGGACCCCTACACGAGCCGGCTGTGCAAGCACACGTTTGAGCGGGCGGCCATCCTGGAGCATCTCAGCTACGGCTCGGGCAAATGCCCACAGACGGGCTGCAACCGGGTACGTGTATACGACTGCTCTACTGCCGTTCTCTTCTCTCCATTCTGTAGTGCTGACCAGCCAGGACCTGCATCAATCCGACCTGGTGCCCGACAAGGTGATGCGCCGCAAGATCGAGCGTGCCGCGCTGCAGGCAAAGCGGCAGAACGACATGGATCTGGACGACGACGGCGACGACGACGACGACGGCGACATGGACAACATGAGCATGGTCGAGGGCCCGTCGCGGAACATCAAGCGCGAGACGCGCCGGACGCAGGAGGCTGACGTATGAGGAGACACGGGGGGCGTGTTTAGCGGTGTTAGTGGCTCGGTAGAATCAGCACAGCACCCACACCGCCCTGCAGGCCCTGAACGGCTAGTGAGCGGTCCCCGCAATCGAGAAAGCTTCCCCCTGTGCGTGTTCATTTTTGTGTTTGCTGCTCCCCGCGTGCGCATAGAACCACAACTCTTGCAAATCCGTCTCGCGGCCGCAACCACGCGTGTTTTCGTTCCGCTGTATTCCGCATGGAGGTGTCTGAAGACGCTTGACGCTCCAACGACGCCCGAAGACGTGACGCGAGATGGCACAAGAAGGTGAGCAATGCTTTTGTTTTTTTTTTTCTTTTTCTTTCTTTCTCCTTGTTTTGCGTCTTCTTCGTCTTCTTCTCCCTCTGCTGCCTACATTGTTTAACACGCTCCTCTCTCCAGTCCGCATTTGCGTTTGTGGCGACGAGGGCACCGGAAAGTCCAGCCTGATCGCATCGCTCGTCAAGGATGTCTTCATCACCAACAAGATCCAGTCGGTGCTGCCCCAGATCACCATCCCGCCCAACATTGGCACGCCCGACTACGTAACGACCACGATTGTCGACACGTCGGCCCGGCCGCAGGACCGCACGACCTTGCGCAAGGAGATTCGAAAATGCAACGTCATCCTCCTCGTCTACGCCGACCACTACAGCTACGAACGCGTGGCCCTGTTTTGGATGCCGTACTTCCGCTCCCTCGGGGTTAATGTCCCGGTGGTGCTGTGCGCGAACAAGTCCGACCTGGCCGGCGGGCGCAGCACCGGCGGCGCCGGCGGTGGCAGCGGACACACATCCGGCGGCAGCAGCAGTCCCGGCGACGACAACGTGCTGGCCCAGGTGGTCGAGGAGGAGATGGTGCCGGTGATGCAGGAGTTCCGCGAGATCGACTCGTGCATCCGCGCCAGTGCTCGCGAGCACCACAACGTCAACGAGGTCTTCTTCCTCTGCCAAAAGGCCGTCACCCACCCGATTGCACCACTCTTCGACTACAAGGAGGGCAACCTCAAGCCGGCGTGCGTGGCCGCGCTGCGCCGCATCTTCTACTTGTGCGACCGGGACCAGGACGGCTACCTCAACGACCAAGAAATGTTCACCTTCCAGGAGACGGCCTTTGGCAAGCCGCTCGCGGCCGAGGACCTGGCCACCATCAAGCTGACCCTCGCCAAGGTGCGCGGGTCGTTTTCCACATCGGCCACGGTCGCCAGCTCAGGCTCATCGGCGGGGACGGTGCGCGGCCGGGCGTCGTCGGCGGCCACGGTGGCCAGTGGCAGGGGGGCCGGGCCAACCAACTCGGCGGCGGCAACCGCAGCAGCAGCAGCCGCCGCAGCCGCCAAGACAGCCAAGACACCAAAAACCGCGTCGGCAGACGAGCTCCTCGAACACGGCATTGACCTGGCCGCCTTCCTGCAGCTCAACCGCATCTACGCGGAAAAGGGCCGGCACGAGACGATCTGGGTGATCTTGCGCAAGTTCCACTACACCGATAGCTTGAGTCTAGAGGACAGCTTTCTGCACCCGCGCTTCGACGTGCCCGAGTTCGCGTCGGCGGAGCTGAGCCCGGCGGGCTACCGGTTCTTCATGGACCTGTTCCTGCTGTTTGATAAGGACAACGACGGCGGGCTGAACGATGCCGAGCTGGCGGCGCTGTTTGCGCCGACACCGGGGCTGCCCAAGTCGTGGGTCGAGGCCGGCTTCCCGGCAACGACGGTGCGGAATGAGGCCGGGCACATCACGCTGCAGGGCTGGCTGGCGCAGTGGAGCATGACGACGTTTCTGGAGCCCAAGACGACGTTGGAGTACCTGGCCTATCTGGGCTTTGAAGCGGTGCGGGGGACGGGCCGGGGCACCGGCGCCGGCAACGGCAGTGGAAATGGCAGCAGCACTGGCGGCGGCAGCGGCAGCGGGTCCGGCAGCGGCAGCATGACGGCGGGCCCGACGGCGGCGCTGAAGATCACCAAGCCGCGCAAGCGGCGGCGGCGGCCGGGGCGGGTGGACCGCAACGTGGTGCTGTGCTACATTGTGGGGGCGCCGGGGGCGGGCAAGTCGACGCTGCTGGACGCGTTCCTGGGACGGCCGTTTGACGCGCTGCACCGGCCGACGATCCGGCCGCGGCGGGCGGTCAACAGCGTGGAGCTGGGCGGCGGCAAGCAGTGCTACCTGATCCTGGAGGAGCTGGGCGAGCTGGAGCCGGCGGTGCTGGAGAACGCGGCGCGGCTGGACGCGTGCGACCTGCTGTGTCTGGCGTACGACTCATCGGACCCGGACTCGTTTGGGCACCTGGTGGAGCTGCGGCGGCGCAACGGGCGGCTGCTGGACGAGCTGCCGGCCGTGTACGCGGCGCTCAAGGCGGACCACGACAAGACGACGCAGCGCAGCGAGCAGCAGCCGGACGCGTACACGGCGGCGCTGCGCATGAGCGCGCCGGTGCACGTCAGCGCGCGCTGGGAGAGCATCGGCGAGCTGTTTGTCACGCTGGCCGAGACGGCGACGAACCCGAGCCTGGGCTTCCCCAAGAGCGAGGACACGCCGGCCGACCTGACGAGCCTGTATGTGGCGCTGGGGGCGGTGGCCTGTGCGGCGGCAGCGGCGTTTATCATGTGAGTGGTTTTTGTTCAGGCGTTTTCTGCACACGAGTCGTTTTTCTCTCAACTGACCATCGCAGCTGGCGTAGAACGACCAGTCCTCCATAGCGGCGGGCCTGTCCAGCGGCCGGCGAGAACACCAGGGAAGCGAACAAGGAAATGACGGGCCGAGCATCCCCATGTAGGGCATCCTGTTGGGCATCCTGTCGCGAAACATGCTCAGTTCTCAGTTCTTCTCAGTTCTTCTCTGCTTTTCCCAGGTTTTCTCTACTGTCTCTCCTCTCTTTTTGCCACCTCCCACCTCACACCCCCGTCCCTCCTCATGATACCCAAGGCTTTCTCCCGGTTGCTTGTCTGTAAGATACAAAAAAAAACACCGTGAATAGAATAAATTATCAAGCAAATCAGACGAACCTCCAGCCACTCGAATGCCCTGTAAAGCAGGCAGGCCCCTGCTGCAGAACGCCCTAGCCAGGCTCCATACCCCACAAACCGGCCCCGCTACCACTTATCCGCCTAGCCGCCCCACAGCCGCTGCTCGTTCCGCCTGGACATCACGCAGACGTCGTGCTGGCCGCGGTCGACCGATTCTCTCCCCTCTCTCCTGCCCATCGACTCCTCCTGTGCGACCGCTGCGACCACCAGAACGTGCTCATTCCAACGTACAGACCACACGACGAGCTGGCCATCCAGCGCCACTGGACACCATGTTGTACGTTGCGCTCTTTGTCTTTCCTGCTTATCTCTTTTTCTTTCTCTTCTGACGGCCACAGCGTTCTACCGCCTCCCCCGCGATACCCGTCGCAGATGCTGTACAGCAATGGCGGCTATGTGACGGGCCAGACGGTGCCGATGATTGAGACGAACAACACCATCACGAACCCGACGGGCCCCGAGTGCCAGTTCCTGGTTGGCGAGGGCCTCTACGTTCTGGAGGAAGACCTCCTGCTGGCGACGCCGCCGCCGCATCCGTCCGAGACGCCGGTGATCAATCCGAACCCGCTGGCGACGACGCCGCAACCGGCCACGGCCGGGACCAAGCTGTCGCCGCTCACGTTTGTCGATCCGCCGCGGCCGCGGGCCCTCTCGCTGCTGCTTGCGGGCGGCGGTGCTGCCGGTGGTGTTGGCGGTGGTATTGGTGGCAGCAGCGGCAGCAGCACCAGTCCACCACCGTCACGGGCATATGCTGGAAGGAGCGGGATTGGGGCGCAGTTTGCGTCGGTGGAAGAGCACCCGTACGAGGGCGGCAGCGGCGGCGGCAGCGAGACGGCCGGTCGCGTGAGCACGAACACGGCCAGCACCGAGAGCGCAGCGGTTGCGGCTGCTGGCGTTGAGCCGCTGACGACGACGATGACGGCGATCCCGTTCCACGAGCCGCTGCCGCCGCCGCCGGCGATGCACTCGCTGCTGTCGAGCAGCGCGCCGACGCCGTCGACGGGCGGGCTGGCGGGCCTGGCGGGGATCGGGGGCAGCATCAGCGGGCTGGGCGGGCTCGGCGGGCTGGGCGGGCTCGGCGGCGGCAAGGCGGCGGGCAACAAGCCGCGCAAGCCCAAGAACAACATGGCCAAGAGCAACTCGTCGTTTATCTCGCGGGTGATTGTGCACGACAGCCTGGCGAAGCGGCTGCAGGAGCGGCCGACGGACGGGCTGTTTGTGTTTGCCAACATCAACCGGGCCTTCCAGTGGCTGGACATGGCGTCGGAGCGCAAGACGGACTACCTGACCAAGATCCTGTTCACCAAGGCGCACTGCCTGTGCCACGCGGTCAACGCGCTGACCAAGAGCGCGGCGCACGTGGACGTGGTGATGGGCTTCTCGACGGGCGAGATCATCTGGTGGGAGCCGGTGTCGCAGCGGTACACGCGGCTGAACAAGAACGGGGCGATCCGCGCCACGCCGGTGGCGGAGATCCAGTGGCTGCCGGGGTCGGAGACGCTGTTCATGGCCGCCTTTTTCGACGGGTCGCTGGTGATTTTCGACAAGGAGAAGGAGGACGCCGTGTTTGTGCCGGACGAGGAGCAGCAGCAGCAGCAGCAGCAGCAAACGGAGACACGCACGACACGCACACGCATGCTGGTGGAGCGGTCGGTGCAGGCGAACCGGGCGGTGCCGCTGAAGACGAACCCGTTTGCGTTCTGGAAGCTGTCGAACCAGCGGATCAACGCGTTTGCGTTTGCGCCGGCGGCGACGACGGGGGGCGCGCCGGCGCAGACGCTGGTGGCGGTGGTGTCGGAGGACGGGTCGCTGCGGATCATCGACTATGTGCGCGAGACGCTGGTCGGCGTGTTCTACGCGTACTACGGCGGGCTGACGTGCGTGTGCTGGTCGCCGGACGGCAAGTACGTGGTGACGGGCGGCCAGGACGACCTGCTGTCGATCTGGTACGTGGCGGACGGCGCGCTGGTGGCGCGCTGCCAGGGGCACCACTCGTGGGTGACGGCGGTGGCGTTCGACCCGTGGCGCTGCGACGACCGTGTGTACCGGTTCGGCAGCGTCGGCGAGGACGGCCGGCTGTGTCTGTGGGACTTTAGCGTCGGCATGCTGATCCGGCCCAAGGCGGCGGCAGCGGCAGCAGCAGCAGCGGCAGCCAAGCGGCGACCGTCTGGGGCGGCGGCGGCGGCGGCGGACGAGGACCGGCAGTCAGTGGCGGCGGCGACAACCACAGACGCTGACGGCGACGACAACGGCGGCGAGCCACAGGTGCATCCGGTAGAGCCGCTGGCGCGGACGGCCATTCTGCCGCCAGTCTGTGTATGTATTTCCAGCGGGCGTGAGACCGTGGTGGCAACGACTAACTCTGCAGTCAACGATTGTGGACAAGGATCCGCTGTGCTCGCTGCTGTTTATGGAAAAGACGATCATCATCAGCAGCAAGACGGGTATGTGATGTCTGGATACTCTACAACACAACACCTCGCTGACAAACAGGACACATCCGCACCTGGCGGCGGCCAAGCGACAATGCCGCAGCGGGCGGCGAGACATGACGGCCGTCTGCACTGTACAAAACAAGGGGGTACTAATTTCCGGTGGCTATCGTCGTTTCTATCTGTTCATCTTACATGTCAATACTACCAGCGTACATGATTTCATTTCCCGTTCCCGTTCCCGTTCCCTTTTCACATCGGATCCGGGTCCAGCATCGACCGCCCGGGCTCGGCCTGGGGCGGGTAGAAGTCGTCCCACTCGGTGATGTCGAGGTGGTCCCAGTCGAAGACGGCCTGGCTGTTCTTGGCCCACAGCTCGCCGGGGCTGGCAGGGAAGGCGGGCTCGACGGCGCCGGCAACAGCGGCGGCGGCGGCAGCGGCGGTCCACGGCGTGCCGAGCTCGAGGAGGCCTCGGCTGGCTTCCTCGCGGTCGGCGTCGGAGCCGGCCGGGGGTGGCGAGGCGGCAGCAGCAGGTGTTGTTTCGAGCGGCAGTGGCGCGACGGACGCTTCCACGGACGATGCCGCCGTCCTTGTCGCTGTCGCCGTCGCCGTTGCCGCCGCAGGCGTCACGACGGACGAATCCGGCATCGGAGGCGTCACCGCCGCCGACATGGCGGGCACGGCAGGCACGGCAGGCACGGCGGGCACGGCAGACGCGTCGCCGTCGCGGAAGAGGCGGCTGACGTAGCGCTGGTGGCGGCGGTTGGCGGCCTTGCGCAGGGCGCGCTGCTTGTGGATGGCGGTGCGCAGCAGGGACAGGATCTCGGCGTAGTGGGCGGCCTGGGGGCTCTGGACGGCGAGGAAGCGCAGGTGGGTGCGAGCGCCGGCGAAGGCGGCCTCGACCTCGTGGTCGACGTGGCGGTCGGCGAAGCTCTGCAGGCCGAGGATGAGGCCGGCGATGAAGACGAGGGCCTTGAGGATGCACATGTTGCCGAGCAGCAGGCCGGCGTCCTGGGCCTGGACGCAGGTCTGGACGAGGAAGGTGGCGGCGTCGACGCAGGCGTGGGCCATGGACGCGACGGACGGCGACGAGGCCTGCATGATGGGCGTGTAGTCGTTTCCGGGGCCGTTGTTGCCGGGGCCGCTGTTGCCGTTGCCGTTGCCGTTGCCGTTGCCGGGGCCGGGGCCGCCCAGGTTGCCACCCGGGCCGGTGGCCATGCCCATGCCCATGCCGGCGCCCTCGGTGTGGACGCGGACGAGCAGCGGACGGGTGACGAGGGTGACGGCAAAGTAGTAGAGGCAGGCGATGTGGATGCGGCCGATGGCGCCGGCGGAGCGCAGCTGCTGGGGCTCGGGGGCGGCGCCGCCGGCGATGGCGGTGGTGGCCATGGGCTGCAGGGCGCGGCCGTGGACGCGCTTCCAGTCCTCGATCTCGGCGAGGTAGCGCTCGACCATGGCGATGGGGATGGCGCGGCGGCCGTAGAAGCCGTCGGCGATGCGGCTGATGATGCTGAGGACGTCGTACGCGGCGAGCAGCGTGGCGGTGTCGGTGTCGGAGACGCCGTCTGGCGGGGGGTGATGGGGATGTTGGTGGTTGGGGTGATGATGATGATGATGTTGATGTTGATGCTGATGATGTTGATGATGTTGTTGATGAGGATGATGCTGATGATGAGGATGATGCTGATGATGATGGCTGTCGTCCGGGTCGGCGGCCATGGCGGCCAGGGCGGGCTCGACGTCGGCGCGCAGAGCGGCGGTGGCGGCCGGGCGGCCCAGGATGGCGCTGACGGTCATGTCGAGGATGCACAGGCTGGCCCAGATGCGCAGGCGCAGCTGCTTGCGCGGGCGGTCGATGGCGGCGTAGGCGTCGCGGTTGTGCAGGCCGAGCACGGCGGCGGCACGTGCAGCGACGCCAATGTACATGTAAGCAGCGTTGCGGCGGCAGCTGCCCAGCATGTACCAGGCCAGCAGCAGGAAGGCGCGCACCATGTCGACGCTGGGGTCCTCGAGCAGGCCGGCGGGGCAGGCGAGCAGCGTCTGCGCGTGCCGCAAGAAGGCAGGCGCGACCGCGGCCGCCGACGCGGGCGACGCGCACTGTGCGCCGATGGCGAGCACGAGGTCGACGGTGGCGCGTTTGTAGGGGTTGCGGTACGCGACGGGCGCGGCGGCGGGCGCGGCGGACGACGCCAGCAGCAGGCCCTCGATCTCGGAGCGCGCAAACAGGCCGAGGAAGCCGTCGACGGACGCGGCAAACACGCGGCCGTAGAAGAGCAGCTCGTCGCGGTCGAGCAGCGGCGGATCGGCGGCGGCGGCGACGACGGCGGTGGCGGCGGCGACAGAGACCGGCACGGCGGGCGACGAGGCCGGCGTGGGCGTCGTCTTGGTTGCTGCAGGGTCGGTGGCGGCGGCAGCGGCATCGGCAGCACCAGCACCAGCACCAGCACCAGCACCAGCACCACGATCCCGGTACTCCTCCGGTGACGTCGTCGCCGTCGCCGTCCGGACCGTGGCCACGGGCGACGCCACCTCCAGCATGCTCTCGGTGTGGGCGTTGTGCGAAAAGGCCGACGGCCCAATGTGGGCGGCAACGAGGTCGCGCACGATCTGCAGGAACGAC
Organism: Ceratocystiopsis sp. VPRI43766; assembly: GCA_019925685.1. NCBI lineage: Eukaryota > Fungi > Ascomycota > Sordariomycetes > Ophiostomatales > Ophiostomataceae > Ceratocystiopsis > Ceratocystiopsis sp. VPRI43766. The sequence goes on from JADHKF010000011.1 coordinate 227,728, forward strand.
AGCGACGCCGCCTGGCCGATGAACAGCCGCTCGCCGTGCAGGTTCTGCAGCATGCGCGGCCGCGGCCACGGGTTGCCGTCGTCGCGGCGCGCGTGCCGGCCGAGCATGCTACCGCCGCCGCCGCCGCTGCTGCCGTGCAGGTCCTTGCCGTCGCTGCTGCCGCCGTCAACACTGTTCGGCCCTCTTCCTCCCCCACCACCACCGCGATCGACCAGCGAACACGTCGCCGCCAGCCCGCGGCGGCGGCAGTACACACACGGCGTCGTGGCGCTGCAGCGCTTCTTGGCCACGCGGCAGGCCGTGCACGCCACGGCGGCACGCTGGCGCTGGCTGTCCGGGACCTTGGGGCGGGCCATCGGACGATGTCTGGGCTGACCAGGGGAACTTGGGGAAGTGCGGGTGCTCGTTCTGCGCGTGCGCGGGCGGTGCTTGCTCGTTTGCGTGGGCGGTCGTTGCACGCGGGTGTGGCGGATGCGGCGGATGGGTGTCGGCGCGCTGCCGTCTTATCAGAGGCGCCAGCCGCCGATGGCTGGGTGGGGCCAGCAGCGGGCCGAGCACCGGCCGACGGCGGATGCTGCACTTTGACGATATCCGATAATGGGCGGCTGTTGTTTTCCCACGAGGATATAAGTCTGTGTTGTCGTCGGTTGTCTGCCGTCTGATTTTTTTTCGCTCAGTCGCAGTCTGTTGGTCTTGTGTTCACTGTTGTGCACTTTGTTGTCAACTTTTGCTGTCTTTTTTTTTTTTTTTTGACTTATACCCTTCCTTATACCTTACCTACCTTCCCCTTCTCTTCTCTTCACATCACCTCACACAATGGGCTCCATCGAAGGCTGGCGCAAACTCAACGTGGCTGTCGTCGGCGGCGGCATCGGCGGGCTCTCGGCCGCCATCGCCCTCCGCCGCGCCGGCCACTCCGTCACCATCTATGAGCGGGCCGACTTCGCCGGCGAGGTCGGCGCGTCCATCTCGTGCGCCGCCAACGGCACGCGCTGGCTCGACACCTGGAAGGTCGACACCGACCGCGGCGACCCCGTCATCCTGCGCAAGCTCATCAACCGCGACTGGTACACGGGCGAGCCCGTCAGCGTCTACGACCTCGGCGACTACAAGGAGCGCTGGGGCCACTACTACTACATGTTCCACCGCCAGTACATGCACACCATGCTCAAGGAGTGCGCCCTGCAGGCCGAGGGCGACGGCGAGCCCGTCGTGCTCAAGGTCAACCACCAGTGCCGCGACATCGACCTGGTCACCGGCACCATCACCTTTGCCAACGGCGCCACCGCCACCCACGACCTCGTCGTCGGCGCCGACGGCATCGGCTCCGCCGTCCGCGGCATCATCGACATCAAGGTCGACAAGAAGCCGTCCGACCAGAGCTGCCTGCACGCCAACGTCACCACCGAGCAGGCCGTCAAGCTCGGCCTCGTCGACTACTCCCAGGACTCCGCCCTCGAGTACTGGGGCGGCCAGGAGGGCAAGTGGGACAAGATTGTGCTCTCGCCCTGCAACGGCGGCAAGCTGCTGTCCTACTACTGCTTCTTCCCCCGCGCCGTCGGCGACTACACCACCCAGACCTGGGGCAGCGGCGCCGACCTGCCCGTCGAGGACCTGCTGGCCCCCTACCCCAACCTCGACAAGCAGGTCAAGGACCACCTCGCCATCGGCGTCGACATCCAGCCCTGGCGCCTGTGGATCCACGAGCCCTACCCCTACATGCACAAGGGCGTCGCCTGCCTGCTGGGCGACGCCGGCCACCCCATGATGCCCCACCAGAGCCAGGGCGCCTGCCAGGCCATCGAGGACGCCGCCGCCCTCGGCATCCTCTTCGACAAGGACCACTTTGCCGGCAACGTTGCCGAGTCCTTGGCCGTCTACACCGAGTGCCGCCTGCCGCGCGCCACCCGCGTCCAGGCCGCCGCCGCCCGCGCCGCCTACAACATCAACGAGCGCATCGGCTTCTCCAACAACACCAGCACGTCCACCTACAAGGTCGAGGATGAGAAGCGCAAGCTGACCATTGAGGAGATGAACGCGTATGTCTTTTCCAGCCTTTTGTATTTTTTTTTATTTTTTTTTTTTTTTGCTTCTCCTGCTGACTCCTGCCAGTTACGACATGTACAAGGACATCGAGGAGGCCCTGGCCAAGAGACGCGGCCAGCCCTTCACCGAGAAGTTCACCCACGGCCTGCCCATCGGCCTCAAGCTGCCCAACGGCGTCGTCATCGGCGAGGACCTGTAGACTGTTTCTGCCGTGCTCTTGCGTTTTTTGTGTTTACGACCTTTTTTAATGCATCGTCTTTCTTTAATGCGTCTTGTTTCTATGATAGATCATGTTTGCAATAGACATTTATTTCAGAACAGCAACGGGTATAGAACGTAGCATCATATCGTCAAGTACACAAACAAAATCAAAACGACAAACGAACGCCGGACACGCAGAATCCGCACTCACCCCTGAGCGGTATTGCTGGCAGGGATGTATGCTGGCGCAGGGACAGCCGGTTCGTACGACGGCACGGGCGTCGAATCATCGGCCGCCTGGTAGGCCGGCACCGGCTGGGCTGGGATGTCGTCCGGCTCGCCGAGGTCAGGCTCCTCCGGCGCCAGCTCGACTGGGTCCATGGGCATGGTTGGCCGGGCCAAGGGCGCCGGCTCAGCAGCGGCGGTAGCAGTGGCGGCAGCAGTGGCGGCAGCAGCGGCGGCAGCAGTGCGGGCGGCAGCGGCGGCGGCGACGCGGTTGGATGCGGCCGTGGCGGCGGCCACCAGCTGCTTCTGGTCCCGCCGCTCGGCATACCTGCGATGAAGCTTGTAGGGGATGACGGCCCAGAAGAAGAAGACGTACTCGAAGACCACAAGGATGATCGCGAGGACTTTTGTCACGTGGCGCCATCTGTAGCGGCTGCTGCAGGTGTCCAAGTATATGCGCAACGCGAAGAAACAGACGTAGGCCGAACAGACGCCGCAAACGCACCCGAACACGATGCTGTAGATTTCGCCAGCTTTGACTTTGCGCGCGACCAGGCGAGCGTGGTGCCCGGCAGCAACCGTGGCGGGTGCAGCCAAAAGACGAACGCCGTGCCCAGCAGCCGTTGCGGGCGCGGCGGCAGCGGCCGCAGTCAAAAAGAGGACCGGTGCCATGGCCGGAGATGCTTGGGGGCGTGGCAGCGGAGAAGGGAACTGGAAAAAGGCCGCGCGCGGACCCACAATTCACATGTCCTGACTCCGTCGGGCTGGTCGGCTAGGCCCGGAGTTGTCTCGTCAAAGAAAATGGATTGCGCTTCCGAGAACTGCCGAACACGGGGGGCTAGCCAGCCCAAAGCATGTGCTACGCACGAGGAAGGCGAGAGCCAGAGCCGCTCCTATTAATACCTGACCGGTAAGGCTGACTTTTGCCCGACCATGACTCTTGACAGCAGAACGCCTGGGAGAGAAAAGGGAGGGGAGGGGGACACTGCCTCGTCTCGAGATAATTCTCCCTTGCATTGTATGTAGGCTATAGGCGCACAAGCACCCTCCCCCCCCCCCCGCGACAGCATGCCAGGAAGAGGCAGTGCCAGCCTGACCCCCACGAGGCCGTCAGCCAGCGCTGCGGATAACCACGCATCCGCACCAAGATACAAAGTATCAAGTACCCGAGGCAACTGGCACACCGTCTCGGCCTCGAGCCATCGTAAGATAATGCCTCTGGGACTGGGGCTTTGCTATCCAAGGCTGTTCCTATCTTGGGTTGCCGCGGCGAGTTGCGCCGCGCCTTGGGGCCTAGACGACCGTCCCTCGCCCATTCCCTCGCCCTTTCTCTCGCATTGCGTTTGCGGTGCCGCCATTCCCTTCCTATCTCCTGCCTCCTGCATCGGTCGCCCCGTATCGGAAAAGATACAGAGTATTAGCCTATTTCGTGCCACGCCGCTCGCCGCCCGCCAACCACAGAAAGATCTGTCACAGCGCCACCAAGCCAAGGGAGAGAAAGCCCGGGCGGGTCATGATTCACAGGCTAGAGTGGAGATGCCGCACCCAGGCCGATAATGCCAGTGCAGTTCGGTGGTCAAGCCCGAGAGGTCGCCGCCGCGCCGCCCACTAAGATGCAGAGCGTGTCTTACCGCCCCCCCCACTAATACGTTGCCACTGTCGCAATGGGCTCTCTGGCCCGGGCAATCCTCTCTCTCTGCAGCAGGAAAAACGAAAAAGAGGCTGCATATGTAAGAGAAAACGGCAGAAGGGGCCCAGGCGTAGGGCTAGAACAGGGCCAAGCGGACGGAAAAACGAGAACAGGCAGGAAGGAAGCCTATGCCAAGTGGAAAAATGACAGATCAGGAGGCAAGAACGGCTGAGGAATCCTCTTTTCAATTCCGACAGGGCACTCTCTCGCAGCCCAACCAAACGCCAGCCGTACGGAGCAGGTAGAAACATCCCACGTCGTACTCTCCCGTATACGACCACGTCGTAACCCTGCCGCGCCCCCGATGCATAATACTTTACTCCGCCGACGGAGCCTCAAGCATTAGCGGCTGTTCAGGGCCGTCGGCTTACTCGCTTGCTGCCCACCACCGATCGATTGCGAATTCTTCTGGAACAAAGAGGGTCGCCGGCCTTACTCCGTCGTGCGTCGTGCCTTCCCCTTCCCTTTTTTTTTATTTCGTTGTCCGCCTTCCCTCCTTCCCTTTTAACCTCCCCCCCCCCCTGTGCCTGCACATCGCCTTCCCGTCTTGCATCTCGCTTCCCTTTCCGTCCGCCCCCAACCTGCAACATCCCACGCCACCACCCGGCGTGTCTTGTCTGTCTCTCTTTTCTGTTCGGAAACCCTCCGCTCTCTCTCACCAGCGCCTGGCCCTCTCGGCCTCTTTCCGACCGACCCATAGACCACACACGCATGCAGTCGCTGGATCACGCTGTCGTCTGTTCAACCTGACAGGCCCCCCTGTGTTCTGTAGCACAACCAAGCCAGTTGCCCAATTTGGCATGTGCTGCCTAGGTCCCGGGCGCCGCTTCCTCCCCTCACCTGACGCCGCTGCTGCAGTGACGTCTGCGACTGCCACGGGCCTCGTGCCGTTTTTTGCGTGTGCCACTGTCGGTCCCGCAACGGCCACGCCACGCAGACAGTAACGCCGCCGCTCCCGCCTGCCGATCGGTCTGCCGCTTACGAGGGGCCTTGCATCGCAAAGTGGTACTTTGCGTCTCTTGGCTGCTGCGACACCCATCCTGACGCCACGGCTGTCCTACCTCGGTTTCCTCTTTCGGACGTCATCGTTCGCTTTTCTTCCTCCCTACCGCTTCGTGTCTCCCTCTCGCCATCTCTTCCAATCTCCTTCTCTTGACGGAGTAGAGGAAAACGAGGAAAGCGAACCAGAATTACGAAGAAAAAAAAAAAAATCAAAGGCCTCGCCTTCTCCGGCAGCAATGCCTTCTTTCAACCCGTTCACATCCGTGACCGGACGCAACGCCCTCTCTCTTTTTGACATTCGGTTCGTTCTCTTCGCCCTTTCTTTACGTCAAGTTTTTTCTTCCCGTCGGCCTTGCTAACACACACAGCCTCGAAAATGATTTCATCGTCTTCCGCGGCAACGAGCACGAGGCCAGCGGCCAGCTCCTGAAGGGCGTGCTTGCCATCTGCGTTCCGGCACCCATCAAAATCGAAGACATCCACATGCGCTTGACCGGCGTGCAACGCTTAATGTATGTGCAAGGAGGGACGAGGGAAATCTCACCAGCCGAGGCTAACCGCTGCCACACAGATGGAACGATCCCAGGACCACGCCTACCGGCCTCGCGTCGGCAAAGGTCGACCGTACCAACATCATCCTGAACCATCAATGGCCTCCCTTCTGGGGCACCCCCGGAAAGAGCACTGTGCTCGAAAAGGGCAATTACGAGTTCCCCTTTGAGCTGATGCTGCCCGGAGACACCTGCGAGAGCATTGAGGGCCTGCACGAAGCCAGCATCACCTACAAGCTCAAGGCCACCATTGCCCGCGGCAAGCTGGCCTACGACCTGCATGCGTACAAGCACCTGCGCATCGTGCGCACCCTCGAGGCGTCGGCCCTCGAGTTCCTGCACGCCATGAGTGTCGAGAACATCTGGCCCAACAAGGTCGAATACTCCATTGTCGTCCCGCAAAAGGCCATTGTTTTTGGCAGCCACATCCCGCTCGAATCCCGCTTCACGCCGCTGCTCAAAGGCCTCAACATCGGCACCATCAGCCTGCGCCTCCTGGAGATTCACGACTTTATCGCCACACCGCCCTCCGGCCCCAACTGCGCATTTGCGACGCGGGAGTACCACCACGAGCGCGTGGTCGCCCAGTGGAAGGTGCCCGTCGACCACGACGAGCACTGGCGCGACATGATCGAGGACACCGGCCAAGAAGGCTGGGTCGTCAACACGACCCTGGATCTCCCGCGCAAGCTGGGCCCATGCGTGCAGGACGTAAATGTGCACGGCGTCAAGGTGCGCCACAAGCTCAAGATGGTGGTGGCATTGAAAAACCCCGACGGGCATGTTTCTGAGGTATGGTGACTTATCCCCATTTTCTACCGCCGTCCCATGTATTATCGACTAACAGAACAGCTGCGCGCAACCCTGCCGTTGACCATTTTCATCTCTCCCAACATTCCGCTGGACGAGCAGGGCAACCTGACTCAGCCATCTGCCCCGTCGAGCCCCCCGAGCGGTCTGAGCACCATCGCGCCCCCGGGCTACGGCGAACACGTTCTGGACCAGCTGTACGACGAAGTCGACATTCACAACCTCCAGACACCCGCCCCCATGTCTGTCGTACACAGCCCCATGTACGGCATGTCGCGTGCTGGGTCAAGCGAGAACCTCGCCTCCATGGCCAGCGGCGGCATCAGCATCGCTGTACCGCCGGCTGCGCTCACCTCGCGTCTGCAAGACATGTCTATGCATGACACGCCCAACCTGGCCAGTCGGCGGAACCGCTCGTCGACTATTCTCACACCGCCTGGATCGGCGCACCTCACGCACCACCCGCACAGCTTCATCCAGCGCTCCGTGCCGATGCACGACCCGTCCGCGGAGTCGCGGCGCAACAGCGGCGAATCACACCACTCCGAGCATAGCGACCCCGAGCACATTGATTTCCCCGATCTGACCGAGCTCAGCAAGGTCCCGTCGTACGCCACGGCGATGCGGAATCCACGCGTGGGCCCGATCGCCATTGGCGACAGCTCGCTCCAGCTGCCCGACTACCAGGCGGCGTCCACGGCGCCGTCGTCGCTGTCCCGCTCGTCTTCGGGGACAAATCTGATGTCCATGGCCGGGGCGGAGCCGGGCAGCATGAGCAGCAGCGTGGGCTGGCCGACGGCCGTGACGTCGCTGGCAAACGAGCCGCTGTCTCTTATCCGGGAAGCGCCCCAGGAGAACGCGGCCGCTGGCGGCTCCAGCGGCACGGGCGCTGCGCGCCCCGAACTCCCCAGCCATGGTAGCGACCAGAGCCTGTCGGGCGGCCGGCGGCGAACCCACACGCTGCGCAATGCTGGCGATGCCGACGAGCGCAGCTGGCTGCACTTGCTGCAGGCGCGCGGCCGCATTGCCACATAATCAGCTGTCTCCGCCCCGACGCGGTGCGACACGAGCGACACTGCGGGCGGGTGTCGGATGTCAGGCACATCGAAGGCGTTTTCTTTGTTTTGCGTTTCTTAGACTCTTGTGTCTATCTCTTGGATCTTGCATGCCGGCGTTTATGATGAGGTCACATTTCCATCACGTAGTATTTTATTTCTTGATCTGTTTCCAAATAGGGGGTTTTTTTTTATGCCATGCACGTTAGAATATACCCGATTCACGATTTCTTGTTTTCTGCTGTGATGCACGGGTGGCAGTCGGCGACACCGCAGAATGCGACTCGCATACAATAGTAGCATTTTGCTGCTGCGCCACAAGCTGGCCCCGTTGAGCTGAGCGCGGGCGTGCCGGGGCAGGCCAGCTGAGGTTCTGGCCAGAGAGGGGTAGCTCTTTCCCTCTGCCGTCGCGATGCGCACAAGCTGGTTGTCCGCGTGCCCCTCCTTCTGGACTCCCGTTCTTTCCGCCGTGCGTACTTACGACACGACAGCAACGCGGTTTCTTGTTTTGGTCGTTTTTCCATTTTTTCGCCCACCTCTTTGTTCTTGTTCTTCCCCTGACCACTATATATATACGCGTAGCGTACTTTGGGGTCGTCAACGCTTAGCGTCCCAACAACGGTCTTCCAGGTGGTGTGGTGGCCAAACCGACACCGAAGCACACAATCTTTTGCACGGGCTTAGAATTCATCTCGTCTCTCCTCTCGCCCCCGTTGTCTTTTCGAATTCCCTCATTGTGTCCCGTTGTCTTTCACAAGCCTGTCCGTGTGTTAGCAGAGGCGCTGTTCTTTTTTTTTTGGTCGTTGCTTCCATCACCGTCTCCATCTTGCCTTACTCACACCTTTGGCCCAGGGCCCCATTTAGGCGGCCGAGCTGACCCCCTTTCTCCTCGACGCACTTTCCCGCCCATTCCCGCGTGCGCGTTCCCACCCCCCGATTCGCACAGGCAGCTGTCACCCCCCCTCCATCTCCGGGTGCTCTTTCTTCGTCTGTGCTCTTGCTCCTCCTACTCACCTTGATTCTTCTTTCTTCTTGCTTCCACTCCTCCCGCCTCCCATCTTTTGCTTCTTTTCCATCCCTCCCCCCCCGGACCGCACGCTATGGCTGCCCCCGAGCTACCCATCCGCGCAGGCACTGGCCTGACCACGTCCACCAGTTTCGGCGACGATGCGGTCCCCGACGCCGACCCCAGCAGCGTGCGTCGCGTCCCTGCTTCTCGTGTATCGTTGGGGTTTTGGTGCGTCGTGAGCTAACAACCCATTGCTTCCAGACCGCCGGACTGCTGGCCGAGCGAATCCAGGCATGGAAGCACGTCTGCGGCTACCTCGAGGACTACATTGGCGCAGTCGAGAAATGCCACAAAGAACAGGCCAAGGAGTACGAGAAGGTTCTCAAGGTATGTTCTTTCTTGATCTTTTTTTTCCTTCCTTTTTTTTTGGCGCATCTGCCAGTGCTCGGACAAGGACACATAACCTGACGATGCATACCCCGCCATCTAGACCATCAACAAGCCCCTTCGCGAAGGTCAGCACTTTGAGACGCAGCTCGGTGGTGTCAGCGGCTTCTTTGACAACATGCGGGCCAACACGCAAGCCCTGATCAACACCAACCTGGAGACAGAAAAGAACATCAAGGGCTCCGTGCTGCCCGTGCTGGAACGGCTGCACAAGGAGATCAAGGCCAAGGCCAAGGAGCTGTCCACGGGCGCCGTACGCGGCGCCAAGGAGGTGGACAAGGTGCGGGCATTGACGCAGAAGCACATCGAGGCGCTCGGCCAGCACACGGCCGTGTTCGAGTCGACGGGTGGCCGCGTCAATGCGGCCGACGACCCCTATGTGCTGAATCGCGGCGTGATCTACCGGCTCAACCGCCAGGTGCTGGAGGAGAACAACCACCGCAACGATCTGATCAGCGTGCAGGCCAACTTTGAGACGTTTGAGGCGCACGTCGTTCTCGTGCTGCAGCAGGCGATGGAGGCCTTCAACCAGTTTGTGGGCGGCCAGGCCGAGCGCGTGAGTGCGCTCTATGGCGACATGCTGGCCACGGCACAGCGCATCCCGCACGACATGGAGTGGAAGGGCTTCCAGCAGCGGTTTTCCGACATCCTGGTCGACCCCTCGGAGCCGCCGCGCGTCGTGGAGTCCATCACGTTCCCCAACCAGGACCACCCGAGCACGCACGCCGTCATCGAGGGCACGCTCGAGCGCAAGAGCCGCAACAAGCTCAACTGGGGCACGCAGACCGGCTTCTATGTCGTGACGCCGTCGCGGTGGCTGCACGGATTCAAGGACTCGGACAACGTGCGGAAAGATCCTGTTCCTGAGATTAGCATCTATCTGCCGGACGCCGTGATCACCGTCCCCAGCGGCGACAAGTTCACGATCAAGGGCAAGGACCGCAGCAAGTCGGTGGGCAGCATCCTGGGCAGCTCCGAGCTGCACTTCAAGGCACACAGCACGGCGGAGGCAGAGAAGTGGTTCTACATCATCCGTGACGTGGCCGGCTCGGCACACGAGGCCCATGGCACGTCCAGCACCCCAGCGTCACCGACCGTCGCGTCGCCCACATCGCCCACGGCGTCACTGGAAGCCACGAAGACGGGGTCGATCTCGCCAGCGCCGGCCGCTGCCGCCGTTGCAGCTGCGCCGGCCGCAGCAAGCACATTGCCAACACCAGCAGCCGCGGTGGCAGCAACAACAACGCCGACGACGTCTGAAAAGCCGGCGCTGGCGTAGGACGCCTCGTATGCCGAGACGCGCGGATTGGATGTGCTTTCATCGTCGAGGGTATGGTCGGCGGACAGCAGCAGCAGCAGCAGCAGCAGCAGCAGCAGCAGCAGCAGCAGCAGCAGTAGCGGCGGCGGCGGCGGCGGCGGCGGCAATGACACGAACAAGGCGAACATATTTGCCACCAGATCCACCAGATGGAATATGCGGCCAGAAACACAGTCTCGGGCGGGTGTTGTGTGCCCGTAGTGGCGGTGGGGTAGGGGGGAGACGGCGAGGGGAAATACTCGGGCAGCCTGGACTCGAGGCTATGCGGAGCAGGCAAAGACAGGGCACAAGGTCTAATTGGCGTGGCTTAATCAGTTGAATACAGTGGGCGATTGACGATGGATACCATGACAAGGACTAATAGATCAGGCGGAACTGTAGGAAACTCGAGGCTGTTGTCCTTTGTGTCTCTTTTGTCCGCCTTAGTTTCATAGACTACGGCATTGGCCCGCTAGAACCAGGGCGCAACCAGCGGCGCTGAACGAGGACCCACCTCCGTGGTCCAGGTTGGCCGCCTTGCAACGAGGCTGAGGTGAGGACACTCGGATTCCCACCCGCGCAGCAAGGCAACGACGCGCAAGCTGCCACGTTGCGCTCTACGTGGTAACAAGGCTGGGAAGGAAACGGAAACAAGGCGATCCAGTTGTCGACCGGGGTCTTGGCGCAGTCTCATGGTTGTCGCCGGCTCTCTCCCGGGCCTTTCGCATTCGCCGCCTTGTCTCGGCGCCGGCGGCGGGCATCGATACTAACATTAACGTCGGAAGGAGGAGAGCTACAATAGAGCGGCTTCGCCAGCCGAAAAAGTGCACTCCCTGTAGTAGTCGTGCATACTGTCATTGTGTAGAATATTGCATATACAAAAGCAAAGCTGTTTCTCGTAAGTGCAATATATGCCTTCGTGCTGGGAATGACGCCCTCCATATAATGGCCAGAACCCAGCAGTTTTTTTCAGGAACAGTTTTCTATGGCCTGTCGTTCAAGATATATTCTCGCCTTCTTGCCCAGGAAGCTACTGGCAGCCTCTCTCTCTCTTTCGTTCTTTTCCATCACTTTCTTACTACACGCCAAGAGCGTCTGTACTTCACTGCATCCGTTCAGCCAGGACGAAGGGACCTGCCCATCTTTATATAACATTTCAAGACTCGCCGCTTTTTTCAACCCTTTCATCCTTGCCTCACCCAGCCGATTACTGGCCGCTCAGCTTTAACACCTCGCCGCGCGCCTTGTTCCTGTGGATCCTCCCCGCCCACTCACCCCCCCGCACCCACATTGCTGTAAGTCCTCCGCCTACCATCCGCCTACCGCTTGCCTGCCGCCTGCCAGCGTCGCAGCCCGGCTACAGCCTCGTTTTGTCGCCTCGTTTTTTTTTTTTTTTTTTTTCCCAAGGGGTCTAACATGAAGCTTTGGTTTTGTTTCTCCACAGGGGGGCAAAGCATACTGTTTCTTCTTTTCATGTCAAATTTCTAGCCATCATGAAAAATTGGGAAGAAGTCAAGGCCTTAATTATCCAGTACTTCTGGGAGGAGAACAAGACATTGGCAGAAACGATGAGGTTGATGAAAACAGTTCACGGATTCGAAGCAGCGTAAGCAATTTTTGGGGGTTGTTTAATTTTTGGGGGGTTTTTGTATTGTCCGTTCTCTCAACTTTTGGTGGTGGGAGTTTTGAAATACTCGCCTTCTCGTTCCCTGCTCACCTTCCAGAACACGAACTTACTGGGCACACCTCAAGACTTGGGGCATCAAGAAAAACAGGCGACACCAGCCCGCGGCTACCGACGGAAGTAGCCCAGCCCCCACCGAGCGGCCGGCAAGGAGGCCCCGCCGGCAGAACCGGACGACGAACCGGACGACGGCCCAGACGACGGCCCAGATGAGCTCGTCCGCCTTCATGACGCCGCCGGGGTCGTCAAGGCCGTCTTGGTCGCCGTCCAGAGATCCCTCACAGGAGATGTCGCCGGCGCCTGACATGTCTGCTGCTGTGACAGCGGTGGCGACGGCTGCGACGGCGGCTGTGAGGGCCGAGGCGGTGCCGGCAGATACCACTACATCGTTCATGGATCCCGAGAGCCAGGACGAAGGCGAGTATTATTTACAGAACCTCCTTCCGCCCCCGAACAGCACGATCTACAGCGGCTACGCCTACCCCACGGGGCCCGACGACTGCAGCGTCGACTTGACGAGACACGAACCCCTTTCCTCGACGTTTGAGGAGCCGCCGGTGCCGCTGGCGACGCAGCAAGGGGCGTGGGCGGAAGCGCAGTGGCAGGAAGCGCAGCAGCACGAGCGGCACGAGCAGCACGAGCAGCACGAGCAGCGGCGGCAGCAACGGCAGCAGCGGCGGCAGCAGCGGCAGCAGCGGCAGCAGCAGCAGCAGCAGCAGCAGCAGCAGCAGCAGCAGCAGCAGCAGTGGCAACAGCAGCAGTGGCAACAGCAGTGGCAACAGCAGTGGCAGCAGCGGTTGCAGGAGATGCAGCATTACCAGGGGCAACAGCAATTGCAGTACTGCCTCCAGCAGCAGCAGCAGCAGCAGCAGCAGCAGCAGCAGCAGCCGCAGCAGTATCGAGCTCACACGGGCCACTATCACGCGCGCGTGCACCATACAGCGCCGCAGCAGCAGCACCAGCAGCACCAGCAGCACCAGCACCAGCAGCACCGCCACGGCCAAAACACAAGCCGTCCCTACTACCGCTACCACCAGGACCCCCAGCAGCACCACCAGCTGCAACCCCCCCAGCAGCACTACCAGCAGCCGCAACAGCTCATGCCCTTCCAGGACACCACCGACTCCAAGGACGCCGTTACGCTTGCCCTGATGGCCGGCTCGTTCGGCCCTTGATCCCTCGTTTTTGCTTGCGGTACTAGGCTACCGCAATGCAGTCGACCAATGGCATCATGACCGGACCCGTCTCTTGGACCTTTTGTTTTTTTTTTTCCTCGTCGACTTTGGCATTCGAACCTTTTTGGCTTCCAGGGAACAACTCGGACTTTTTGCTTTTGCGCTCACCGCCAGCAGTACACATCTTTTATTGGACTCAGCGGACTCAACATGCATTCGGAAACACTGCTTTAGACGCACAACAACGCGGGTTTGATCTTGTCATTTTTCTGGGCCGTCTCCAGCTAGACTTTGCTGCTAATTCGCACATTCAGCTGGCCCGCGCAGTCTCCCCTTGGACCGCTTCTCCTCCTGCTTTTCGGATGCCGAAGAAATAGTTGCCCAGCTTCTCGCCGCCCGGCACCACCTGCCAGCCCAGGCCGGGCACATACGCCACGCCCCGGAACCGCGCGCTGTCCAGCTGCCACGCGCACGCCGATGCATTGCAGCTGCTGCTGCCGCTGCTGCTGCTACTGCTGTTGCTGCCGTCCTCCCCGGCATGCGCGGTCATGCTGGCAAAGTGCGCCAGCAGCTCGTCCGCGTTGACGTACTTGCGCCAGTCGTGCGTGCCCTGCGGCACGATCCCCAGCACGTCCTCGGCCGCGACGACGGTCGTCAGCCAGCTGGTCCACGTGCGCGCCATGGTGCTGAGCACCAGCCACCCGCCGGGCCGCAGCAGCCGCCCGCAGTGGGCCAGGAACGCCTCCGGGCCCGTCGCCACGTGCTCCAGCACCTCGAACAGCGTGACCATGTCGACCTGCTGCAGCGGCGGCTGCTGTGCCGACAGGTCCTCGACCGACGCCTGCCGGTACGTCAGGCGCCCGTCGCCGCGGCACAGCAGCGGGTCGCGCCGCGCGTGCGTGCGCGCCACCGCCAGCACCTCGGGCGACGGGTCGATGGCGGTCACGGACGCCGTCGTCGGCAGCCGCGCCGCGCTCTCGGCAAAGATGCCGCCGCCGCAGCCAATGTCCAGGATGCGGCGCGGCATGGCCCGCTCGTCAAACACCCCGTCGTTCTGGCTGGCCACGCACGCCCGGATGAAGTCGTGCCGCAGCGGGTTCATCAGGTGCAGCAGCCGCGACGAGCCATGGGGGTCCCACCACTGGGATGCGAGTGCATTGAAGTGGGCGACCTCGTCGGGGCTCACAGAGGAGGAGGAGGAGGATGAGGAGGTGGTGGAGGATGGGGCGGAGGCGGAGGCGGAGGCAGAGGCAGAGGCGGCTGTGGACTGCGCTCGACAAGGTGGCGAGGCGACGGAGCGACGCGTCAAACTCGACGCTGCGGCCAGCGACCGATGCCGCGTCGGCTGCGACGCATGTTTGGAGACGTCTCTGCAGGCCGTCCGCACCAGCGGGGCCAGCGCGCGCGGTGCTGATGCCATGGCCTCTGTGGTGGCTGTGCGGGCTGTCGTGGTTGAGGGAGACGGTGGGCAAAGCTCGTATATCCCAATGCCATTGCGGATCTGAGCTTTTGGTGTCGAGCTTCGGCCGTTTCTGCCGCTCTTGACCGCCTTCCCGCTTGAGCGACGGCCGACTCCGGCGGCTGGATCTCACAGGTCCCGCCCGCGCGATCCGTGGTCACGCACGCCATCTATCGGAGCGGTGCTTCCTTGCCGCATTTTTCTCGGATCGGTTTGGGATTTTTATGTTTAAGATTTCCGGGAATCAGGGCATACATACCTGTAGATAGAAAAGGCACCACGGTTCCTTTTTTTGGGTTCCATTGTAGTCGGCTTTGTCAGCCGCGTCGTCGGGGGCTCCCAATACATACACGTCCCCCCCCCCACTTCCATGCACGTCCCCCCCCTGCAAAAACAATAGATGCCTGAATTTCATGGCTTTATTCCAGATTTTGAGGCGACCACTGCTGCCACCACCACCACTGCTGCCACCACCACCACTGCTGCCACCACCACCACTGATGCCACTACTACCACCGCTGCCACCACTACTACCGCTGCCACTACTACCACCGCTACCACTACTACTACCGCTGCTACTACTACTACCGCGGCTGTTACTATGGTAGGTACTATAGAGGGCACTGCAGCTACTGTGTAGGACACTATAGCTACAGGCTACTTTAGCGTATAGGGCACTGTAGCTATAGGGCACTATAGGGTGTAGGACACTATAGCGTGCTTATGCAGGCTACCACAGCCGTGGCTATAGTAGGTGCCTCCGTACGTACGATAGATACAGCCTTCCAGGGCATACAGAGCAGTCTTAGTGCTGCTCTCAGAAGCCACCGCCCTGTAATTTTTGTGGCCAGCAGATTAGGAAGCCGTATAATTCAGGCATCTATTGTTTTTGCAGGGGGGGGACGTGCATGGAAGTGGGGGGGGGGACGTGTATGTATTGGGACCCGTCGTCGGGCCGTCTGGTCTTTCTACAAACGGCAAGAGACAGGACGAGGCGGCTCGTATCGTACTCCGTAGAAGAGGAAGGCGCATAGTCGCGGAACTGCTGCAGCGGAACCCGTACGGCGAAACACTCGCCTGAACGGGGGGGGGGGGGGGGCGTCTGACCCCGCCGCTAGAAGACGGGGAGCGAACACCCATCATCCGCCCCATCATCCCACACAGGCTTACCAAGTGCTGCGAAATCCACTAGGCCTCGGCCGGACCAAAAAACGGAAGAAAAAAAAAACGATTAAAATCACGAGGCAGACGTCGCGCCCGGCTCGAGACGGGGAAGCCTGTGGCGCTCCGTCGACAAATTTCTGGGGAAACACGAGGTCCTGCCCACTGCCACCCCTTCCGGGCCAACTGTCCTCCTCTTTTTTTTTTTGTATTTTTTGCCCTCTTTCTCTCCCACGCTTCTTGTGCACACTGCTCCCCGACCATGCCTGGCCCAATGGTGCAATTAACAGGCTTCGACTCCATCCCGGAGACCGTCGAGGCGTTCCGTGAGTCACTCCTGTTTTTCGCGGCGTGTAGCTGGGTAGCTGGATCCAGCCGGCCTGTTTCTGACCGTGCCCCTCCCTCTCTGCTTAGGCCAAGGCCAGTTCATTGTCGTGCTCGACGACCCCGGCCGCGAGAACGAGGCCGACCTGATCATCGCCGCCGAGGACGTGTCGACCGAGCAGATGGCCTTTCTCGTGCGCCACTCGTCCGGCATCATCTGCGCCCCGCTGCTGCCCGCGCGCGCCGACCGCCTGGGCCTGCCGCCCATGGTGGCCAAGAACGAGGACTTCCGCGGCACCGCCTACACCCTGACCGTCGACGCGGCCGACGCCGTTGTCTCGACCGGCATCAGCGCCCACGACCGCGCCCTGACCTGCCGCCGGCTGGCCCAGGACGACACAGAGCTGGCAGAAGCAGCAGCGGCGGCGGCGGCAGCAGCAGCAGCAGCACAAGGAACGGCAGCAGCTCCAGCACCAACAGAAAAGGCCACCCCCGCCGGCGCGTTCCGCCGCCCCGGCCACGTCCTGCCGCTGCGCGCGCGCCCCGGCGGCGTGCGCGAGCGCAACGGCCACACCGAGGCGGGCGTCGACTTTTGCCGGCTGGCCGGCAAGCGGCGCGTGGCCGTCATCTCGGAGCTGGTCGACGACGGCGAGCCCGTGCCGGGCCAGGCGCTGCACCGCAACCCGGGCATGCTGCGCGGCGAGGCGTGCATTGCGTTTGCGCGCAAGTGGGGGCTCAAGGTGTGCACGATTGCCGACCTGGCCGCCTACCTGGACAAGACACAGCCGAGCCGCTTTCCGGGGCCGCAGGAGGACGAGGCATGACGTCGGCCCTGTTTCTCTGTCCATACATCTCTCTGTACATTCGGCCGTCTACACTCTGGTTGGGGTTGCATACATGTATCTGCTCGTTCATTGCAAAAAAAGCAGTGATGCACGCAATATAAAAAGATATAGAATACATGGGCTTTCTTCACGCATCTTACAACTTTTGTCGTGTGCGGGGGACGGCCGTCACTTTTTGGCGGGCAGGCTTATCTTATCGCTTTTTTTTTTTTTTTTTTTTTTTTTCAAAGAACATCATCGAGTCTTCATCCCACGACAAAGAACCATCGTCGCATATACAAAAGAAACACCTTGAACATAGTTTCCGCAACTAGATTCTGTCCTCGTTGCCATATTTGCATTCAACGTATCAATACCACACCACACACACACACACATACACAACTGTCGCCATGGCGCCCACCACGGTGTCGCGAGGTCCGTCTTTCCTAACCTCTCTTCCCTCTGAGCCTTGGCATGCTAACATCCCCCCCCCCCCCAGAGACGCGCAAAAACGCATTCGAGTCTGCCGTCGCCATGTCGCTGCACCTCTGGCAGCCCCTGTCCTTTGCCGTCGAGTCCAACCTCGGCGGCGGCGACGGCGCCGACAAGCGCGACTGGTTTGCGGGCGCCGTCGCCGAGCTGTTTGAGGACGCCTGGGCACACGTCGACACAGCGGCGGCGGCGCCTGCACCAGCACAACAGGCTGCTGCTGCCGCCACCGACGACGACCTCCTCATGGACGTCGAGGCCCGCCTGCTGCAGATCATGGACGACGAGTTCGACACGGTCGTCGACGACGGCACCGCATACGACGTGGCCGAGCAGATTGTCGGCCTGTGGAAGCAGTGCCGGCGCGGCGACTTGGCCGGCGCGGTCGCGCTGCAGCAGAAATGGGAGGCGGCGCGCGGCAAGCGCGTCGCAGGGCTGTTCCGCGCCGGGCCGGCGCCGGACGACGACAGCGCGTGGCAGACGGACGACGACGACGACGACGACGGCGAGGATGAGGATGGAGAGGACGATGACGAGGATGACGACGGCGCGGACGTCGACATGGGCGAGGCGCCGGCCCTGGTCGCGGCGCAGGGCCGCGCAAAGAAGCCGGAGCCGCAAGTCGACGAGGACGGGTTTACGCAGGTGACGCGGAAGAAGAGGTAGAGACGGTGTCTGGCCGGTTGTTCTTCCAGGGGGGGGAATGGTTTTATTCGGCGTCAAGCAACACTAGGATCAATAAAAAGGACAAATGCAAGACGGTGCAATGGGTTGTCGACAGTCAAAAACGCCAGCTGCATGAGGGAGCGAAAAGGGAAGGGAAAACAAACAAAAAACAAGGCAGTCCAGGGAGCCGGAAAAAGGATTGTACACCAGAACCGTTCGCAGTGCAATGCAGCAACGCCCGTGCCAAGAATAAGGGGATGGGAATAAAAGGCAGAAAAAAAGAAAAAAAAGACGAGAACAAAAAGACAGAAAACAGGGACGCGGACCAAATCACTCCCAGTCCTCCTCCTCGCTGTCTTCCTCCTCCACCCGTCTCGGGCTGTTGGGCGCCTGGCTCGGCGCGCCCGACTTGGCGCCCACAATGTCGTAGCTGGCCTCGCTATCGGCCTGCGACTTCTCGTCCGACTTGCGCGGCCCCCCGGGCTTCAGCAGGCCCTCGGCGCCGCCTGTTGCCGCGGCCGTCGCCGGCGGCGGGTGGATCGTCTTGGACGACCCGGTCGAGCCAGGGCGGGCGGGCACCAGCTCGGGCGCCTTGCCGGCCGCGCTGGCGTCGTCGTCCGAGTCTTCGTCCCAGCCGACCTCTTCCTCGGCGGAGGCAGCTGTTTTTGTGTTAGCAAGGAGACGAGCTCATCATGCCATGCAGCAGCAGTGTATAGACTCACCCTTGAGCAGATCGCGGCGGCGGGCCTCGGCCGTCTCGATGCCGTGCCGCAAAAAGTAGTACCGCTTCCAAAAGTCCGCATACGGGATCTTGTCCGGCACCAGCTTCTCCATCGTCACCCGCAGGTCCGGGTACTTTTCCAGGTCGGCCGCAATGTCGTCCGTCTTGTCGGCAATCGCAAACGACGCCGCCCACGCCGCAAACTCGGCGTTGTTCGCCGCCGGGTCCTTGGCAAAGCTCTCCGGGTTCGTGTGGATGACGTGCAGCTGCGCGTCAAACCGCGACGTGTGGATCACCCGCCGCCCCTGCGCGTCGCGGCTCTCAAACAGCAGCGTGCTGCCGCCGCTGCCGCCGTTGCCGCCGGCAACGCGGCGGACCGCGCCACCGCCGCTGCCGCTGCTCGTGCCGTCGTCGGTCGGCGGGGCAATGGTGATGGCCTCGCGCAGAAAGTCGCGCAGGTTCGTGCCAAACTTGACGAGGGCCTCGTCCGCCGCGTCTTCCGCCCGCTGCAGGTCGCGCAGCCGCTTGGCCGCCTCGCCCTTGATGCGGGCCAGCACCGTCGCCTCGTCGACCGCGGCCGCCGACGAGGAGGCTCCGTCCGCCGGGCCGGCACGCGCGTCCCCGGCTGCTGTGCCTGCGGCCGCTGCGTCCGACACAGACAGTCCGCGCGTCCGGTTGACCAGCGAGTCGCGCAGGTCTGTGAGGCCCTTGGATGCGTCCTGCCCGAGCGCCGTCACCTCCTGCTGTGCCTCCCGGTAGACAGACTCGCTCTGTGTGCTGTTAGTTGACTGCGATGCAAGATAACAGGAGAACAAAAAAACACACCTGCTTCACAACATTGCCAAAGAAGCCGCCAATCCGGCTTGCCCAAGGGCTCGCCGAGAAGGCGCTGTAGGCGGCCTGTATGTCGGCATTGAGGGTCGACGTCGGCACCGCATTGGCGTTCTTGGCCTCGTCGGCCTCGGGCAGCGCCTCTTCGGCAATGTGATCATAGGCGAGATCCATCTCGGGCTTTTGTTGGAGAGAGAGAGACAGAGAGGTCGAGTGAGGAGATCGGGGAAAGGCGGTGACGGGAGGGGAAGCTTCCCCAAAAAACGGGACCGTATCGGAAAAGGCAAAGATGGACGGAGATCCAGACAACGGGGAGCCTTCTGCGTGTAGAGCTGCAGCAGGAGAAGCGTCCCGGGAAAAGCAGCAAGGCTGTGGTGGCGTGTGATAGGAGGCGTGCCTGGGTCGTTTGGCGGCGGTTGGAGAGAGACGAAAAAAGCGGAGATGTTACCGCATGCAGCACGGATGGAGGGGCTGCACGTGACGTCACGGAGGCCCGTGCGGCACAACGCTCCCCTGGCTAGCGCGCAAACGATGAACCTTAACTCCGTACCGTTTCCGCTGCAGGAGCAATGGAATCACGTCCGGCGAGCCTTGCGTCTGGGGCAGCCTTCTACTTTTAGTTTGGGGTATTTTTGCCTTTTTCTTCGTAAGGGGGGGGGGGCTGTTTCGGTCTGGCTGGTCCTTGCAGTGGAATTCAAGACGAGCGCCTAGCCGCATTGGGGGTCTGCCGTCAGCAAGCCAATGCGCTGCACCGCCCGATGCAGGAAAGCTTTTTTTCGATCGGCAGCGGAGCCCGCTCTTTGTCTGCAGTTCCCACCCGGCTACGGAGTACATTACGAGAGTACTTGCAGCGCCGATACAGCGCCGTCCACAGCTGACAAATTGGCCCGCCGCTCCGTCATTTTCTTCCCAGCCTGCTGTCCCAGCCCCTCTCTGTTCGTTCCATCGGATTCTGGGCTCGCCTCTGCCCTCACTCGTGGTCACTGTCCACCACCACCGCCCCCCCCCGCTTGCTGTCAACGACCTACCTAATCGCCACCACCACCCCAACACAACTTTTCCGCACAATCTGTCGGAACGCCAGCCTACTCGCAAAGCACGCCATCGCTTGACCTGGGTCAGAGAGGACAGGATCGCTTGCATCTCAGGCACGAAACTTCCTCCTCAGGCCACAACTTTCTGACACACGTTATTGCCGATTCTGCCTCCTGCATACTCGTTTTCGTCATTCGTCTTGTCCTTCACATCCCTTGTCTACGGCCTCTTCTTTGGCCACCGCTGCCCGTGTTGAAGTCTTTCAACGATCTTTGCGCTTCCAGTCGGACGGCGTGACCAGAAAAAAAAAAAAAACCACCACCTCGAGAGGTGCCTCTCTCTCTCTCTCTTTTCTCTACCCGCTGATCCTTCCCTTGGTTTGGAGTGTGCAAAAAACGCACCGACAGCTTTCGCCACAAATCTCACCCCTCGTATCGTCATCATTCTCTCTCGCCTCCACTGCAATGGCTACTGTCCCCAACTTCTACCTCACGCCCCAGCAGCAGAGCCTGCTGTTTGCGGCCCTCAACGCCAACCGCACAGAACCCACCACGGGCGGCAATGGCTTGACCCTGTCCCCCAATGCCCTGGCCGACACACAGCCCACCGATCTGACCGCCAACGGTCTGAAAGAAAGCCCCTTCCTGGACTATGACTATTCCTTTGACGCCGGGGACAACAGTCTGGATTACTCTCTGAACGAAGGCGACCAGGCCGGCTACCCAGAAAATGGCTCCAACGGCAGCACCAGAACCGACAGCAACGCCGACAACGACTCTCCCGATAAGCGGGCCCATCCCGACGACGACGAAGAGGCCTCTGCTGCCAAGCGCCGCGAGAGTGGTGAAAAGGTCCCAAAAAAGCCGGGCCGGAAGCCACTGACCGCCGAACCCAGCTCGGTAGGTGGCTTGCCCATCTCTGTTCGTCTTGCAGCTCGCTCGAGGCGACCACCCCCCTCCTGTCCCCGACTTGAGCAGACTACTAACACCCCTCGTCTTGTAGAAGCGAAAGGCACAGAACCGTGCTGCCCAGCGGGCCTTCCGGGAACGGAAGGAAAAGCACCTGAAGGACCTGGAGACGAAGATCTCCGAGCTCGAGAAGGCTTCCGAGAGCGCCAACAACGAGAACACCCAGCTCCGCAGCCAGCTCGAGAAGATGTCCGTTGAGCTTGCCGCGTACAAGAAGCAGGTGGCCATCCTGACGTCGACGCACCCCGCAGGCCCGTCCTCGGGACGTGCCGCGTTCAACAGCGTCAATGACGTCAATTTCCAGTTTGAGTTCCCCAAGTTTGGCCAGCTCCCCGGTCCCCCGCAGTCCTCCAACGGCAACAGCCCCTCCGTGGTCTCGTCGGGTATGCATGCATCGTCGCTCGATATCTCTGTGTCGCCTTCCAACGCCTCAAATACTGGAATGGGGGGCAACACGACTGCCGCCACCAGCAGCCAGACCAGCCCGGCCGCTGAACTATCCATCACTACCGTGGGCAAACCCTCCACGGCAAACGGCTACACCGCACAGCAGGGAGGCAATGTCGACTCGGGCTCGACGTCTTCGCCTTGCTCGTCCTCTCACTCTGCCCTCGGCACGAGCTCTTCTTGCGGAACGTCGCCCCAGTCGTCCAACGAGTCGCCTTTGGGCTTCAAGCCCGTCGACACCTTGGCAACGATTGGGGAAGAGCAGTCGAACCTGCTCGGGAACGCAAATTCAGGCACTGGCCAGGGTAAGGAACTTTTCTTTGGTGCACAGGACCGGAGTTCTTGACAGCTCGCCGTCGCTAACCTGAAGCAGATGTTTCCCAATTTTCCAATATCAACCTTGGTGACATGAACTGGCTGGGCAACCAGACCGACTTCAACTTCGACCCTCAGTTGTTTGGCAACTATCGGGAGCCGCAGGAGAGCATTCTCGCTGCAGGGGGGTTCGACGACAGCTTCTTCAATGATGCTCTCGATGTGGACTTCATCACTCCCTTCAACCTGCCGCCGAGCCCGATTGGGCATAAGAACAATCTGATTGCGCAGATCGACGCTGCCAAGGAGAGCGAATTCTCGTCCTCATCTCTCGGCCCCGGAAAGGATACGGCTGCCGGCGGAACGGGTGCATCTGGGTCTAAGCTTTTGACCTGCAACAAGATTTGGTATGTTTCTTTTGGACCGCACCGGCTATTATGCTGCCCTTCGCTTGCCATGTGGATTGCTAACAACCACCGTAGGGAGAAACTGCAAGAATGCGAACGGGTCCAGAGCGGCGATTTTGATCTGGACGGCCTCTGCCAGGACCTCCAGAAGAAGGCCAAGTGCTCTGGCAACGGCGCTGTCATCAACGAAACGGACTTCCGGAGTGTCATGGAGAAGCATCTCAGCAAACCCTCCGGAAAGGATTGTATTAACTCCTTCCTGGGCCCGCAGGCGACGACCTCGTCGTAGCCCAACGGACCTTGCGACAAAAAAAAAAAAATAAAATAAAAAAAAGAACGGCGAACAATGGCGAAATGGCTCCGGATGGTCAGTTTCAGAACAAGAAACAAACGGAGGATAGGGATTTTCTTTTACTTTTTTACTTTGGAACGTGGGCATTTTTGGGTTTTTTGGTCCCCCACCTCGTCGCCATTCTTTCTATGGTATTCAACTCATGGGTGTATGTTTTGCTCGCGATCTATTTGCTGTGATTTTTTTTTCATTGTGAAATGTATTTGTGGTACCAAGGGGGAAGAGGGCGTTTTTTCGCCTTGTTGTGTTATATACCGGCGGGAATCGAGGCTTCGACTTCTTTTTCTCGACAAACCACCAACGGTTTCGTTTCAGACAAACGCGGGCATGCTGTATCTGGTTTTTTTCTTTGTGTTAGGTGTTCCGTGTTTCGTGTTTCTGGCCAAGCTCGTTCCGGGGTACACGGGTTTCCCAAGTCTACGGGCTGTTTTATCAAAGAGGATGTTGTATACGAGGAACACCACTCTCTTCTAGGAATGCAAGAATGTAGCCTCCGAACGCGTATATACCAGTGTGCTAATGTGATGTATGCTGATTATGGAAATGACCCGGAAAATAAGAATGAAAGAAAAACATAGGAGAAAATATATCATGAGAAGAGAAGGACGAGGGAATAAATGAAAACAGATAGGAGGGGAAAGAAACGCTTCAAAATGCGCAGAACATATGCCGAATCGCTGTAGCCTCAGACTTGATCAAACCATTACTGCCCGGGGCCGAGAGGCTTCTTGCAGGTGGTGCTCTCACCAGCGCACAACCACGCGTGCACCTTCTTTCCCCAGCACGCCCCGCTCCTTGGGCTTTGGGCTGTGACCGCCCTTTTTGCTCTTGAGAAATCCGAACATGCTGCTGCTGCCGTCCTTGCCGGGGCTGGTGCTGCTTTTGCCGCCTGGGCTGCCGCTTGCTCCGTTCAGAACGTGTGCGGTCGCCGCATCGGCCGGGAGTGTGGCGTCCCGGCGCGCCAACTCCGACAAGCTTCCTGCATTGCCCAACTGGACCGGCACACCATTCGCCGAACTGCCTATAACGACACCCTTGTTCGAAGTAATGCTCATTTTCCGGCTTGACCGCACCGTCTGGCTGCCTTGCGCTGTATTCGCAGGCGAATACGAAGGGGGTACCGGTAATGTCCGACTGGGTGGAGCTTTCCGGGGATGGCTGCTTGGTGACCAGGTCTGGTCGGCAGATGGAACAGGGGAGTTGGTGGCTGTGCTGGTAGTGCCCATATCTGGGATCGAATCTTGCTGGCGGAGGCCAGCAACGTTGTTGTTGCTGCCAGCCCGTGATGCTGGCAGAGCTTCGTCGGTAGTGAGTGCCTGTGGCTGGAAGACGGCTTCGTCGGGTTGGAGCGGGCTGCTCGACGCTGTACCGGCAGACGCCTCGTTTTCTTGGGCAGCAAGGTGGGCGGCTTGCTCTGCCTTTTTCTGTGCAGCTTGTTCCTGCAGCCTGGAATGAAGTGTGTTAGTGATCTTGCTGGGAATGGGTGACAGGGGCGAAAGCTAAAGGTTGAAAAACACCCACTTCTTGTAAGCCACAACTGTGTAGTCGTATGACTTGAACTCGGCTTCCATGGAGCGGTACAGCTCCTCCTCTCGAATTTCCTTCTTTGTTGCATCGCTCTTTAACCGGCCGCGCGGTTTCTGTCTGCGGGCACGGGCTTCCAAGGGAGCCTCCTCCAACAGAAGCTCTTCCAGATCGTGGGTAGCGTCAAAGTTTGTCTTTTCCGAGGACGGGATGAAGACAGGCTCGACCTGTTTCCGCTCCAGTGCCACAAAATCAATGACAGAGAAGAATTCGTTTTCGGTGAAGCTCTCCCATGTGGCACCGAGGCGCTGAGACGGGTCTGCAGTAAGGGCAGCGCGAATGGCATCGTGGCACTGGGGAGACACTGGTGGTTGAGTGACGGGATACCTGGGATTGGCAGCCCGGATGCAAGACCGTAGAGATCCTTCATTGCCGCCCTCGAATGGACGCTGTAGGCAGGATGTTAGAATCAAGTGCGTACGTTGGTGTTGTGAGACGATAAATGCATACCCGATTGTATATGCACTCGTAAAAAGTGACGCCCAAAGACCACCAGTCGACACGGCTGTCGTAGCCACGCCCGGCGTACACTTCGGGCGCGAGGTAAGCCAGTGTTCCGGACGTGCTCGTCAGATACCGGCCTGGAGCGAGATCCGAAGCAACGTTCTATGAGAGACCTGTTAGCGCAGTGCTGTACAACGGAGCGAGCCATGGACAGGAGGGCGTACAAAATCTGTGAGATGAACGTGGCCTTCGCCGTCGAGAAGAACGTTATCTGGCTTCACGTCTCTGTGAACAATGCCTTGGCTGTGGACATAGCGCAAGGCGCAGGCCAGCTCTGCGATCCAGAAGCGTACGGCCTCTTCGGTGAAGGTTTTGCGCGAGATGTGGAAGCGCAAATCACCACCTGTCATCAAGTCGACAACAAGATACCTGAAGCAATGTGTTAGTAAACGATTGGATAGTAGAGGCGCACAGAATGAGAAACGTACATGTACTCCAGGTCCTGGAAGCTGTAACGCAGATTGCAGATGAACGGGTGGTTCAGGTGCTCCAGCATACGGCGTTCCCGAATGATGTTGCGGACGCTTTCTGACCGTATAACTGGCGGGTCTGTGTTAGCTGACAGAAACGGGCAAGATACGATGCGTGCACGGAGAGGTCCGTCTTACCTTCGTCTTTGCGGATGTACTTGAGAGCAAATACCAGACCGGTGTCTTTCCGCTCGACCATGCGCACTTTGCCAAAGGCGCCACGTCCAACGACTCGCAGCAGACGGAAGTGGCTTAGATTTACTGTGCAAACAGAACGCAGACGTTAGTTGGCCGACGGGTATCGAGGCAGCTTCCGGGTTCGTCCTACCTTCGCCGTCCGCATCGGCGAGCTTTCCCTGTCCGTTTCCCATGGTGAAGGGATTCGGCCCCGGGAACGGGAGGGAACGCCGGTTGAGTGAAAGATAGTTGCCAAGACTACTGGCAGAATGACATCGTCTGGTGATGCGAATGCTTCCGTGCCCTGCGGGTTTTGACAGCCGTGACGAGTTGGGGGCGGCTTGATCTTCAATAGTCGTGGGGGTGATGAGCACGTGGCGTGGTCGTCGGTTCTTGTTGTGGTGTTTTTGCGCAGGAGATGCCGCGGCAATGAAACGGTGAAACGGCAAGGCGGAGAGATCACAAGAGAAGAGGGCAACCGCAAGACGAGAGAGGAACAGAAGGAGAAGAAGAAAGGGAATAGAAGGAAAAGAGGGGGCCGCTGAGCAGGAATAGATTGGCCGAGCAGAGAGGAAGACAGAGAAGGAATAGGAGAGACGCGGCAGACGAAGAACGGGGGGGTTTGCAGAACGTGGCGTGTGGATCTGAAAGGCGGCCGGTGTGGACGGAGAAAGACAGGACTGGAGCTGGAGTATGGCCGCTATGTCGAAAAAGAAACGAGAAAACGTGGCGCGCTTCCGCGGTGGGTCAGGGCGCAGTGGCCGGGGCTGAAGGGTGTGGGTGAGTGAGTGGATGACCCTGGGGACTTGGGGACAGGACAAAGGACGGTCGACGGGCCAGGGCGACAGGTGGGCGGCAGAAGGACGGTAGAAGGACGGCAGAAACACGGGATAGCGTTACGGGATCGAGCAGAACGAGATGCGGGAAAACGAACGGGAGACGAGACAAAACGTGACCGGAAATAAGGGGGCACGAGGGCGACAGGGGGAAAGAAGGAAGGGGGGGGGGACGGAGAAAGGGGAAGCGGCGACTGTGGTCGGCGAAGATAGGGTGTGAAAAACGTGGGAAAGTGGTAGCCCGAGAGATACGAGAAGGGGCGACGACGACGAATGGGCAGCGCTCAGGGCGGGCTAAACTAGGCTCGAGTTTAGGCTGGGAAGGAACGCATTTTCACCGCATTGGGCAGTATTACGCATATAAAACCAGCCGCGTTCCTGCCATCTCTGAGTGAGCGCCGTTCGCTGCTACTGTTTCAGACGCGCCGGCAGGCATACCTGACGGGCATACGGGCAAACCGAGGGGGCCGGCGATGAAAACATTTTTCTTTTCCTTGCTTCCCCGGCCAGGCAAAGGTACTGCGCATGTGCGCCAATCGGCAGCCTGGCGGGAAATATTGCATTGTGGACTAAAATAACACATGCACGGACAACGAACTGCAGAAAATGGAACAGCGTCGCGGTGGAGACGCCGCGGCATCCTTTTCCTCAGCAAGAAGGAAATGATGGGGGAGGGAGGGACAGAAAAAAAAAAAAAAAACGTGGGAATTTATGGAGTTCCGCTAGCTTTGCGTCTCATGGCAGGCGCACATGGCAGCGGGTCCCACCCACTGTGATAAGAAGCCCAGCCCTGGGCGAAGTGGACCGGGCAGGGAGGACGACGGGCAAAAAAAGGACGCAGGTGACAGACGACGGCGCAAGCACACGCTGCTCTCTGCAGTCCGGAGTAAGACATTGGGGTGTTCTGGAACGTCCAGAGAAACATAGGGACAAAACTGGGCGTGCATGGGGCGTGCATGGGAGGTGCATGGCGCGTCATGTCGGTGGTTTGACCAGCCTGCGGCATTGCCGAAAAGGCTTCCCAGTTTTTTTTTTTTTTTTGGCCGCTGTGAAACGAGCTTCCGGGGGTCGAGCAGGCAGGTATCCTTGGCGATCTAGATCCCACAACGCAACTAAACACGACCGGTTCGCCGGGTTAAAAAGTTGTCTGGTTGACACTTGCTAAGACAGGTGGAGGCAAGGTGAGCACAACTCTGCTTTTAATCAACCTAAAACGAAAAGGACGATGCCGTGCGAGATGAGCTTTCGACCCGGCCACGTGGTTTGCCGGATTCTGGGGGGGCCACCGTTGGTTGACGGGCGGCACTATCACATGTCAAAAAAATACTGTCATTAAAGTGTATGTATGTATGCATGGCATGGGTGCGCATGTTTAGCCAAACATGCCGCCGTCGTCCTCCTCGTCGTCGTCGTCGACCACCACCGGCGTCTTTCGCTTCGTCAGGTCTGTTCGGCACAGCGGGCAGCTGCCCTTGGCCAGCAGCCACGGCCCCACGCACTCCAGGTCGAAGCGGTGGCTCGCGTGGCACGGCAGCTCGACCACCAGCGCGTACGGGTCGTCCAGGTACCGCTCGACGCAGATGGGGCACGCGTCGTCCTTGCCCAGGCGCCGCCGCGGCACGCGGTCGAGCGCGTCGAGGTACGCCTGCGACACGCCGGCGATTTCGCGCGGGGGGTCGGCAATCTGCTGCTCGAGCTGGCTGGCGAGCTGCTCGAGCAGCGCGCGGTTGTCGGCCGTGGGCGCATCGGGCAGCAGCGTCAGGAGCTGGTCCTGCAGCAGGCGGAAGACGGCCGCAATGGCGACGGGCGTGGCCGTGGCGTGCGGGTTGTTGTGGGCGGCGGCCGCCGCAGGCGTTGCTGCCGCCGCCTCGGGCGCCACGTTGTTCAGATGGGCCGTGAAGGTGGACATGTCGACCTGGCGGCGGCGGCGCGGCGCCGCCGGAGCCTTGATGTTGTGCTCGACTGGAAGCGGCTGGTCAGCAAGAGCGAAAGAAGGAGAGACAAGCACAAGACAAACACGCACCGTCGTATTGTGTAGACATGGTTTGGCGGTGGTTCGTTCGAAACGCAGAAAGGCGGAACCGCCCCTCAGGCCCCCTAACCCCTAAAAACGAGCCACCAAAATAAGGCGGCGACGCAGGCAGCTCCCGGCTTGACGCAAGTGCCCGGCGGCGGCGGCGGCGGCTGGCAGAATTACTAATCCTCAAAGTTTATGACGACCGCGCAACAGACTTCGACGCCTTGCTGCAATCAACATCCCTCTTTGTTCTGGTCAATTTTTCTCTGTTCTTTCTCTGTTGGTCGGCATTTTCCTATTTTTGTTTCTTCATTGACTACTCAGCCACTCTCCCCCCCCCAACATGGCCGCCTCTCCCATCATTTCCGCCGTCTTCGGCGCCACCGGTCTGGTCGGCAGCCATCTCGTCACCGCCCTGCTTGGCCTCGACGCCTACGGCTCCGTCCACACCATCACGCGCCGCCTGCCCAAGCAGGCCGATGCGTCCGCCGGCACGGCCGTTTCGCCAAAGCTGGATGCCATTGTCGAGAAGGACAACGCCCAGTGGCCGGCGGCCCTGGCGGCGCTGGCCAAGGACCCGGCAACGGCGCCGTCCGTCGTGTTCTCGTCGGTCGGCACCACGCGCCGCGACGCCGGCGGCATCGCCAACCAGTGGAAGATCGACCACGACCTCAACGTGGAGATTGCGCGCGCCGCCAAGGCCGCGGGCGTCAGCACGTTTGTGTTCGTGTCCAGCACCGGCGTCGACGGCGTCCTGGCCCGGTCGGCGCCGTACTCGCGCATGAAGGTCGGCGTCGAGAACACGATCCGCGACCTTGCCTTTGACCAGGCCATCATCCTGCGCCCGGGCCTGATTGTCGGCGAGCGCGAGAACCCGCACCAGGGCGCGTGGCTGATGAGCGCCGTCTCGCGCGGCATCGCCTGCGTGTCCCAGGCCGTCTACGACCGCCTGGCCCAGGACGCCAACGTGATTGCCCGTGCTGGCGCGCACGCCGCTCTTCTGGCGTCCCAGGGCAAGGCGCCGTCCAAGTACTGGGTGCTGGGGACCGCGGACATTGTGCGGCTGGGCCGTGACGAGTGGACGTTCTGAGGAGCGGGCGCGCAGGACGCTCTGGACAAGGGACGTTGCCTATAGCGACGGTTCTTTGATGGTTTCTATTTTTGCTGTCTGTTTCTGTATTTTTGGATCGATTACCCTAATGCTTTTTGTCGTGCTCTGCTTTGTTTGCCTGTTGGCTTGCTCTTTACCAACCCCAAGACGAAACACGCTTCTCTTCCCAAAGCACTACTCGAACAAAGACACGTCCGACAGGAACGCACTGCCCGGCTCCTTTTGCTTTTCTTTGAGGCGCGTGCTTCTTCGCACCGGCTTGCATGTTGCGCATGGCCCTGGCTGTGCCGTATCGGTAACACGCACAGCCTGCTCGCACGTCTCGCCTCGGTCGTGTTTGCCGCAGTAAGTTGTGCCCATACGACGGCCAGCATTGATCACCGTATTGCACCCGTAGCAGTAGGCCACCTCGTACCAGGTCTCGCACATGTTGTTGGTTGGGAGGAGTATGGCCGGTGGTGGTGGTGATGGTGGTGATGGTGGCGGGTGTAGGTTGGGATGAAAGAGGAAGACGAAGAAGACAAACAATGAAGCAGTCTGTATTTTCTGCCTTTTTGTGAGAGACACAAAAAGAATTCACACCAAGATCTCCCTTGCGAGTGAATGGTTTCTGCGTTCGTCGTCTGTTTTCACTGCTCCGATGCTCTCTTCTTTGTTGCGTTGGTTTGTCTTTGTCCTTGTCGTCTACCCCAACTTTCCCCCAAAAATACCTTTGATTGTTTTCGTCCCCTGAAAATACGACGGCGTTCATAAACAATTCTTTCACGGATCGAACGACAAAGAACCAGAAATGAAAAAGCACTGTTCACGATGGAAAGGGACCCAGTCTCTTGAACAACGACCAACAGGTGAACAAACAAACAACAAAGAACAATGTTCACGACCAAAGAAATCAGACCTCTTCTGGGACGACAACAAAGCCCAAAGGTCCTATTTTTACAGCCAAACAACTTGTTTGCACACAACACCAGCACTCTGTATCTTTGTTCAGTCTTGCCGTTCACGAACGTGGCCTGTGTCGACGACGATGGCCGAGATGTCTATAAATACAGAGGCCTTCTCGTCCGACTTCCGCCTCTTCTTTTCCATCCTCATCACAACTTCAGCTTCAGCTTCCAACAGCAAAAGCACAGCAACCACTATCAACCACCACCAACCACCACCAACCATCACCAATCACCACCAGTCACCATGGGCAAACGCATCGCCGAGTGCATCTGCGGCCAGCACTTCGATCTCAAGGATGGCACATCCACGTGCGGCACCAAAACCTCTTATTGCTTGAAGGTTCACAAGGTGTCCCAGCCGCGCCCGGACGACTTCATCATGTGCAAGGACTGTATCAAGCGCGAGCGTCATGAGGCCAAGCACCGATACAGCTATGTCATTGAGGGTGTTGGCGGCCCCGACGCGCGCCGCGGCAGCGCACGCCATCACCGTTTGGCCGAGCCGTCGCATGAAAGCTATGAAGGGCGCACTGCCGTCCGCAAGTGGCAGCACGAGCTGAGCAAGACCCACGAGGTCGGCAGGGCTCAGATGAACATCTTGTACGGGGAGGCCCAGCGAAAGGGTGAGTGGATGCTCCAGCAGCCATTTGAGTCGCTGCCCGAGGACCAGCCGCCGGCCAACATGCGGGTGCATGTCTACGACAACACCGGCCGCGACCCGAATTCGAAGACGGACCCGGACACCTTCAGTGCCATGTACCGTGCGACCGAGTCCCGCGAGGCCGAGGCCCGCGCGGCTGAGGCCCACGAGGAGGCCAGACACGCCCGGCACTCGCATCGCCGCTCGTCTGGCCATGGCAGCAGCCACACCAGCCATGGCAGCAGCCGCACCAGCCATGGTGGCAGCCACAGCCGCCACAGCCGCCACGACAACTACCATGCGCCGCCGCCGGCCGATGCCCCGGCTGCCCGCCCGCCGCGGTACCGGTCGCCCAGCCGCGACCGCGACCGCAACTCGATGCGGCGCCTGGCCATCTCCAATCTCCTGAACCGCACCCAGAGCGAGCAGGACCGCAGCTACGACTACGGCGAGGAGGAGGAGTATGCCGGTGGCTACGCCAGCTCGCGCGACGACATCACCTCCTCGCCCGGGCGCAGAAAGTCCATCAAGTCGGAGTCCCACAGCTCCTACTATGCGGCCAACTACCATGCCCCGACCACCGAGAGCAACATCTACTACGAGGACGGCACCGCCTCGCGCCCCCCGGTCCGCCCGTCCGACTATGCGTCGGCCTATGCCGACGACTACGACGACTTTGATGACTCCAACATCTATGGCGCCGACGACGACGAGGAGGGGGAGACGGAGGTGAAGCGGGAGCGGGAGAGCAGCAGCAGCTCTCGTCGCCACCATGGCAGCTCGTCCGGCTCGTCGCGCCGCCGCCACAAGCACTGAGGCGGATCCGAGACGGCTGAACGGTCCAGAACGGTAGGTTTGGGTAAGTTTTGGACACGACAACGGGTGTGCATCGACATGGATCGAACGACAATGTAAGGATGGGTGAGTGCGGTGAGTTTTCTTTTGCTTGTTTGTTTGTTTTGCTTTCCTTTGATTTTCCTCTGCTTTCCCTGCTTTCCCTTGCTTTCCTCTGCTTTTCCTCTGATTTTTCTCTGCCTTTCCCTGCCTTTCTCTGCTTTTATCTGCTTCCCTCTGCTTTCCTCTGCCTTTTCTCTGCTTTCCCTGCTTCTGTTTGTTTGCTCAGTTTGCATCTCGCGGTAAAAAAAAATACAAAAAAACTTAAAAACAATCTTCCTCCCACCTTGCACTCTGTGATCCAAACCGTAGTCCATTAATCCTTCTCGAAAGCTAAATCACACATCATCTTCAATTCTCCCGACCTCTAAACCTTAAAGTGTTCGAATACTTTAGCTTGACGTCATTGGCTGTCTTCCCCGCAAATACTCGGCCGAGACCCACTCAAGCTGGCAGCAATCACTCGGCGTCACAAGCAACAGAAAACCTGGGGTTTGTTCTTCTCGTCAAAAGGGGTGGTATCTGCCGATCTCTATCCATCCTCCTCTGCCAGCAAACCGCAAGCATGGTGACCACAATCGAGGGCTCGTATCTCGACGTCAAGCTGTACACCAAGACATGGCTGGTGAGTGGTATTCTCCGTCTGCTTTCTTTTTCTTTTGCCGTCTTGTGTCTAACGTTGTACCCTCGTCTAGCCCGACGGGCCGCCGCGTGCCAAACTCGTCCTGTTACACGGATTCAGTGACCACATCGATCTCTACGACGAGCTGAACCATTTCCTTGCCGCACGGGGCATCGCCGTCTACGGCTTCGACCAGCGCGGCTGGGGCCGCAGCGTGCACAAGCCGTCCGATAAGGGCAACTCGGGCCCGACAGCGCAGGTCCTCGACGACATTGGCGGCTTCATCAAGACGGTCCTGCAGACGTCGAGCGACGCGAGCGGATCGTTGTCGTCTTCGCCGGCTGCACCCGTCTTTGTGCTGGCCCACTCCATGGGCGGCAACGAGGCCGCCACGCTGATGGCCAGCCCGGCCGGGTCGGCGCTGGAGCGCGACGTGGTGCAGCACGTGCGCGGCTGGCTGCTGGAGGCGCCGTTTTTCGGCTTTGCGCCGCCCGAGGCGCCCAGCTGGCTCAAGGTCGCCGTCGGCCGCCTCGCCGGCCGCCTGCTGCCGCACTTCCAGCTCAAGAACCCGATCGTGCCCGAGCACCTGACGCGCGACCCCGTCGCTGTCGAGAAGCTGCGCAAGGACACGCTCTGCCACGACACCGGCACGCTCGAGGGCCTCGCCAACCTGCTCGACCGCGTCAACACCATCAGCACCGGCCGCAGCCGGCCGGCCGCCAGCGTGCGCAGTCTCTGGCTCGGCCACGGCGACGCCGACCGCACGGTCAGCTTCGACGCCAGCCGCAAATGGTTCGACGAGAGCGCGGCCGCCGTGCCGGACAAGACGTTCCGCCGCTACGAGGGCTATGCCCACCAGCTGCACGGCGACCTGGGCCGCGAGGTCTTCTTCCAGGACGTGGCCGACTGGATTCTGGCGCGCACAGAGAGCGGAAAGGCGCCAGCAGAGACGCCTGCAACAGCGCAGGCAGCAGAGGCGGCCGAGGCTGCGTCAGAAAGGGCGCCGAAAGTAACGAAGCTCTGATGAGGTGGGCGGACGGCTGGCCGACACGATATTGGCAGCAGCAATCAGCATGAACGACGACTTTTTGTATATACCTAGATCAACTGTCATTACTACTGCGATTTCCATCATAATTCATAACGCTGTCTGTTCATTGTGTTCATTGTTCAATTGTATCCAGTGGTTTCAGTGGTTTCAGAGGTTTCAGTGATGTTCAGTGGTGTTCAGTGGTGTTTAGGGCGCTGTATTCTGGCAGGTGTCAGCAGCTGCGAGCTTAGCGCCCTTGGTCGCAAACGCGCCGCCGCCGCCACTACTTCGTATTTGTGCTAGCCGCCAATCACGGCGAGCGTCCTGCAACCACAAAACGACGACAACACCTCTTGACGCCAACAGACGACAGCTGCCGGATGCTCTATTCGGTTCGGCCTGCGCACCAGATGGTCGGCATTGACCGTTCCCTTTCTCGCACTGCGCCGTCGTGCACGAGCAGCCGGTCTGGCGGACGGTAGTGGAAGAGGCCATTTCCCCTCGTTTTGTCTCTTCCCCCCTTTTCCCGTCCGACGCTTCTCTCCTCGTTTTTCTGCGTCTTCCACCGTCTCTTTCTCTCAAACTTCTTCTTCCCCGGCGCCATGGTGCGCCCACACACCAATTATGCCGGCCCGGGGCCAAAGCCCGGCGGCGGAAGCAAGAACATCATCAGCGTGCTCAAGGCGGCCGAGGTCATTGAAACCAAGACGGCCTTGCCCGCAGGTGTGTTCCCCATGCCAAGCGTCTCTTCTGTTTCCTCTACTCACACGATTGTTTAGAGATTCTTGCCACCATCCTCGACTACCTTCCGGTTCCCGACCAGATCCGCTTCGCCCGCACCAGCCGTCGCATGCGTGAGATGGTCTACGACGACACGCGGTGGGTGGCCCGCCTGCAGAGCATGGGCTGCTGGGACGAGGCCCAGGCACGGCGACACTTTGAAGCGGCCATGGCCCGCCGGCGACGCGACGCTGCCGCCGCCGCCGCTGCTGCGGCTGGCGGATTGCGACCCGGGGTCCCCGGCTCAACACCCGTGGCGGGCACACGGACACCGAGCGGCAGCACGACGCTGTTCGATGCGTCACTGGAAGAGGAGAAGCGACGACAGATGCTCCGGCTCCACGAGCAACAACGGATACAGCAGCTGCAGCAGCAGCAGATCGCCCAGGCCCGCGACGGCTTTGAGACTCTGGCCATCAACGGCGGCTCCGCGGCACCCCAGCCACCAAACCCGAAAGAAGACGCCGAGGCGCTGCTCAACATCTTCAAGAGCGTACGGAGCGTGCGCGGCCACGCCCGCGAGGAGTACGGCCGGGTCTACGGTGCGTTGGCGCCCTTTTACTGGGACCTGCAGCGCGCGCGAACCCACACGGACCCGGTCGTCTTCAAGGTGTTCCACGATCCCGAGCGCCAGGCGCGCATGCTGTCGCTGCTGCGCACCTTTGGCCAGAGCGACTGGGCCCAGGGCTGGCGTGCCCGCGAGGACAAGCTGGCCAAGATGACGGCCATCTTCGAGGCCGCCGTGCTGCGCGAGTTCGAGCAGGCCTACGAGTTCTGGGACGTCGACGGCCGCATGCACACGTACGCCCACGTGCTGGACGTGCTGAACGGCAGCACTGCGGCCGTCGACCTCTTTCTGCACAAGCATCCCATCTTTTCCGACCCCGAGCTGGCCAACTGCAACGCCCTCGACTGCCTCCATCTGGCGCCCGGCGCCGCCGCGACCGCAGCGTCCTGGGGCATGCCGGCCCTACCGGCGGCGGGTACTGCGGCGGGCTCGTCGACCGACGGGCTCATCACGTTGGAGCCGTCGCGCATCTTCTTTGAGCGCCTGGCAGCCAAGGTCAACGAGCAGGGCGCCATCATAGGCCGCATTTTCCCGCGGCCGGCGCGCGTGTTCTGGGCGTTTGTCGACAAGGTGCGTGAGGACATTATCATGGAGTACATCACGCCGCTGCTCGACGAAGCCCACGAGCGCAACATTCCGGCCTACCTCACGGCGGTGTCGGGCCTGTTTGAGCAGTGCATGCAGTTCCTCAAGGGCCTGACGCCACCTATCCCACCAGAGGCTCTACAGCGTGAGAAAGAACGAGAACAAAAGGCCTTGAACGGCATGGCGACGGACGGACAGGCCGGCCCAGCTGCCAAAAGCCGCTTCCAGAAGCGGGAGTCCATGTCTTTGGGCGCAGCAAAAGGCATCGGCAACGGTAGTGGTGAGAATGGCGGCGGCAAGGACGCCGAAAACGAAGACGACGATGACGACGACGACGACGACGACGACGGCGACGATAACAACAAAAAGCGAGACAAGCCCGATTTGTCCTGGACGCCGCGGGCCCGGGCGCGCCGGGTCAAGGAACTGGCGTTCCGGACGTTTGAGCCGCACCTGGACCTCTACCTGCAGGAAGAGCTGGACTACTTCACGAGGCATGCCGAGGCCGAGGTTCTGGACTGGGACAAGAAGCTGGAGGAGCAGGACGCCAGCGCCGAGTCGTTCTTCATGGGCAACTTCAACCGGCAGGAGGTCAAGAAGGACTTTTTGAGCTCGTTCAAAAAGGTCGTCATGATGCCCGTGACGGTGCTGCCCAGCCTCCCGGGCCAGCTGCTGCCTTTTGGCAGCAGCACAACGACGGCAAGCGGTGGCAGCGGCGAGAAGGCAGCAGTGGCGGAGTCGACGCTGCAGGCGCCGGCCCGGCCGCAGAGCATCTCGTCGTCGGGCCGGGCGACACCGGTGCTGTTCCCCGGGGCGGCAGGCGGGAGCCGGCTGCCGGACAAGGCGCCGGACGACGAGCTGGCGGCCAAGGCGGCGCTGATGGCGTCGCGGCTGGAGGGCATCAAGTCGCTGTTCAGCCTGGAAATGGCGCTGAACCTGGTGCACGCGGCCAAGGCCAGCCTAGGCCGGGCGGCCGTGTTTGTGCAGCTGGGCGGCCAGGCGGCGGGCGAGGCGCGCGAGCAGTGCGAGGCCATCTTTGTTGTGCTGCTGCGCGTGCTGGGCAACGGGCACGTCAAGCAGGGCTTTGACCGCGCCGTCGAGCACTTGTCGCAGTACAACCCGCGGGCGGTGGCCGGGCGGCACCGGGGCGGCGGCAGCGCAGACGGGCCGCGTACAGACGGTGACGGCAACGCGGACGGGCTGGGTGACGACGGCAACGACGGCGGCGGCGGTGTGGCGCCGCTGATGATGTTCATCGAGCTGGTCAACGTGGGCGATCTGATCTCGCAGATGATCGACATGTTCTTTGAGCAGCAGCTGGCCGGGCCCAAGATTGTGGACCGCAACGACTTCCTGGACCCGGCCGGGCTGGCCAAGAAGCGCTTTGAGCAGATGATCGACGAGAGCGTGGCGGCCGGGCTCAACAAGGGCATCGACGTGCTGATGGACGAGGTCGAGTACATTTGCGCGACGACGCAGAAGCCGACGGACTACTACCCGGAGGCGGCCGACGCCGTGGCCGAGAGCGGGCTCTTTTTCCTGTCGGGCGCGGGCGACCGGTCGAGCATGGCGAGCACGCTGGCGGCGGCGTCGAACCGCAGCAGTGTTGCCGGCAGCCTTGCCGGGTCCGGGTCGGGATCCGGGTCCGGTTTCGGGGCCGGGACAGCATCGACGGGCGGCGGCGGCCTGGACCCGTTTGCTGCGGGCGACCTGGGCCCGACCAAGACGGCGCAGCGGGTGGTGGCGCTGGTGCGGGGCCACACGAGCATGCTGACGGGCAGCACGGAGAAGACGATGCTGGACGTGTTCAACGGCGAGGTGGGCCTGCGGCTGTTCACGGCCGTGTGCAAGCACCTGAAGCGGCAGCGGATCAGCATGGCCGGGGCGGTGCACGTGATCGCGGACATGACGCTGTACTTCGACTACGTGCGGACGCTGCGCAACCCGGACCTGCTGGCGTACTTCCGGGCGCTGCGCGAGCTGAGCCAGCTGTACCTGATCGACGCGCGGCACCACGCCAAGGAGATGGCGGTGATCATTGCCGACAGCGACCGGTTTGGCGGCGTGTTCCGGGCGGAGGAGGTGTACGAGTTTGCCGAGCGGCGGGCCGACTGGTACCAGGTGAAGCGCAACGTGGAGCGGGCCATGTACGGGCTAGAGTGTGGGATGATGTAGGAGGATGTAGGATGCGGTAGGGAGGCCGTCACAGGCATGTTTGGATAGTTGCTGGTGATGCTGATGAAAGGCGTTGATGATGATGATGACGATATCTGCCGATGGTATGCGCTGATATCCGCTGCATAGAAAAAACGAACCAACCAGAACGCCTGACCGTGAAATGTGAAAAACATGGCAAAACAAAAGCAGACCAGACCCCCCCAGATTTTCCTGCCCTCACTTGCGCTGCCCAAAGTCCAGCCGGCGCGCCACCTTGGACCCGCGGTCCTCGTCGCCGACGACGCCCGGCCGCCGCTTGAGGTCGGCAGCGGCCTTGGCGGCCTCGCGCTCGCGCTGCTCCTTCTCCTTGCCGGCGTCGTGGCGGCGCGGCAGGGCGTGCGTGGGCGTGGGCGGCGGGTCGGCGTGCCACCAGGCGTGGGCGAGCATGGCGCGGGCGGCAATGCGGCGGCGCGGGTCGAGCACGAGCGTCTGCATGAGCAGGTCGACGCCGTCGGG
This sequence comes from Ceratocystiopsis sp. VPRI43766, assembly GCA_019925685.1. NCBI lineage: Eukaryota > Fungi > Ascomycota > Sordariomycetes > Ophiostomatales > Ophiostomataceae > Ceratocystiopsis > Ceratocystiopsis sp. VPRI43766. Next base: position 266,360 of record JADHKF010000011.1, read on the forward strand.
GCCGACGGTGCCAAAGGGCCCGAGGAAGGCGTCGCGGCCGGGCACGGGGTGGACGCGGTCGGTGGGCACGGTGTAGGCGTCGAGGCGGGTGACGCCGGGCCAGTTGTCCTCGGTGGGGGTGCCGAGGGCGCGGCAGATGAGGGCGATCTGCTCGACCTCGGTGTTGCCCGGCAGGTAGGGGCTGCGCAGGACCAGCTCGGCAAAGACGAGGCCGACGGACCAGACGTCGACGGCGCCGCCGTAGTGGCGGGCGCCGAACAGCAGCTCGGGCGGGCGGTACCAGCGCGTGATGACGTTGGCGGTCATGGGCCGGTAGGGGTCGGCGCTGGCGCGGGCCAGGCCAAAGTCGGCCAGGCGCAGGGCGCCGTCGGCGGCAACCAACAGGTTGTTGGGCTTGATGTCGCGGTGCAGCACGGCGCGGTCGTGGCAGAAGGCCACGGCGCGGCACAGCATGCCCATCCACGCCTTGATGTCGGCCGCGCCGTAGCGCACGGCCGCCGTGTCGCGGATCAGCATCTCCAGGTCGCCGCGCGGCAGGTGCTCCAGCACCAGGTGCAGGTTCTGGTCGCGCGTGCTGTACACGCCGTGCAGCCGCACAATGTTGGGGTGGCGCAGCTCCTGCAGAAACTTGATCTCGCGCACCGCGTCCGGCGCGATCCCGTCGCTGTACTCCTTCTGCACCTTGATCTTCTTGATCGCCACCAGCTGCGACGGGTCTGCCCGCAGCCGGCCCTCGTACACCACGGCATACGTGCCCTCGCCGAGCTCCTTGCCTGGGGGTGTCAGTTTTGGATCTTTGGTTCTTGCATTGTTTGTGGGCGGGGCACTCTCACCTCGAATGTACTTGTTCTTCTCCTCCTCGTTCAGCCGCTCGGCCACGTCCATTGTAATCACATGCCCGCGCTGCCCGGTCGGCACGCCTGCCGCCGGTGCCCGTGCATCGCCGCCGGCTGGGGTCCCCTCCTTCGAGGACGTCGGCGGTCGCGACGGCAGGGCCGACGAATGCTGCCGCAGCGGGGATGCAGACGACGATGACGGCGCCTTTAGCGCATCCTTTGGAATGGCAAGCAACGGAGATGCGCTCATCCTGTGAGGAGGGTGTGCACGAGTTGGTTGTTTGTCGGTCGTTGTCTTCGACGTCGGAGCAACAAGGTCCCCCTTCCAGAACGGTCTTGTGGCGCCAAATGTGGCTTGTCCGTCGATCGCTGGTGTGGCGGAAGCTTCGACGCAACTGTGGCTAGTGCGCAATCCACACCGAGTACGCGGCTGGCATGGGGAAACAGCTACCTGACGTCATGGGTTGACGACAGCTCATCCGAGCTGACGCTGTGGCTTCCCGTCGCGACGTGAGACTCGGATCTGACGGACTGGTGTTTATTCCGGGTTTCGTCTTGTTTTTTTTTTTTTTCTTTTCGTTTTCTGCTTGTCGCCTTACACTGGGTTGGGCTCCAACAACGTTCGTTTGTTCCTTGGGTCTCCTGACCGACACTGCCGTCGACGCCTTCGCTTGGACTCTGGACCTGATCTCTTTTTTTTCTTTTGCTCTGTTATTTGTTTTGCTTGCTTTATTTACTTGATCTGCTGCCTTCTACAGCTGTTCTTCTGTTCTATAATTTCTCTCAAAGGGACTCCAGAATCAGCATCAATACCGACGCCATGTTTTTCATCTCTTACTGGGTAGGTTCACCGCTTTCTTCTTCTTCTTCTCCTCCTCCTCCTCCTCCTCCTCCTCCTCCTCCTCCTCCTCCTCCTCCTCCCCCACTAACCTCCAGATCCTCCCCGTCCTCTCCGGCGCCGTCTGGCTCGGCATGCTCATGGGCATGCTCATCGGCTGGACCGTCGACACCCACCGTGAGCACTACTCCTCCATGGACGCCGACCAGACCGTTGCCTACATAAGCGACATCGGCGCCAGCCCCAAGTTCAAGCCCCTCTTCATCGCCTGCAGCGTCCTCACCACCGTCCTGCTCGACCTCGGCTTGCTCGCCGACCGCTGGCTGCGCCACCGCGGCCGCCTCGTCCCCGTCGGCACCCTCACCCAGAAGACCCTCTCCCTCCTCGGCATCCTCTTCGCCATCGGCGGCGCTGCCGGCCTCATCCTGCTCTCCATCTTCGACGTCGCCCACCACAAGACCCAGCACGACGGCTTCCTGCTGCTCTTCATCGGCGGCTACGTCCTCTCCGCCATCTGCGTCTGCTGGGAGTTCCAGCGCCTCGGCAGCCACAACAAAACCCTGCGCATCCTCCACGTCTCCTTCTGGATCAAGCTCGCCTTCATCTTCATCGAGGCCATCCTCGCCATCATCTTTGTCTGCCTCAACTTCACCCACCACTCCAGCCCCGCCGCCGTCTTCGAGTGGATCGTCGCCTTTGTCTTTACCTTTTACGCCGTCTCCTTTGCCATCGACCTCTTCCCGGCCGTCCGCACCGCCCAGCACAACCACAACCACCACCTGCAGCCCTTCAAGAACAATCGCCGCAGCCACCAGGGCACCGACGCCACCGGCTACAGCGGCCCGGACAGCGTCGACCCGGTCGCCATGGAGGAGGCCCGCGGGCCCGGCATCAATGGCGACAGCGGCGTGACTGGTGTGACTGGCGTGCCCGGCGTCACCGACTTTGCCGACTCGGGCTACGCAGGCCAAACACCACAGCCGACGTACCAGCCAGGGCGGTCCTATGGCCAGGCCCTGTAATCGAGGAATTTCAATCAGGTCGAGGAGATGTCTCATAAGCAAATGTAATCAATATACAAAGATAATTCCAAAAAAATCAACTAATTAAGTACACTGAACAAAGCACGAGAGGGAATCAAGCAAAAAAAAAGGCAAAGATCACCACCCAAGATCACCACCCTTAAATAAATCCCTCCAAGTTCTCCATAAACCGCGAGTCGCGCACCGGGCTCGGCGTCTTCCGATCAGCCGGGTCACGGAGCGTCCGCGGCGGCGACAGTGACGGATCATTCTCCACTGTCTCTTCCGGCGTCGCCGTGGCCGATTCCGGCTCCGAAGACATCACCAGCGGCACAGACACAAATCTGTCCGTCTTGTCGTCTGTGTTGCTTCCAGGCGTCTCGACAGTCTTGTCTTCCACCTCTCTGTCCGCCGTGGCTGTAGAGAGAACGCCAGTGGCCACAGCTGTCGTCCCCGTCGCACCGTTGACGTCCACGCTGCTTGAATTCTCGGCCTTCTCAACCGGCGGGTAAGTGAAGTTGTCCGGGCCAATTCTCTCCACCTTTCCGCCCAGAGGAGGCGAAGGAGCACGCTCCACAACGGGGCCTGTCATGATCACCTTCTCGGTCGACGGCTCATTGGCCTCCACAGTCGAAGTCTCGTTGACCTGCGTGCTGCCGTTGATCTGTGCCGTCGATGTCTCATGCGTTGGAAGGGCACTGAGTTCATCGGCAAAGCGGCTCGTGTCGTGTGCAGATTCCGCTGTGGTAGCTCCAGTCTCTGTAACGCCGGGAGTCTCAGTGGCCTCGGTGGCCTCAGTGGTCGACGTCGTCGGACCGTCTTGCACTGCAGACCGCGACGATTCAGGCCGTGCACTGGTGCTTCCCTCCGCAGCTGCGAGGGTCAGAGCACCAGCACCAATGGCCGCTGCACCACCAACTGCGGCATACGTCGCACCGCTCGTACCACCAGTTGCGCTCTCGGCAGTCGAATCGTTCTTAGCCCCAGCGTTGTCCGTGGTGAGCGCGTGCCCACCAACAAACGCCTTGTCACCATGGGCCTGATCCGGCGACAATGCCGCACCTTCAGAAGTCTCCGCGGTCGAAGTAGGAGAAGTGGCAGAGGCAGTCGACTTTGAACGTGGCCGGTTGAACCGCGACTTGAGCCAAGTCTTGACCTTCTTGGAAGGAGACACTGCAGACGAGTCGTTCTCTGAAGTGGGCGAAATTGGCGAATGCGGCGACTTTGGAACCGACGTACGGTCTGTCGGTGTCTTGGTGACGGTCGACCGCTTGGTGCTCGCCGTCGGCACCTGGGGCGACGAACTCTCGCCCGTAGCTTCAGCAGTGGCACTGGCAGCAACAACGGCACCAGACGCACCGACCGCGTCTTCCGCGACAGGAACGGTAGACGCTCCAGGAACGTCCGCGGGTCCCGGGGGTCCTACCGTTTCACCCCGAGAGGTTTGCGGCGACTGCGGCTCATCCTTCTTGCGCACGCCGGCCATGTTCAGCTTCGGAGGCACAGCAAACAGCTTCGACAACCGGTTACCGCTCCCGTCACTCGTCGTCGTCGCCTTTGCCTTTTTGGGAGATGAGCTTTTGAATGTCAGCACCTTCAGCGACCGGTGCGGTGACTGCGGCTGTTCATCTGCTGCCTCAGGCGAAGAAGCCACCGAAGGCGATGTGGCCGCGCCAGCTTCCTCTGCTTCCGGTTCGGTCAAATCGGGAGCCGTCATGGTTTCGGAGTTGGTGTCATCTGTCACAACCGCGCCATTTGCCTCCTTTGCTTTCGCTTCCTTCGCGGCGGCCTTCTCCCTCTTTTTGGCGGCCTTTTCATCTTCTGTATAGATTGTTAGTCAAGGGCGCATGACAACAAGACTGGAATAACAGGGGACACATACGCTTCATCTTCCGGTACAAATCCTTCATCTCACGGTCGCGGGCCTTGAGCAGCATGGCCTCCGTCTTGCGATCTTCTTCTTCTTTCTTGAGCGCTGCCTGACGCTCGCGCTCAATCTCTGCCTTTTCGTTGATCTCGTCGAGAATCGGCTGGACGCGCTCGGAGGCGATCCTATCCACCTCGGAGCTGTCCATGTACTTGCCAAAGCCAAGATCGATCTGGCCAGCACCGGGCCCGCTTCTCTGGCGCGATGCGGCGCGGGCTTGCGCGGCAGCCTGGGCCTTGTTGTCCCACGACGAACGGAGAGACGGGTGGACTCTGCCAGTATCGTTGTAGACTTGCTCATCGATGCTCTGCAGGCGCGCCTGGACATTCCGCTGGGCAGCGACAAGCACGGACTGGCGGTCCTGACGGCGCCTTTCATAGTCCGTCGCAGACATGTGACCAACCATGCTGCGGCGGACATCGAGAGAGCGGCGGCGGTCCTCAACCACCTCGCTGTCGCTCGAGGACCGACGGCGGCGAAGCTTGCCGCGGATGCTGAAACGACGCGAGAGGTCCGCATCGGCCGATGTTCTCGGGTCCATGTAATGGTCCCGGAACCCGCGGCCTTTTTCGTGCTCAAGATGCAGCTTTTCAAGACGCTCCTGGGCGAGCTTGTAAGCTGCCTCCTGCAGGCTGTCCGTGTGAACTTCGCCCATACCAGCCCCCGTCTTGGGGTTGTACATTCTTTTGGCCATGGCCACCGCCGATGCATGGAGGCCGTCCTCATGTTTCTTTTCTTCCTCATCCGATGCAAGAACCGGATGAGAAGTGAACTTCTGGCGATTCAAGGTGGTGTACGGAACGGCACCACCCTCTGGCATCCGGCTGCTCCGAGGCCGTGTGGCAAAAGCGGCTGCGCTCAAAGCGTTGGCATTTGTCGTCGGCGCCGTCGGCGCCGCCGGTGTCGTCGGGCTAGTTACGCCCGAGTCCGGATAGTGCGACGACAGGCTCTTCTGGTGGCGGAAGGCCGTCGGGTTCGAAACCGAACGCTCGCGCATCGTACGCGCGGGTGTGGCGCGTCCAGATGAACCGGCATTGGAAGCGGCGTGCATAGCACCCTTGGCTGCGCGCAGCGACGGGTGCGGACCAAGCGCAGCAATCTCCGGGATGGGACGCTCCGACGCCATAGACGCCTTGCTTGCGGCCGCAGCTTCCTGGCTGTATTTGAAGGCCTGGTTGGCGGCAGTGTTGCCCCAGGCGGACGGCTTGGAAGGCGAAGACCCGCCCGTCGATGCGGGTGTCGAATCCCGGCTCTGTTGGCGATGATGGTGGCGGCGACGGCTGGCAGCGGACCCAGCCGCCAGAGTGGCAGCTGTCATGGACGAGCCTGCGGTACTACCAATGGCAGACGTGTCCAGCGGAGTAGTAGGGCGTTCCATGACAGCGGGTTTAGGCGGCGGTGACGTCACACTGTCTGTCGGAGCGGAAGTCGCGGGAGTGTACAGAGCAGCGCTGGCAGCGTGCGATGCGGCCTTCAACGAGTTGGGGTTGATAGGCCCGCTGGTGTCGTAGATGGGCGGCGGGCTCTTGGTCTGCGTTGCGGCCTTGTAGGCAGCAGTAGTTGTAGACCGAGTCGTCGCAGAATTTATCGACTGCGACTGTTGCGAAACGGCGTTCTGGTTCTTTTCACTGTTATTTCTGTGATAGAGAGCAGCAGCGCTGGCGTTGGCAGCAGCAGAGGACGCGTTTTCGTCCTTCAGACCGATCGTCGGGTATGAAGGCAGGCTGCGCGGGTCGGCATAAATCAGACGGCCAGAATGAACTGGGGTTGTTAGCGGATTCTGCCAAAGCGCAAAGCTCAGCCGGCCGGAGAAAGAAGCCGGCGGAGGAGTTTGTTGCACAGAGAGAAAGAGGGGAAGCGACTGCTCCGCTGGTCACCACCAAAAAGTCGCTGTTCGTTGTGCTGTGGCAGGTTGTGCGACAGGTTACAAACAGGTTGTGTGGTGCAGGGAATGGAACAGTCGGGACTCGGGTTGGAGGCGGTCTGGGGGGCTGACCTGCCGGATGATGCGGTGCGGGGAGGGGGATTTTGTCATCATTCATTTTCTGTCATTCTTACCTTGTTGGTTTTGTGCCTGGGTCCTGCGTGTTTGCTGACCATTGGACTGCTTGTGTGATTTCGAGGTGTACGAGACCCCATTGTCGCGGGGCGCATACGGTTGCGCCGTGACACCGGGTGCAGACATGACTGCTGACTTGTCCAAGGTAGAAATGTAGCGATCTGAGCTGGCGACAAGCGATTGTCGAGAGTAAAACGAAACAGCAATTGACGTTGACAAGAGGAACGGATTTGAAAAACAAAAACAAAAACAAAAAGGAAAAAAAGGGAAAAAAACAGGTGATGTCGACGTCCTTTTTTTTTTTTTGCTGTCGGGATCCCAAGAGGCGCGACAAAAGGCCCAAACGAGACAATGACGAAATGGAGAAAGTTGATTAAGAAGACAAGGCAATGCGAAGAATGTTGCGACACATGGTATGAGTGTTGCAGATGCAAATCGGATTAAGTCAGACGAAGGAGATGACGAAGAGAAAAGTACAATTGAAATAAAAAAGAGGGAGCGGCCGCAGAGAGAAGGAACTGCGAGGGAGGACTAGCAGTTAAAGCACCTACGCCATCGTTCTTTCCAAACTTTCGACACAGCAACGATGCAATCGTTCGTGCTTGCCCGTTGCGGTATAAACTGGGTACCCCAAGACGGGCGGGATGGGCTGGCCAGCTGGAAGATTTGCGGGTAGGAGCAACCAGCTGATAGCTTGGAACGGACAACGACGTCATCGGTCGAAATCGCCGGTAGCTCCGCTGTATATCGCAGCTGCTGCATCGCCGCCGCACAAAGAAAGTGGCCGGCAACAGGCCATGCGTAATCCACAGCAGACCGGAGTGGGGCGGTGCTTGCCAGATCCGGTACTTTCGCCCCCCCAGGCGCTGGCGGAGATGGGCCCTCGAGTGGAATGCATGACGAGAAGAGTGGAGCTCGTCTTTTCAAGCTGAAGATAGTTCTGCGCGCAAATAGCCTTGGTTCGCATCGTGGAGACAACCCGACAGGCAAGAGAAGCACCCTGCTTGTTCGTATGTGCGGGTACCGACCAAACGGGATCTGCATGCAACAACACCAAGCGAGAAAAAAAAAAAAACGAACCAGGAGAACAAGCGATCAAAAGGAAAAAAAAGAAAAAAAAACCCCGCAGCAGTAAACAAAGAGAAGTTGTTCACGATCAGATGAAAACGTCGTGCCTTGGACAGGTAGGTCATGGTTATTGCATTTGTGTCATGATCTCATTTAAAAAGTGTCTGGGCATGTGAACGGACAGCGCCCCCCCTCAGATTCTCTTGAACCGGCCTTGCAGCCAGCACCGGTACATCTTTAGTTTCATGGCCCGGTTGACAATCAACCGCCGGTCAACGCCCATCTTCTCTAGCTCGAATAGAGCGGCCTCCTGCTTCCCGTCTCCCTTGGCTTCTTCTGCTGGTTCAGTAGCCGGGGCGTTGTCCGTCCCCGCCTCGCTCGCAGACGGCTCTGCTGGCCGGCCCGTCCAGATCCGCACCAGCTGGTCCTCATCAAAGAAATACACCCGGGTACCGTCACCCCGGATATAAAAGTTCTCTTCAAGGTAACGTCCCTTCCGGAACCGTACCTGTGCCAGGTCGCCGCGGCCATAGTCCCGGAAGCATACGGTGCCGCCCGGCTTGACCACACGGCCAACGTTGGCCACCGCCTGCGCCCACTGCTGCGGCGAGAGCGCCGAGAAGATGAACACCAGGATGGCCACGTCCACCGACGCGGGGCCCAGCCCCGGCGGCAAAGCCTTGTCACCTGTGCCTGCGACGTCCCAGACGTCCGCCTGCATGAACTTTGTATCGTAGGCCGGATCATTACGCATCACATCGACCGCCGTCTTGGAGAAATCGCAGGCGTGGATGCGCAGATGCGGGTTGCGGTTGCGCGCCAGGATGGGGAACGCCGTGTTGCCGGCACCGGCGCCAATTTCCAGGATGGTAGCCGGGCCTGCATCCGGCTCGCAAATCTGGGTCAGGATGGGGAATTCCTGGTGGAGCCACTTGCGGTCCTTGAAGAAGTTGGACGTGTTGTTCTTGTAGAACAAGTTCCACCAACGCGCTGGGTCGTTGTTGAAGCGGCCTGTTCGCGTGTTAGTCTATAGGCAAGAAAATGGGCCAGACAATAACAAAGAGCAATAATAGAGGGTGACAAGCTGATCAGATGGGAGCGAAAGACGATGGTTTGCAGTTGTCATCATATAAAATCAGATGAACTATGCATTTTTGGCAAAATCATCATAGCAAGTCGTGGGAAAGGGTGAGGAAGGGAAAGGTAGAGGTCACAAAGGCGGGAAAAGCAAATCGAGACAACGGGAGGCACTCACTCTTGTCGAAATCCGACACGGGTGCACTGCGCTGCAGCTCATACTGCTTCTCCGCGTACTCCTTGAATGCATCGTCCGTCTCGACGTGGTCCCATGCATTGTACTCAAAGACGTTGTCTTCCTCCGTAAGGAACCGCTGGCCGAACATGAACGGGTCTGTCCGTTTCTGGTTGTTCTTCGGGTCGTGAGACCGGTGAGGAGGGACAACCTCTGCAGACCCGGCCTCTGTCGATGCACCAGCAGCGGGCGCGGCATCACTGCCCGTTGACGTGCCAGATGCAGCAACAGGGTCCTGGGCGCTTGCTGTCTGGCCCTTTGGCTGATCGGGCTGGCTGTCTCTGCGGTCTTCGACCGTCAGAGCCGCCACAGCCGCCGTGGCGGCATCCTCGCCGCCAGGCTGTTCAAAAGCAGTATCCGCCATTTCGGGTCGAGACAATGTGCTAATGAAAGAAGTTCTCTTGGAAGAACAAAGACCTTTGTGAACAAAGCCACAAGAAGAAAAGGAAAAAAAGACTTGTGAGAAAGTAAAAAGCAGCGCTCTCTCGCTCAGACTGATCGCTATCGAATCGAAGAGCAAGAGACACAACTCCGGCAACGCATCATGACGGGCTGGAGGTGAAGAAAACAGGAATGAGCTAGGCGGGATGGAAGAATTTTGGGAAAAAGACGAAGAAATCTTCGAACGAAAATTTTAGTTCCCAATCCAATTTGAGTGCCTGAAAAGTATCCACTCACTGTGGCTGGTGTCATTCTTAAGCCACAGCCTATGATGCTGTCCCTCCACCTCCGACAGCACAACCCGCGAACAGCCCTGGACTCCGGAGACGCAATTCGACTTCTCGGCTCCCCAAAAAAAACCCGCGGGACGCATCCGCATATTCGAAATGCCACCGCCGACGCAGGCCGCCACCGCGGCCCTCCGGCGGCATCTTGTCCGGCCGCGGCGCATTGCTGGCTCGATGCACCGTCCCATGCTGGCGACAGCCGGCGGCACAACCACCGTCGCCGGCCTTGTGTCCGTTGGCTGTGTGCCTGCTGTCGCCTGCCGGCGACCTATCTTCAATATAGCTGCTGCAGCCCTTGGCCTCAACAAGCCGTCGTCGGCTTCGTCATCCTCATCTTCTCCCTCCTCCACCGCAGATAATCTGACAACGACAACCACGGAACCAGCACCAAACGGCGGCACCTACAACGTCATCGTCACCGTCCGCACTCTCCCCTACGCTGTCCCCGAACTCTTCCGAATTGTCGCCGACGTCGACGCCTACGCCTCCTTCCTGCCGCATTGCACCGCCAGCCGCGTCACCCAATGGCGCAAAGACTCCTCATCACCGCCCACCTCCTGGCCCGCCCGCGCCGATCTTACTGTTGGCTGGGGCCCACTCTCACAGGCGTACTCGTCTCGTGTGTACTGTGTGCCGGGACACGGCGTGGTCGAGGCTGTGTCGGGCCGTGCCGGTGTACCTACACTGTCGGCCACCGAACGGGCAGAGCTCGGGCTGGCCGAGAAGGAGGAGTTGCTAGAGCCGTCTGGGCGCAGCAGCGGCGATGACGACCCCTTTGACAGCCTGGTCACGCGTTGGGAGATTGTCCCAGCCGGCTCGGCCGCCGCAGAGGCCTCTAGCTCGCCGGCGCAGACCGCCCGCACTCGCGTGGAGCTGCGCATTCGCTTCCAGTTTCGCAACCCGCTCTACCAGCTAGCGGCCGCCCAGGTCGGCAGCGAGATGGCCACCACCATGATTGAAGCGTTTGAGGAACGAGCCGCCGCTTTGCTAGGAACACCTCTACAGATAAAACGGTGAGGTGTCCAGGGGACTGCCACCTTGCTTTGATGATGGTGTAAGGTGTATATACGATAAGACGTAAAGACTCATATATTTTCGCACATAGATTCAAATTGTAACATACTTTTTCGCCTCTTTCTTTCGTGGGCAGACAGCGGGAGGCTTCCTGTCCGCTGCCTGCAGAATGGGGGAACTCTGAAAGCAAGCCCAGCGAACGTGCAAAGACATAGGAGACGCACGGCTTGATATAGGAAATAGCATTAAGTCAAACCAAAAATCAAATCAAAAATCAAAACCGAAGCCACCCCAACCCCCGCTGGCCAAAAACAACGCCACATGAACAGCACGATGCCACCCATCCAGACCCTCACGCCTTGACCGGCTTGACAGCTTCGTCCTGGCACCTGGGAGCTATAACAAAAAGCTGTCCCCTCTCGAGTTGTCTAGCCACATAATTGAGCTGTGATTCCGCTAGCCAACCACAGCTCCTTGCTCTGCAAATCCCCATACGACGAAGTTGGGTATTCAAGAAACGCTTTCTAGGCAGAAGGGGAATTGAAGAACAAGAGAAAAAAGGAAAAAAGAAAGCAAAAGCAAATAACCAAAAACCGCAAAGTAGTAACCTGATAGAACAAACGAGTCATGCCGACGTATATGGCTGGAAAACGTGGCACATCATCATCGAACATTAAGATGTAGTGTGTCGTTTCGATCATGGGGCCGCAAAGAGTTCGAAGGAGAATGTCCGAGAGGAGAGAACAGCCTGCCTATTCGTCTATTTGTGCCTTGGAGAGAGTTAGCTTTTGTTGCATGCCTATTTTCTTCCCTCTTCGACTCTTACTTCTTCTTGACGGGCTTGCCGCTCATAAACCCGAGAATACCGACGCCGGCCGACTTGGAACTGCTCCCCTTCTTCTTTTCATGGTGGTGGCGTCCACCACGGTCGCCGTGGACAATTTCAACCGGCACTCGCGCCCCAGCGGGAGGTGCCGCCCTCTGCGGAACACCCCAGCCCCGTCCCATGCCAGGAATAAAGTTGTGTGGCATGCCGTTGGGAGGACCGACGCCAACGCCGCGCCCCATTCCGGGGATACCCGGCGCCCCGCCGGGGTGCATGTGTTGTCTTGCAGCGCCAGCAGAAGCTCCTGCATTCAGTGGCACCTGCTGTCCGGCCATCATGGCGGCGTTGCGCATAATCTGGGGATGGTCCATCTTCCAAACGTGCATGGTTATAGACCAGTCCGGTTGGATGACCTTCTCCCACACAGACGGCAGGATAATCTCGCCATCCGGCCCGATCAAGTCGTAGTGCCCCTGCTGCACAACCGGGCCGATGCCCTCAACTTGGACAAAAGCTTGCTTGATCAGTTCGTCCATTCCCTGTTCAAAAGATGTCAGCATGCAACAAAGACAGGATAGCAGGACAGAGAACATACCTGCCACGTCTGGCACAAATGGAAAGGGAAGCTGAACTTGCGGCCTACCGCATCCTTGAAGCGGATAGGAGCTTTAACGCTCTTCTTTGCCTCGTCTTGGAGCTTTTGCTTGGTCTCCTCCGCAATTTTGGCCTTGAGCGCCTGTTCTGCTTTCTTCCTCTCTTCTTCTGCCAGCCGCGCTTCCTCGGCTGCCTTCTTCTCCGCCTCGATTTTCGCGCGGGCCTCCATCTCTGCTTTCAGCTTGGCTTCTTCTTCGAGCTTTTTGCGCCATTCTGCCTCTTCCTTCGCCTTCCGTTCTGCTGCCTCCTTGGCCTCTATTTCGGCCTTGAAATCTGCTGCCGCCTTGGCCCTCGCCGCCGCCTCCGCCGCCTCCATCTTGGCCTTGATCGTGGCCTCCGCAGCGGCTGCAATTTCGGCCTCGCGTTTCCTCCGCTCTTCCTCAGCCCGCCGTTCTGCCTCGATCTTGGCTCGCGTTTCTGCCTCAATGCGTGCCACCGCCTCAGCCTGCTGCTTGCGTTTTTCCTCTTCTGCTTTCATGTCGGCTTCCATCTTCTCGCGGGCCTTGCGCTCTGCTTCCTGCTTCGCCTTCTCAAGCTCAAGCTGTTGCATCTCCTGCTCCTTGCGTGCGCGCTCCAGGCGCCGCTCGTATTCAAGCTCGCTAGCTTGCCTTATTTCCTCTTTCAACTTTTGTTGTTTGATCTCCTCTTCTTTTGCCTTCTGCTCTGCCTCCAGCTTTTCTAGCTTGAGCCTCATCGCCTCCACTTCTGGATCGGGCTTCTTCTCCACCACCACAGGAGCAGGTGTTGGTGCTGGCGCAGGGGCTTCTTGTTGGGGCGGCGGCGGCGGCGGCGGCTGGTAGATATATTGAGGCACTGGAGGGCCGTAGGCAGTGGCGTTGGCAAAGAAATTGTTTTGATAAGGGACCATGTCGTAGCTGGGACGCGCATCGCCATAGTAGCCTCCTCCTGCAGCAGCGGCAGGCAGGGGGGCAAACGGGTTGTTCTGGTAGCCGCTGTAGTGAACCATCTGGTTCCCATGGCCACCAGGGGGTGCGCCGTGAGCGGCGGCGGCACCTGGGCCGCCATAAGAAGGGTATCCGGAATGGCCTTGGGGATAATGACTCCCTTGGACACCTGGATGACCATAGTAGGCGCTTGGAAGAGGGGGGGCGTACCCCCCTCGCCCATAAGGAGCGTAGTCGTCGGACGGGTCGGTACTCATGGCTGGTGTAGGTGCCGGGATAGTGCGGTAATCAATGCCTTGTTGGCGCTGCGAACGGGTGTGTCTGCGCGATGCGCTTCGAACTGGGGCCTTGCCGTGGCGGCGGGGGTGGTAGTCGGCACTCGCAGAGTCAGACTCTTCGTCTTCGAAAGCGTCGGCCCAAGTAGAATCGTCGTTCTCTTGTGACGAGGTGTAGTCCTCGTGCGAAGAGGACTCGTCGTCGTCAGATAGAGAATGTCGAGAAGAGCTGGATGAGGGGTGATCGTTATGGACGTTTGTGCGTGACCGTCTGTTCCGTATGTTAAGGATTTAGCAACCTAACAGCCTAGGTATGATACCCTACGTTGCACGCAAGACTTACGACATTGGGAATATGCGTCAAAGGCACCTTGCACACGCGTTGAGCTGCACTGGGCGTCCTGGCACCGAAACGCTTGACAACAGAGGGTCAAGGACGGGAGGTGGGAGCGGGAGGGCGCAGCAACCAGTATGGTGGTTGCTCGGCGTACGTTGTAAAGGCGCGCGAAAGCGGTGGGTTGTTTGTTTGTTTTCGCGCCGTTGTCGTTTTGTTTAGCTTTGAAAAAGGGGGGGGGGGTGAGGGAGGGCCGGATCGCTCGTTGGTGGCGGTGGTCCTGTGAGAGGAGGAGTAGCGCGAGATTAGCGGTTGCGCCCGGTGTTGCGATACTGGTTTTCTGAGGCCGAAGAGGGGGGAGGGGGGGTCAAGAAGCGGTCAAGAATAAAATTATTGTGCTTTTGAATGTGGAACAGCGTGTGGTTGCGAAACGGTACAAGGCGAAGAGAGAAGATACTGTCTTTTGTTGCAAGAAGAGGGCGGGGGGCAGAGGAGGCAGCAAAAGAGATAGAGGAAACAGAGAAGCGGTGGCTTTTCAGAGGCTGAGAGAAAAAAAAACCCCCCCCATGGGAGGAGCCCAATTGGCTATCTGTGGTGGGTATTGGGATCGGGCTCGTAGAAGAGACCAGAACATGCAAAGCCAATGCGAGACAAATGGGCAGCGACCGGGGGGGTGGCTGAGCGCAAAATCAACCAAGACAGACACAAGCAAAGGCAGGAGGGCTGAGAGGGGAGCCTCGGCGGAAAGGCGTGTGAGAGGACAGTTTTTTGGCGGTGAAGGGGCATTGGCGAAGAGGGATTGGACCGATTTGCGATGAAATCAAGTAGAACGTACCGTTGAGGGTCAAAAGAGCGGAACCGGGGGCCAGACGTACGGACAGGCTGGGCACGAACGACAGGCGGGTGGGTGGCGGAAGTCGGGAGACGACGGAGTCGGAGCTGGGGGTTGTCGACGGGAGGAGGGGGGGGGGGGGGGATTTTGGCTGGCGTAAAGGGCGAGAACCGGGAAAGCAATAAGAGGAGGGAGCGGTAGCCTTGACGCAAGGGGGGGAGCTGGACCGGTGACTCCTCCTGCTGTATTCCCCTCCTGGACAAGGCCGGGTCCGAGGGAATAATAGCCTGGAGGGCAGTCGACTCCGCTGGTTGGGTGGGAGGTTTCTGGACCTCTGGGACGCAGACGCCGTCAGCTCTAGCAGAGGAGCGCGCGGGCGGGCTCGTAATAAGGAGTCTGAGAGCGAGGCGCGGCCCCTCTTTGCTTGCCTGTGGGCCTTGTCTGCGGGGGTTCACCCCCGAGCGAGAGATGCAGCTCCGGTGTGCCACCGGCAAATTTCTGGTTTCATTCATGCAGAGACAACAAACAAACAGACTAACCTTGTTACGTATGCGGTCGTGGCAGCCACAAGGCTTGTCGCCTTGATCGTAAAGACTGCCCAGAGTGGAGATCTCCGAGGGCGGTTTTGGTCCTTTGCATTTGTTGGTTTGACGTTGTCAGGGGGGACAGAAAGGCAGATTTTCTGATGGTTGGTCCGAGTTGGTCTGAGGCCGAAAGAAAAAGGCTTGGCCGGTGTTGCCTGCTTGAGCAACCCAGTCCGTCGGCAGGGTCCTTCCCAACAAAAGGCCGACGACCAAATGTAGAAGGAGCGACGATCGACCACTCTAGTGCCTGGGAATTAGGCCGCTTGCTTCTTACAGAATGACAAATGCTACGTGTTCGTCGAGAAGGATTTATGATGTCTTCATCGCCTACGCTGGCCATTCAAAGGCATCGACCAAGAGGAGGCGCAAGAACGGTTGTAAACAAAGCTATTTTAGAGCCCGTCCTGGCAGGTGGCGAGCTGCAATTTAGCGTCTCTAGCCCGTCTCTAGAGCAGACACTGAACGGCCTAGGCATGAACGGCCAGGGATAATGATATTATACTCAGGGTTGATGTTGAACAAATCTTCACCGTCTGCCAGGCCTCACAAAACCCTGCAATGCAGTGTGCTCCGTGCATTGGTCTAAAAGACCGTACGGGTTGGACAAGGTTGCCAGCCGTGTCTGTGATACCGCTGAGCCTACAACTCGCCCGTCCACAAGCATCCAGTCGCATGGAGGATGGTTAGGGCACATGAGCGCCGCGCTGGTTACAGGAGGACTAGCTGCCTGCAAAACAACTGGTGTATACGTCTAGCCTGCGTGGCAGCATGCGTCAGCACGTTCTTCGCCAACAGCACAAGCCGTGCAGTAGTCTGTCCAACCAATGGCATCTACGTGATAGCTCCTGCTTTCTGGTGGCTGGCTTTTTTTGGAAGACGCACAAAACTTGACGAAAAAAAAAAGAAAATCAAAGACTGTAACACGCTGATTGCAACACTTTCCTGACGATCCCCGGATGACACGCTGGAACGAGAAGGGAAATCCAAGATGGGCGCCGAGCAAGATCTCCACGAATAGGGTAGATGCCGGCCGCGCCGTTCGCGTCATCCGCCTACGTGTGGCACAAGCAGAAGTGCCCTGCAGGCGAGCGCGCCGTCTGATAGTTTTCGCGTTCTGCCAACAGGACCGTGCTCGGTGTCTGGAGCCAGAGACGCGTCTGTCGGCGGTCTGGCCAGGCCCTTCTCCGCTCGTCCAAGCCGAACACGAACAGACACGACAAAGCGGTGGAGACGTCCATGCACGACTCGTAAGATGTGCGTTTGCCTATTCACTTGTTCCTTAACACGACACAAGAAAGCAAATATTCTGTCATTAATAGTATCAAGTCCACTCCGCCTTGGGCACCAGGGCATAACTGCAGCAGCCCAACGCCGGCGGTTGCGTCAATCAAGCCGGCGCCGCCTCTTTCGTCGTCCCGTGCTTTCTTCCGGCTGCTTGTCATGGTCGTGGGTGTGCCGATTCAACGCGGCTGTTCCCAGAAAGACGAATTGGTGCTTTCGTCCTTCAATGAACGAAAACGAGCCCGTGGACTGCAACGGCAAAAATGCATGCGCCGGAGCAATTGGCTTCGTGCTCGACCGTCGAGCCCTTCACCGGACAACGGACGCTGTCTCTTCCGCCAGCAGCTCTCGTGCAGCCGCAACCTCGGCCGCATCGTAACCACGCCAGTGCGGCTCGTTCGCAGAGCTCCGCCGCACAATCTCAGACAGCTTCTCTGTGGCCAGCTGGCTCAGACGCTGGATTGTGGCAGTGTCGGGCAGAGAGAAGTCGCCTTCGCTTTCGCTACTCTGCTTGGCGGACGACGTCCATTGCCCGGGGTTCTTGAGAAGATAGGAGGTGATCTAACCGGCAGAAAGACATTAGCCGTGGACATCAGATGGCGTTTCTGCAAAGCGTGCTCACAAGTTTGAGACCATAGTAGCCCCGCAGGTAGTCGTCGCACAGCTCAATGCTTCGGCAGAAGCGCTTGAGCGACTCGGCCGCATACCTCCTCTGCACTGCCGCCTCGCTACTTGGTGTGGTGGTCGTAGCCATGTACTGCACTTCGCCCAAGCGCGCATGGATCTGTAAAGCGCGGTCAGCCAATGTGCACCAGCACGGACATATGAACGAAAAGAATGGGGTACGAACATTCCAGGCGTTCGGCATCAGCAGCAACACCTCTTCCAGGGCGAAGATGGCCTGCGCATACAGGCCCTGCGACAGATACACATCCGCTAGTTCCGCCCAGGCCTCGCCGTCGGTCGGAGAGAAGTCGACCAGCGCAACCAGAGCGGCGACCGCATCGGCGGTTCTGCCCATCGACCGCAGGAGGGCAATCCGCCGCTTGTGAATGGGCTGGTGTCGCGTGTCAGCAATTTCTCGGGCATACAAAGCCAACAGCCGCCACATACAATGTTGGAGCCGTCCTTCTCCAGGATTGTGTCGTAGCTCTTCAGCACGGCCGCCAGCGCCTTCTCGTCGGCCGCCTCCGCCTCCTGCACAAGGCCCTCGAGGGCCATGACGCGCTCATTGTCGGTGCCGAACCGGCCTACCAGCCGTCGTATGCACTCGTGTGCCGACTCCATATCGCCTGTCCGCAGACAGGACAGCATGAGGTTCTCGTACGTCAGCCACACCTCGGCGTTATCGACGGGCGCCAGCACCGACTGGAGCGGCGAGGCGCTCGCAGTGCTGGGCATGTTCTTGAGGACATTCGGGGCACACCGCGCCAGCTGCAGCGCCTCGGCCGGCGACAGGTGGCTTGGCGGGTGAAGAAGAGAGGGCGCCATTTCGTTGGTTGTCGAGCGGGACAGGGGCGCCTGGATTGCAGTCGTCTGTCCTCTTCAGGAGCTTTGGCTAGGGAGGTCGTCGCAGTCCCCATAATATTAGTCACCCCACAGTGCATAGAGCTAGCTTTCTGTACAAAAAGCAACGTGCCAACAGAGGAATGCACTGTCTTCACGTCGTCGGCACACCCCGCCATAGAACAGCTCGTGCCAGTTGAAAAAGGCCCTGGAACACCTCGACCACCGCGACCCGATCGGCGACACCACCTCTGTGCCGGAGCCTCTGCCTCTTGCCAACGGCACCCTCGAAGCTGACGCCCGACGTCGTGTTTTGGCTCCCGAAGATGTGCACGGCACCCCAACCTGCATACTGCTGCTTTTCTACTCCTCGACCGCAATCCTCCTCGTCACCTCTGCTCTCAGGCGCGCAACCCTGCATCTGCTGTCCCTCGGCGGTGTAGGAGACCCTGTACTGGGTGGTGGGAGGGGTCGTTGAAGCACTACTATTTGCGGAGAGTACAGCGAGCCACAAGGAAAGGGGGCCGAAAGAAAGCAAAAGACCGAAAATGTGCGCGTCATTTCCTTCCCCGTCAGCCCGGGACAGCCTGCTGACCTTGTTGTCTTTGACCCAGGTTCGAAAAATCGCTGCTGGACCTCATCCGGGGTCTGCGCCACCACAAGGGCAATGAGAAGGCGTACATCCAGAACTGCCTGAAAGAATGCCGCGCCGAGGTGCGCAGTCCAGATATGGACCTCAAGGCCACGGCGCTGCTCAAGCTCGTCTATCTCGAGATGGTCGGCCACGACATGTCCTGGGCTTCGTTCCACGTGCTGGAGGTTATGTCGTCCCAGAAGCTGCACCAGAAGCGCATCGGCTACCTCGCGGCCGTGCAGAGCTTCCGCTCCGACACCGAGGTGCTGATGATGGCCACCAACCTGCTGAAGAAGGACCTCAACGCCACGGCGCCGACCATTATCCAGCTGCCCATATCCACCCTACCACACGTCATCACGCCGTCGCTCGCCCTGTCGGTGCTGCCCGACCTGCTGCCCCGGCTCACGCACTCGCACCGGGTCATCCGCAAGAAGACCATTGTGACGCTGTACCGCATGGCCCTGGTGTATCCTGAAACGCTGCGCGCGGCGTGGCCCAAGATCAAGGAGCGGTTGATGGACCAGAGCGAAGACCCCAGCGTCACAGCCGCTATTGTCAACGTCGTCTGCGAGCTGGGCTGGCGCCGGCCGCACGACTTCCTGCCGCTGGCGCCGCGGCTCTTTGAGCTCCTGGTCGATGGCGGTAATAACTGGATGGCCATCAAGCTCATCAAGCTGGTAGGTTACAATGGAGGAGAAGACCGCCCGGCGGCGATCTGCAGCGCTGACACAAACAGTTTGCGACACTGACCCCGTTAGAGCCGCGCCTCGTCCGCAAGCTGCTGCCGCCCCTCACAGACATCATCCGGACCACCCCGGCCATGTCCTTGCTGTACGAGTGCATCAATGGCATCATCCAAGGCGGCATTCTCGGCAGCGACGACGACACCTCGGGCCGGGAAGAGATTGCCTCGCTGTGCGTGACGAAGCTGCGCAGCATGATCCTAGCCAACGATGACCCAAACCGTGTGTGCTCTGCTCTGTATTCTTGTTGCATTGTTCTCGGAACTAACCATCCCAGTGAAATACGTGGCCCTGCTTGCCTTTAACAAAATCGTCACCACCCACTCCTATCTGGTTTCGGAGCAAGAAGACGTCATTCTGGAGTGCATTGACAGCTCCGACATTACTATTCGCGTCAAGGCACTCGACCTCGTCCGCGGCATGGTCAGCAGCGACAATCTGGTGTCGATCGTCGGGCGCCTGATGCGCCAGCTTAAGCAGGCGTCGGCCGCGGAGCCGCAGAAGCCCGTAGAGGTGCGCCAGATCGAGTTCCTCGCCGAGTCAGACGACGACGCCGCCGGGTCGGGGAGCCGATCGAAGAACCAGGAGCCGCCGCTACCAGAAGACTACCGGACCGATGTCATCCACCGCATCCTCGCCATGTGTGCGCAGAACAACTACGCGAACCTGACGGACTTTGACTGGTACATTGACATCCTGACGCAGCTGCTGCGCACCGCGCCGTCTCCGCGCCTGGCCGAGGCCGACATGGATGCGGACGTGAGTGCCGGGTCCGGCGTTATCAGTGTGTCGGAGAAGGTGGGCCACGAGCTGCGAAACGTGGCCGTCAAGGTCCACGCGATGCGGCCGGCAGCAGTGCGTGCGGCGGACAGCGCCATCGCCCAGCTCAGCACGGACGCAGCGGCAGCTGGGCCCGGCCAAGTGACGTCGACGGCGTTAAAACCCCTGGCGTGGATGGTCGGCGAGTACGCCCTGTATCTGCCGGCGCCCAACGACACGCTGTCGTGCCTGCTCCAGCTCCTTCCACGGGTGCGGTTTGCCGACGTGCTGAGCACATGCCTGCAGTCTTCCGTCAAGCTGTTTGCCCGCATTGCCGGCGGCGACCAGCAGGGCACGCTGTGGACAGCAGAGCGCAAGTCCATGGTGTCGCTGCTGCTGGCGCGCATGGTGTACGCCTTTGAGCCGCTGGCTCAGCACCCCAGCCTGGAGGTGCAGGAGCGGGCGGTCGAGTTTACGGAGCTGCTCAAGCTAGCGGCCGAGGCCGTGTCGGGCCAGCCGGTGTCGACGGACGAGGTGCAACAAGATCCGCCACTCCTGCTGACAGAGGCCATCCCGTCGCTCTTCCGCGGCTGGGAGCTCAAGTCGGTGGCCGCCACGGCCCAGGCAAATGTGCCACTGCCGGACGGCCTGGACCTGGACGAGCCGATCAATCCGAACCTTGGGGCTCTGCTCGCTGAGGCAGACAACGCCCAGCTGCCGGCAGGAGGGGCCGAAGACGCCGAGTTCGAGACGTATTACCGGCAAAGGCTGGCACCAACACACGTGTCCTCCTCTGAGCCGGCGATACACCGACTACGGGAAGGCCCAGAAACGGAAAGCCTGTCGTCGTCCTACCAGAAGCAGCCGGTCGAAGAGGCATACCTCGATGCGGACATTCTGGCGCGGCGGAAAGCCGAGCGGGAGGAGCGGTACCGGGACGACCCGTTCTACATCCAGCCGGCTGGCCAGGGCAGTGGCAGCGGCAGCGGATCTGGCGCTGCATCGGCGCAGCTGTCGTCGACGCCCATCCACGACATTCTCCGCAACGCGAACGGCCAGGACCTCGACATTGATTCGATCCCGGTGATGCAGCTGGATCTCCAGACGCTCGGCGGCGGTGGCAGCAGCAGCGGCGACGCATCACGGCCATCGGCGCCACGACCACAGCAGCCATCGGCGGCGGCGGCGGCGCTGTCGCGCGTGGCGGCCCGGCCCAAGATTGTGGTGGCGGCCGACGAGACGCTGGGCGGCAGCGGGGGCAGCGGGCGGTCGACGCCGCGGGCGTACGAGTCGGAGAACTCCAACGACAGCGGGGGCCGCAAGGCGAAGGCGCAGCAGCGGGGCCGGAAAGCGGGCCATGCGCACTCGCTGCTGCAGGTGGACTCGAGCCACCTGGGGTCGCTGCTGAGCCTGGACGACGACGACATCAGCGGCAGCGGCAGCGGCAGCGGCAGCGGCGGGGGCCCGGGCGCGCGCGCAGCGGGGCCGCGGAGCGCGTACGACCTGGAGCGGCAGCAGCGGGCGGACGCGGAGATGGCACAGGCGCTCAAGGAGGTGGAGAAGCGGCGGCTGGAGATGCAGCGGGCGAACGAGCGGGTGCAGCTGGCCAAGGGCGTGTCGATGGAGGGGGCGGTGGTGGTGACGAAGAAGAAGCCGAAGAAGAAGAAGGCGGTGGCAACGACGGAGGCGGGCGACGGCGAAGCAGCGAAGCCGACGACCAAGCGAAAGACAAAGAAGACGGCGGCAGCGGCAGCGGCAGAGGGCCTAGACAGCAGTGCCGTGGACGGCGACACAGCTGCTGCGACGGCAGCGACGGCAGAGACTGCAGAGACTGCTGCTGCTGTGGCGCCGAAACCAAAGAAGAAGAAAGCGACGGCGGCAACAGCGGCCGGCGAGGCCGATGCGCCCGCCGTGGTCGCCCGGCCCAAGAAGAAAAAGGCCAGAAAGGTCGACCTGCAGGGCCCCGAACTAGAATAGGCGACATCCGTTTTGTGTCGTCCTTACATTGCTTGCTCCCTAGACCGTCTATGCTGGATATCTGCAGAATTGCGAATCATAAAAGCACGGGAGACGCCATGTTCCTGTCCATCCATTCCGTTCCGTTCCATGTCCGTTTCTTTTCCTGTGTTTTCACCCGCTCTGCTGCGCCGCCACGTCCTCGAGCCGCCCCCAGGCCGGCTTGTTCAGCGGCGGGTCTGCGCCCTCGCTCTTGGTCTGGTACCCGCGGGTGCGCGGGCGCACGGCCTGGCCGACGGGCAGGGCCGACGCGTACGCGCGGGCAAACTGCTGTGCGCGGGCTGCAAACGCGTCGGCGCCGCCCTCGGCCGCGAGCGTCGCCCGGATGCCCGCCAGAAAGGCGGTCACGACGTGGTGGTTGTGGATCTGCAGCAGCGTCCAGGCCAGCATCTCGCGCGCGTCCAGCAGGTGGTGCACGTAGGCGCGGTGGTGGCGGGCGCAGGCGGCGCAGGCGCAGCCGGGGGCGAGCGGCGCCAGCGACGTCTTGTGGCCGGGGTCGCTCAGGTCGATGGCGAGGGGGAGGGGCGCAGAGGGCGCAGAGGCCGTCTCTCCGTTCTCTGCTCCCTGCTCCTCCTCCGGCCCCCACGCAAACACAAACGCCAGCCCCTGCTCGGACGCGGCCGTGATGCCCGGCAGCAGCAGCACGTCGACGCCCAGCGCGACCTGCCGCAGGATGTGCTGGGGCGTCGGCGCCGGGTGCAGCGACAGGCGCGGCAGCGGCGCCAGCGTGTCGGCGTAGTCGGCATCGATGTCCGGCAACAGGTCGACGTCGTACACGGCGAGGCCGGACACGGTGGCGTCGGCGGCGGCGTCGGCGTCGTCGGCGTCGTCGGCGGCTGCTTCCGGGTCCGGCCCGGCCAGCTCGGCCAGCCGGTTGAGGTACTGCCACTGCATGGCGTAGGACGTCGGCAGCGTCGGCGCAAAGAGGCGCGTGCGGCGGCCGCTGTCGCCCGTCCCGCGCCGGCACAGCGCGTCGACCCAGTCCTCGGTGCGCTCGGCCATGCGCTGGGCGCGCTTCGCGGGCGGGTTGGGCACGCTGGCGGCGGTGGGGTCGTCTGCGTTGACGTCAAAGGTCAGGTCGGCCATGGCGACGGCGATGTCGGGCTGCAGCGCGTCGATGGCGGCGTGGTAGTCGGCAACGGAGAGCTTGCGGAAGCCGGTGGACGTGACGATGGAGATGTAGTCGGCGCCGTTGCCGAGGTGGGCGGCGGCGGGCGGGTGGCGGCGCGGGGCGAGGACGGTCAGGGTGGACGGCGCGAGCGCGGTGAAGCTGTGGATGCGGGAGGGCGACGCAGCAAAGGCGGGGTGGGTGGTTGGAGAAGAGGAAGAGGAAGATGCGGTCGTGGCGGGTGCCGGAGCTGGTGCCGGTGCCGGGATGGAGAAGATGGAGGGGGGGTCCTTTGATTTCCGGGCGGCATAGGTCTCGATGACTGTTTGGTTAGGACAAAGCCAGATGTTTGCACATGCTGCCAAAGAACGCACAGTCTTCCAGAGCAAGGTATGCGCCGCCGGTGAAGCCGCGGCGCGCGGCGTTGTCCGGGGTGACGTGGGGGAGAGTGCCCCGCGACGTCACGGCGAGGAAGTTGGGCGTCGGCAGCACGCGGCGGCCGGGCAGCGACAGCACGCCCAGACGCGGGCCCGACACCCGGCCAGCACTGCCCGACGCCGTAGCCATAGCCGTAACCGCTGCTGTCGCCGCTGCCGCTGTGCCCCCGGAGGAAACGACCGGCGCAACGATGCGGAACAGCGGGGGGACGGGCATGGCGGCGGTCGGCGGGAAGGGCAGGTCGGGGTCGGCACCGGACGTCATGGCCGTCAAGTCGTCGCGTCGATCCGACCTGGTCGTCTGCTGCTGCTGCTGCTGCTGCTGCTGCTACGGGAAAGCTGTCGCGTGCGTCGTCGGCGTG
Organism: Ceratocystiopsis sp. VPRI43766; assembly: GCA_019925685.1. Lineage (NCBI taxonomy): Eukaryota > Fungi > Ascomycota > Sordariomycetes > Ophiostomatales > Ophiostomataceae > Ceratocystiopsis > Ceratocystiopsis sp. VPRI43766. The sequence goes on from JADHKF010000011.1 coordinate 290,423, forward strand.
GTCGGAGGTGTTTCCGGAGAAAATACGGACAAGGAAACGATGTGCATGCTTAATCATCGGTCTGACTAACCCCGCGGCAGAACCGGACACGTCGGCGCCAGACGGAGGCGGCGTGACACTGCCAGCCAATCACGGTGCTGGTGCTCGAACAATGGCCCCGCCCGGCCGCAGGACGAATCCACAAAGGATTCGGGGACCGCTCGCTATCGCTGCAGCGCCAATCACCCTAAACCTCGCTCTCTCCACTGCCACCGCCCCCCCCAAGTCCCCCAACCCCCGGCACGTTTCGGGCATCAAAGCTGAAGCGACGAAAGCGAAGCCGCGAGGCCTTTGTTTTTTTCCGTCTTGCGGTGTTTCGTCTCTTTCTTTCTTTTTTCATTTACTATTCCTCCCGTTTGATCAACTTGTTCTTTCGAGTTGATCCTCTCGTTCTTCTCTCTTTCTTTCTTTCTTCCTTTTCGACAGTCTCGATCATACAACCGTCTGACACTCGGTCGGCATCGACCAACAAACCATGGGCGACGACGTGCAGCGCGGCGCGCGCTCGGGCGGCTCGTCCGCCTCCGAGACGACCATCGCCGAGGCCGTCGAGTTCCTGCCGCCCACGCAGCAGGGCCACCACGCCCCCAGCCACGCGGTGGCGACGCACGCGTCCGACAGCGACACGCTCTCGGAGCTGGAGGAAGACGACGACGACGACGACCACGTGCCGCCGACGCCGCGGTTCCTGCAGGACGAGGGCGCCTGGAAGCACTGGATGTGGGTGCCGTACCCGGTGCGGCGCTTCTGCGTGCGCGCCGCGCGCTGGTCGCTGGGCCCGCCGGACGCGCGGCCCTTTACCATCACACCCGTGCTGCCGGCCGTGCAGCAGCTGCCGCCGCAGCTGGTGGCCGCGGCCATCGACCGCATCGTGGAGTGGACAACGGCGAAGACGGCGGGCGGCGGCGGCGGCGGCAGCAGCAGCGGCGGTAGCGGCGGCGACGACAGCAGCCTCGCGCTCGAGGCGCACAAGGCGCGGCTGCGGCAGCGGTGGCGGCGCGGGCTCTATTTCGGCTGGCTGCTGCTGTGGCTGGTGACGTTTGCGCTGGTGATGCGGCACGGGCTGGTGGCCGGCGAGATTGCCGAGTGGGGCGTGCCGGGCGACATTGGCTGCGGCACGACGTACTGGGTGCCGGGCAATGGCTGCGGGCTGGACGGCAGCGACTGCCGGCCCTTCAACGGCAGCGGCTTTGCGTTCCGGTGCCCGGCCAGCTGCTCGACCTACCAGGTGCTCAACCCGCGCGCCGTCGGCGACCAGGAGATTGTCTACCAGACGATGGTCGTGGGCGGGCCGGGGTCCGGGGCCGGCGACAACGCCAATGCGAGCTTCTACCGCGGCGACTCGTTCATCTGCAGCGCGGCCATCCACGCGGGCATCGTCAGCGACACGGCCGGCGGCTGCGGCGTCGTGCGGCTGGTCGGGCAGCAGAGCGGCTTCGCCGCGTCCAAGCGCCACGGCATTGCCAGCATCGGCTTCGACTCGTACTTCCCGCTGGCGTTTGCCTTTGACGAGGGCGTGACGTGCCCCGGCGCGACGGACATGCGCTGGTCGCTGCTGGCGGTGTCGGTCGTGTTCTCGACGGTGCTGTCGCTGTGCGTGACGGACCCGGGCAGCTTCTTCTTTGCCATCTTCACCGGCCTGTTCTGGCACGTCGGCCTGGCGTCGGACCCGCCGCCGCACGCGACGGTGCCGGCGCTGCTGTCGAACCTGGCGGGCAAGTTCTTGCCGGCGGCGTTTGTGGCGTGGGTCATCTACGACAAGATGGGCGTGCGGCGCACGCTGGCGGGCCTGGCGGCGCCGGTGGAGAAGACGGTGCTGTGGCTGGGCGCGTGCTGGGTGGGCGCGCTGGACAACTACACGTTTGACCACATCCCGATCCAGCGGCTGACGCCGCACGACCTGGCGCAGCAGCCGGGGGCCAAGCTGGCGCTGGCGCTGATCCTGGTCGTGCTGGCGGCCGCCGTGGCGCTGCAGGTGGCGTGCTTCCGGCGCGAGGGCCGGCTGCGGCGGTACCTGCGGCTGTACGGCCTGCTGGCGGGCGGCCTGGTGGCCGGCCTGCTGGTGCCGGGGCTGCAGCTGCGGCTGCACCACTACGTGCTGGCGCTGCTGCTGCTGCCGGGCACGGGCATGCAGACGCGGCCGGCGCTGCTGTTCCAGGGCCTGCTGATGGGCCTGTTTATCAACGGCATTGCGCGCTGGGGCTGGGACGCGGTGCTGCAGACGGCGGCGGCGCTGCAGAACGACGCGCAGGTCGGCTCGCCGCTGCCGGAGCTGCAGGGCGCGCCGCTGGTGCAGCTGGCCAACGAGACGGCGGTCGCGGCGGCAACGACCCTGAGCACCGCCCTCTCGTCGGCCGCCATGGCCGCCGTCGTCGCCGCGGCCAACACGAGCTCGATCACGTTTGCGTTCAAGCCGGCGCCCGGCCCGCGCTACGACGGCATCAGCGCGCTGGTCAACGACGTCGAGCGGTTCCGCGGCTTCTTCGACGACAGCGGGCGCGGCCGCGGGCCCGAGGCGGCGGCGACGACGTTTGTGTGGGAGCGCGCGGCCGGCGCCGGCGAGGACGAGTACTTCCGCTTTGCCTACATGGAGGGCAGCCGCAGCGACGACTACACGCGGGCCGGCATCTGGCGGGCCGACGGGTCGTGGGTGCCGATGAAGCCGGGGCCGTCGCGCGTGCGCAGCCGGGGGATAGACGAGCGGCGGTGATGTGTGTGTGTTTCTGGGTTGTTCTGCTGTTCTGCTGTTCTGCTCTTCTTTTCGTTTATATACCTCCTCTCTATAGAATGTTGGATGCACTATATTTCAGGCTTCAGCACGATTTCAGGCACTAACCCCAGGCACCAACTCCACTAAGCTCAGGACTGTCGACTTCATCTCTTCACGACGACGACGACCACCACCACCACCACCACCACGCCATGACCCGCGTGCCCACGGAAGCCGACTTTGCCGGCCTGGCGCCCGACCTGACGGTGGCGCTGCACTTCCCCGATCCGCCGGCGTCGACGACGGCGATCCTGCTGCTGTTCCACGGGCTGGGCGATGCCGAGTCGGCCTTCCTGGCGTTTGCGCGGGCCATCAACCTGCCGGGCGTGCTGGCGATTGCGGTGCGCGGGCCGAGCGTGGTGCCGCCGCTGCTGGTGATGGACACGGAGGAGGCGGAGGACGGGATGTCTCTGGGGGACGGGCCGCAGCACTTTCACTGGGGCGACGACCTGCAGCTGCGGCGGCGGACCGATGCCGACGACGACGACGACGACGACGACGTGGGTGGCGACGACAACGCCGACGTCCTGGACGACGACCCCGGCTTTGACCGCGCCGTGCGGCTCGTCCACGACCGGCTGGTGCGCGGCGTGCTGGTGGACCGCTGCGGCTGGCGCCGCGACGACGTGCTGCTGTTTGGCTTCGGGCAGGGCGCGACGTTTGCGCTGGCGCTGGCCGCGCGGACCGAGCGCGAGGCCGCCCCCCAGGCCCTGCCCTACAAGGGCCTCGTGGCCGTTGCGCCCGCGCTGCCGTCCGCCGTCACCATGGGCCCGACGTCCGGCACCGGCGCCGGCACCGGCCTGCTCGCCACGCCGCTGCTGGTGTGCGGCCCGGCCGGCGGCCGCGCCGTGGCGCCCGAGACAGAGGCCGAGCTGCGGCGGCACTTTGCGTCTGTCCAGATGGTGCGCTGGCCGCGCGCCCGTGCCGCCGACACCGCCATGCCGCGCTCGCGCGCCGAGATGCTGCCGCTCATGGCCTTTCTGGCCGCGCGGCTGCAGGCGCGACCTGGGCCGTGAGCTGGAAGGCGCCCCAGTGTCCCAGGGGCTACCTTCCTCCGGCCAAACCGTGCTCAGCACCGGTGCCAACATCCGGCATCGGGCCTAGTCGCCGCCCGCATCGTCCTGGTCGCCCGCCACGCCGCCAAGGCCGCCGTCCGCACCGCCCTGTTCGCCGATCAGCCCGCCGGCTGTCTCGACGGCTGGACCGTCGTTTGCCAGGATTTCTTGAGTAAAGTTTATTCTTGATTGACATCTTCCTGTCATCCTGGGTATCTGTTGAATATAAACGCCCTCTTGGCGCAATGCTGTTGAATGCTCTGCCGTCCCTGCCGTCCCTGCCGTTGCCATCTCGTCCCTGTGTCCCTATCCTCACGCATTGTCTGCCTCCGCCGCCTTCAGCTTCGCCCACGACTCCTGCCCGTACCCCCCCACGCCGCCCACCAGGTACGACAGGCCCTCCGGCCCGCGCTGGTTCTGGCTGCGCGGCCCCCGGTCGTCCAGGTCGTTGCGCAGCCACGCCAGCACCAGGTCGCCCAGCCGCGAGTTGCCCGACGCCCCCAGCAGCCGCACCGCCGACTGCGCATTGCCGCCGTGCTCGTCCACCGCCTCCTTCACGCACGCCCGGTAGTACGCGTCGTCCAGGAACCGCGACGCCGGCCCCCATTCCCGCACCGTCCCCATGTGCATGTGCACCAGGTGCGTCGGCCACCCGGCCAGGTGGTCCAGGATGTGCGTCGCGTACACAATTGTCGGCGCCGGCTCCCCGGCCGCTGGCGGCCGCTCGCACTCATGCCGCAGCCACCCCAGAAACTGCGCCCGCGTCCACACGTCCAGGTCCACCGTGATCTCGTCCAGCAGCAGCACCCGCCACGGCCGCACCAGCCCCATCGCCAGCTGCACCCGCCGCCGCTCGCCATCGCTGACCGCGTGCATCCGCCACCGCGTGTCAATGTCCAGCACGCTGACCAGCTCGTCGCGCCGCTCCGGGTAGTCGTTGCCGCCCACCGACCCCAGCAGCTCCATCACCCCAATGTCCCGCCGCACCACCGGGTTCAGCACCCACTCCAGGCCCAGGTACGTCACCCCGCGCAGACCCCGCGAGAACGGGTCCACCCCGCCCACCCGGATCGAGCCCGCCGGCGCCAGCCGCTTGCCCGCCAGCAGTCGCAGCAGCGTCGTCTTGCCCGCCCCGTTGGCGCCCACCAGCAGCGTGCGGCTGCCTTCTGGCAGCTTCAGCGAGATGTGCGACACCCCCGTGTCATGGTCCTGGAAGGTGTACGTCAAGTCATTGATCTCGATCATCGGCGCCGAAGCGCTGTCGCCTGCGGTCGTCGTCTCGGGCTGCGGGGTTTCCGTCGTCGACGCCATTGTGCGTCAGTCGTCTTGGTATGGTTTGCGTGTGCAGGAAGAGAAGGGAGAGAAAAGAGCTTCGAAGAAAAGTCCAGTTGGAAAAAAGAATCTTGTCATAGTAGCTCCGCCGTAGACGGGTGGAGAAACCGCGCGGTGCGTGGCGTGCAACCAAACACCGATCGCGCAAGTCGCCACGCACCAAAAAACTCAAAAGTTGAGTAAAGGGCTCAGGCTCATGTCGACGCCCGTCCACTCATCAGGTTCTTCATTGTGTTGTGCATCAGCGCCGACACCCCACCTAGGCCCCGTTGCTCCAGGTACCGCAAGAGCCCGACCCGGTACGCCTGCCAGCTCAAACGGAGCCCGCCAGCACTGGCTAGCTGGGCCAGCGCCGACTGCGTCACGGGACCCGCGTGCCGGCGCTGCAGCGTAACCAGTGGACGGTCGCCGCCGCCGCCGCCGCCGCCGCTGCCATTCGCGTTGCTGTGCATCGCCTCCTCTTCGAGCTGGCGCAGATAAGAAATTGCCTGCAGGCACAGCGTCGGCGAGTGCGACAGGCTAAACGCCGCCGGCAGCTGTAGATCTCGGTCGAGCGTCTGCACGTAAGCCGCCAAACGCGCCACCACCGGCGCCGGCATGCAGCAGCCGAGCGCGTTGGTGTCTGATGCCGAGAACGCACGCGACCGCCACAAGCAATTGCACACGTCCATCAGGAATCCGTTGAACAGATTGACGCGCGCGCGCTCTGGTCCCGTCAGTGGCGGCAGCCGCTGCAACTGCTGCTGTTGTTGCTGCTGCTGTTGCTGCTGCTGCTGCTGGTCCTGGTCGCGGTCGCTGCTGCCCGCTGCCCGCTGTGCCCGCCGCTGCATCGCCGCCTCGAGCGCCCGCTTGTAGGCCGCCAGCACCGCGTACAGGCGCGACACCACCGCTGCCGACTGCTCGAAATGCAAGATGTACACCACGGCCGGCTGCGGGATCACCTCCTGCACCAGAGCGAGCACGTCGCTTCGTCGCTGGGCCAGCACAGCCATGAGCTCCTCGTAAAAGTCCAACACGGCCAGTGTCGCCAGCGTCGACACGCCCTTCGGGCTACCGTCATCGCCAGCCGTATCCGCTGCATTCTGCAGGACCGCCAGCACAAGGCCGTTGACGTGCTCCACCAAGGCTGGCAGCATGGTGGCCGCCACAACTGATTCGTTGTCGGTATTCGACAGCACAACGGCCCAGTGTTGCAGTACAAGTCTGTAAAACGACAGCAGAGCCAGCTGGGAGTTCACTGAATTGTCGAGAAGCTTAGCCTCCAGCGGCCCGAAAATCGTTTTATACGTTTCTGAGAGAGCCGCTGTGTCAGTAAAACGAGCGTGCATTGAGCGCAGGACAGGACAATGTATTTACCCTGAAAATCCAAGACCGGCACGTAAGCCAGCGCCTCCAGAACCAACGTCCTGCTCTCTTTTCCGTCCCAATGGGTGAGGAGCTGACTGAAGAAACGCTGAAGCACGGGAGGAAACATCTAGCACCGTCAGCCAAAGTGACAACATGGAATGAGAGGGGAAAAAGACAAACCCTCGTGCTTGTCACGTAGTCGTGGACCACGTCGATCAGGTCTAGAAGTTCGCCGCTGTCGCTGTTTGCACCGGTGGCACCAGCAATGCACGCGTCAATCCAGTGCTCTACACGTGCAGAGGCATCGGCGGACGGGCGCAGAAGCAGCAACTTTTGCAGCAGCGGATCAGCCAGCACAGCCACCAACTGGTTTGGTAGCTCAATCCGTTCCAGGTTCTGGACCAGACTCTCGGCGCTGTCCACCTCCTCAAGCGTAACCGACTCTTCCTGAGCATGCGACGTGTGCACGGTAGGGACAACGAGCCGTCCCTTGTTGTGTCTCTGGCCATCTGCTCTCCGAACGCGAAACCCGCTGTGCAATGCCCCTAGAGCATCGTTGCCACCCCGGTGTCCATTGTCGCCGTCAGTAGCTGTGCGCATCTGCCGGCGTGCCAGCTGGATATCTTCGAGATGCACTCGCCATTGCGGATCGGGGTGCTATTGCAACACAGTCAGACATGGTGTACAACAGAATCATACCAACAGGATCTCTTCCTTACCTTGAATGGTGAGGCTCGTCCTCGGGTCGCTTCGCCCACAATCACCTCCGGGTAGTAGTTTTTGTAAACTCGTAGCAAGCCGATCAAATGTGGATCATGCCCTGTCTGCCGAGATAGCTGGAGTCTTGAACAGTTAGCTTCGAATAGCCGTCTCTGCAGCCCGTCCCCTCCTTGCGTACATGGCCTGAATTCGGAAGGGCCGCACGTGGCGCCGCCTTGTGATCAGAGCCAGCAGGTGGCACAGCTGTGGTCGGATGCCTGCCGTATCCAGCAAATTGAACAGTACGGCGTATGTGCGCGACAAGACAGCCGGACTTTCGAGCAGGGGGTAGACGAGAACCAGCCACCGCAGCAACAGTGCCTGCACGGGCAGCGCCGGCTTTAGCTGACCCTGGCCAAGACAGCCAACAATAGCAAGAACGGTGCTGTCGTCAACAGGATACTGTGCGGGAGACGCTGAAGGGGATGCCCCTGCTGCGGCCCCTGTGGCTGGGTACAGGTTCCGGATCAACGAGCCCAAACTGGCCTGGTCCAGGTGCCCGCCCGGCACGGCCAGTACATCGCATACAAGGTCGCGTAGGGTGTCGGAAAGTAGACCGTGCTCGTAGGCCAGCGCAGCCAAGCGCTCTACCGTTGGCTTCACGGCAAAGGGGCGTCGTTTCGCGGGAACTCGGGCGGCTGGTCGTCAGTCAACTCAGTCGCGGCTGTTTGGCCTATTCACCGTGCATGCCTGGCTTGCTTCTCTCGCACCTTGTATGAGGTCGCCGACCAGGGCCGCGGCCTCTTCGTCCGGCCCAGGGTCCATTGGAGAAAGTGTCGAGTGATCCCAGAGGGCACAGACAGCGGAACAACGCTTTCAAAAGGAAACTGAGGCTGATGCGATGCTGGTTGGCGAAAGGCCGTTGTGGGGAAAGACGCGACGCGTCTTTGGTGGGGCAACTTTGGTGTAAGTTGGTTGACAAGGCTGGATGGAATAGGTGCCAACGCCTGGACCTCAGCGCCGTTCTGTCCTACCCAATCTTCCCCCAACCAGAAATTGCGGCAAGACACCAGGTGTCACGCCAGGCTGGCTGGCACCTGCAACATGGGTCTTTGAGAAAACTTTTGCACACAAGTGTGACGGGCTATTGTGCCGAGTCCAGTTGAGAAACGAGCCCTGCAGAGAGGAGAGATGAGGGGAAGAGAAAAAAGGCAGATTGGCCCACCCGTTTGCAGCCCATGCAGCTGGGTGGGATGATCTGGACCCCTCCCAAAACTTTATCCTTGCTTCGGCAGACGCCGACTGCCACCGAAACGCGCTGCGGTTCGGAGCATGGGCCACAGGTGAGGTTGTAGTCGGTGCTGTCTGTCACACGCTCTTCGGAATGGTGCTGTGACGGGCTGTTTTCGTCGATGTTTTCTCCGCTGCGGGGAACAGAGGCAAGAGTTGCCGGGTCACACCAGAACGTCGTCCGATGCAGACAGCCGTGTCTTTTCACGCCCTGCGATGCGTCAACTGGTGGAAACGAGTCATGCACACACCATGTGCCTTGCTGCCAGGCGCAAGGACCTCCAGTGTGTTACCCAGGACCGCGGGTAGACGCGTAGACATAAGCTTGTCGATATCTCTGCTCTGCCGCTGGCTTAGTCGGGTATTCGGTTTGCGCTGCTGCTGCTCACCTTGTCTGATTCGATGTTGAAGGCTCGCGGGTTGATTGCTGCGTTGGCAACAGATGGAGATGCACAAACAGTAGAGAAAAGAAGGAGCAAGTCTCCATGAGGGGTTTTTTCTTTTTTTGTTTTTTGTTAATATAAAAATAAACAGTTTGTGCCTTCCTCTCTTTCTTTCGGCCGTCGCTCCTGCTGCTTGGGCGCGGCAATACTTTTTACGTCGTACAGAGCAGGGGTTGTTCCTCGCGCAGAAGGGAAAGTACCACGGACGGGGGGGCGGCTCCAACGCTCCTTCTGGTTTTCTGGCTATGCTGCTTCATCAACCTCCGCCGCGTGATTCATTCACCTTTTCTTCCCTCTTTTCCCCCGTCACTTCATTTTTTCCCTTTCTCACATCCATGCTCTCTTGGTATTTGTCTTTGCACTCCCGCGTTTGAATCACGCCAAGACCGTCTGTTAAATTGCTTGTTCTTTGTATAGCTTTTGCATGCTTCCATATTTTACAGGTACATCTTCTTACTATAAATTATCCCTCTTTGAATTCCAGTGTTGTCCTCCCTCCTCCTCGTCGGTCTCGCACATCAAGGTGTGATACTGGCCCGCGTGGCCTCAACACCCCTGCTGGCTAAGTACGCTTGCGGCGACAGGCTTCGGCGCCAACAGCCCCTCTGCGGAATCCTTTACAAACCCCTCTCCCCATGTGAGCCGCAGTGGTCTAGCCCTCGCTAACTAGCTCGGATAACCAGCAAGACTCCTCCTTTTCGGCTCTGGTCTGTCTTGCCGCCCTCTTCTAAAGGAAAAAGGGCAGGCCCGGCGGCGTTTGTCCTTTGCCAGACACTTGCGCAGCGATCCAAGATCGTGTGGCAGTATTGTTCGTCGATTGCGGCGCGGCACAGCGGCGAAAATCAATCCAATTTCCCTGCGTGCTATCTTATAGCCGAGACGAGACAGCACCAGGCGACGTGAGCCTACCGCCCTATCCCCGGTGTCATGCGCCTGTCGCAGCCGGACGGCAGTCGGATCTCGGGAAAATGGAGCTTCCACTGACACACGAAGGCATCGCAGGGCCCAGGGCAATGCTTGTTCAAGATACGCAAGCATGCCTCCCCCTCGCCCACATGCTGGGTCAGGGTGATCTTCTTTACCTATTGACGCCGGCCGTTGTGCCTCTAGAGCCGCCACCACGTGGCAGCCTACCGCAGGATCCATTCGAGTCGTTCGGCCGGGCGCTCGCCAAATACCACCCTTGGATTCGCCATGTTCCTTACATGTGCCAGAACGGCCTCACCCGCTACCATGCTGAGCATCTCGCTCTTGCAAAGGCTGTTGTCTTTGTTATCTCTGGCCCTCCATGCGGCGGCCAGCCATCGCAGGTGGCCCTCGCACAGGCTGCGCAATCCATGGCGGTCAACCGTCCGCAGGTTGTCCTTGCATGCTGCAGTGTACGCGATCTAGGTCCGGTGGAACAATTGTTTCCAACCATTGTGCAAACCCCCGATTATGCCAAGGCCAGCCTAGAAGCAGCCGCAGATCTATTCTTCCGCATAGGGCCAACACCCGACCGGACGCTCCCGCCATCCCCCCAGAGGGCCGGGCCGCCCTGGCGTGTCGACGAGTGGAATCCCGAACGGGACCTAGTTCAAGTCTGCGAACTGACTCGTCGCTGTCTACCGAGTCCGTTTCGCCTCGATGAACCCACACTCCATCGGCTACTTGACCGGCCTGGCTATGCCAAGCACTTTGTTGTTCTCGAGCCTTTCACAAAGGAGCTCGTCGGGTTCTGTGCCACCTACACCACTTTTATCGACAATAGCGATTCGTCCTGGATCGGCAGTATCGCTCTTCTTCTTGTGCAGCCATCCTATCAGCACTGCGGCGTCGGGACAACACTGCACAACCACGCAGTGCAACAATTACATGCACATCATGTTTCGCGCCTGCAGCTTGGCAGCACGTTCCCGCGCCTGTTGTATGGGATACCAGTTGGTATGCCCTCCGAAGAGAACTGGTTCCGTCGCCGTGGCTGGCACATCGACTCTCTGGAGGTGGCGGGGTGCGGTCAGGAGGCGTGTGACTGGGTCCTGGATTTTGAGGATTGGCGTGCCGACCGATTGGCCAGCCGCGGCCTCGAGTTTCGGGCCTGCCAGCCCGACGCATTTGACCGCGTGCTAGAGTTTGTGGCACGCGAATCGGTCCGCCAAGGCAACGTCGGCTGGTACGACCAGTACTATCAACTGGCCGGCTCGCCAGACATTGCTGACATCCTGCTCGGCTTCGAGGGCAACGTTCTCGTTGCCACAGCACTGACCTATATTCCTTCCCGGGGTGGCCGGGCAGCGTCGGACCTGCCATGGGCACGCACAATCTCAGACGACGTGGGCGGCGTGTGCTGCGTCTGTATCACAGGTACGTTAAGTTTGTTCTGGTTGTTAGCTATATTGTCGCGCACTAACACGCCTTTCTGAACAGACGACCATTTGTCGGCAGCCCACACGAGAGATTCTGTCATGATTCGGCTGCTTGATTTCTGCGTCCGGAGCCTTCGCGGACAAGGCATGCGGAAGATGTTTATGGATGCCGTCCGTGGCGGTTATGAGGGCTTCCAGGCAATAGGTACGTGGCCGTCTGTCTGTCTCGTGTATATTTCAACCTGCAGAACACTGACCATGCAGGGTTTCATAAATGGGCTGCATACCGCGATGTCTGGTGCGAAGCATAGAGGCTCTGCTTTTTTTGTTCTATATCATTGCCGCTGAGCTTGGTTTTGATGTTTCATTTGATTTTTGGTTTTTGATTTTTGATCTCTGCTTGCACGCTGATTTGTTCTTGATCTGTTTTCTTCGTGTTTTCTTTCTTTCTCAGCGCCTGCCTAAGCCATGTCTCGGTTCTCTACGTTGTTAGACAGTCAACTGCAAACGACTCGGTGTGGAAATTCATGCATGCCTGTTCACTATAGAGAAATAAAAGAAACAGTTAAAACTTTTGTGGTATACGTCATCCAACCCAATCCAGTAAACAATGCCAATCCCGTCCTGCCGCCCACCTCATGCCCATTTGGAGAAGTCGAGTGCCTCGGCCCAGGCCTCTGTGCTGCCGCTCACGGGGGCCGCGTCGGCGCCGCCATCGGGTCCTCCTGTCGTCGTCGCTGCTGACGAAGCCGACGGTCGCTGGCCGCTCGTGCCCGTGTCGCTGCTGGTTGTGAAGAACGTCGCCATCGACGACCGCCGCAGACTGTTGATGCTGTCGCGCACCGTGCCGGCACCCTGCCGCGACGGGTCGCTGTCACTGCCACCACCGCCACCACCACCACCGCCACCACTACCGCCGCCTCCGGCTGCCGCGAAAGGTGTCGGGGCCTGTGTGCCTGCCGCCGCGTCCCCGGGGCCGTACATCTCCCGCAGCCGGACGATCGTGCGCAGCCGGTTGCGCCACGACGAGACGTGCTCGCCGAGCTGGCGGTGCGACCACACGAGCGAGAAGACGGACGCGTTCAGCGCCAGCAGCCGGATGAAGTCGGGCAGCGCCTGCAGACTGATGATCTTGGTCTCGGCCGCCGGCGAGATCTCGGGGAACCCGGGCTTGCTCATGACCTGCACCTTGTAGAACGGCATGGCCGTCTTCTTCTTCCGTGGCGGCGGCGGCTGCTGCTGCGGCAGCGGCGGAGGCGACGTCGGTGGCGGCACCGGCGCGTCCTGCTGTGCCTGCTCGCGCCGCAGCGCCTCCTCGGCCTCCTCGGCCTCCTGCTGCTTCTGTATGGTGCGCTCGCGCTGCGCCACAAACGACGCGCGCGACTCGGGCGTGATGACAATGTTGACGTAGTTGAACTGCGACGGGAACGTGTCGAAGCGGAACGGCAGGCCCGAGTCGTTGAAGATGATGTTGACAAAGTCGTTGCCAATGTGCCGCTTCTTGTTGATGCACCACGGGTCCGTCTCCAGGTTCGTCGGCATCTGCGTCGTCACATGGAACACAATCTCCGTCACCCGGTCCCGCCAGCAGAACGTGTACTCGCCGTCCGTATCGTCCACCCGGTCCAGCCCCTGCGTGTTGAACGTCGCGCCCTTGAGCCGCACCAGCGTGCCCAGCCCGTTGAGAAACTCGACGTAGTCGCTGCTGCCCGAGATGTTGGACAGGATCTCCTTCTCATCCGTCTGCCCGTCGCCCACGTAGATCACGCCGACCTTGTGCCCGTCGACCGTCGGGTCGCGGTCAAACCACTCCAGCGTGTCCTTGACCTGCTCCTTGTTCGGCAGCAGGATCGGCCGCAGCGGCGAGTCCAGCGGCTGCGGCACCGGAGCGAACAGCTGCGTCAGCAGGTGGCTCGGGAACAGCGAGCTGGCGGCCTGGCCCGAGAGGCTATCGATCGCGTGCGGATCGCTCAGACTGCGCACCTGGTGCGGCGGCGGCGGCTTGAGGTTTTCGTAGATGGTGTAGTACGACGTGCCGGACGGCTGCCGTTTGATGATCTGGGCCCAGCCGGGCTTGTTGGGCGCCTGCTGGATCGTCACAATGCTGTTGCCGATCACCCAGTGCCGTGCCGTGGCACCGGCGTCGTCGTCTGCTGCACCGCCAATGCCACCGAAGCGTTTGGTGCCCTCCTGCACAAACCCTTCCCCGGGCATGTACTCGTCCGCGTCCGAGTACGTCACGCGCTGCAAAAAGTCCATCGTGACTTGCGCCTGCTCGTCGGTGATCTGCCGCCCGTTCTGATCGATAAACAGCCGGCTGGCAATCCAGGACACATAGCTGGCGCGATCCGGCAGCCGCAGAGCCAAAAACCAAAAGGTGAGCGCGTGGTACGCCAGCGCATACACGTACTGGGGCAGATCGTCGTCCGCGTCCGCTGGTGGCACAACCTCCTGGCCGTGGGGATCGAGGGAACCCACACCGGGACCACTGTTGCTGTTTTGTGGCGCCTCGTGGGCGGTGCGAGACGACAAGCGACGGTCCCGTACCGCTTGCAGGTACCGGAAGCAGACACCAAACGCGATGCGGTACTCGTCCTCCCGGAAGCTGGAGTACAGCCACGGAAGCCGGCTCAGACACGCCAGCAACTCGAGGATGTGTATGGCCACGCCCTGGCGGGTGATGGTCTGGGCCATGCGCTGCAAAATCGTCACCAAGGACTTGCTCGTTGCGCTGGGCAGCTCGTAGCAGCAGACCGACAGGGCGTGCACGCAGGTGATCTGGTTTTTCCCAATCAGACCAGCAATGAAGGTGCGCAGCAGGTCGTCGCCTTCTTGGCGCTGGAAGTGTTCGTGGTAGCTCAGGATCATCGTGAGAATCTGCAGCACACAGGTCTGCACTTCCGTACGATGCAGACCCGTTGCCGGCGGCGGCTCCTGCGAACTGTTCATCCGAATCTGATCGCACAGCGCGGCCCGGATGTTCAGGATCACAGGGACGGCGCTGCGGCACACGGCGTGGTTGCTGAGCTGGGACGGCAAGTGCACCAACACGAAGCTGTACAGCTCCCAATGGGCACCTTTCGTCAGGAGATCGTACACGACCTCGAACCAAGACCGGATGTCGAGCGTCAACGCCGCAGAATCCCCGTCTTTTCCCTGGCTGTCCTGAGCGCTATCGCCCTCACTTTCACCCGTTGGCGTGTCTGCACCAGGCATGCCGCCATCTCCGTCGTCGTCTCGAAGCGACAGCAACACAGAACTCGCTCCAGGTTGGGGAGGCAGCGGCAGTGCCTCTGGATCCGGAAGACTCCAGAGTGGAACATATTGCGAGCTCTGTTCTGGGGCTGCCAGGCGGGCACCGCTCCCTGATCGAGAACTACTCCCGCCCGACCGAGCCGCCCGTGCCGGCACGCTCGTAGGTGGAGGGTGTGATTCCGCGGCCGGTGGCGCTCCCTGGTCCGCGCCACTGGTGCTGTCCCCAGACGACACTTTCCGTTGGAGCACGGTGGCGAGTCTGTCTGACTCGGTGTCGAGAACGAGATAGATGCGGTTCGCCCAATCCGCACGCAGGCGGAAGAGAAGCTTCAGCGCGGTCACGCGAGCATCGGCAGGGGCGCGCCGATCTTTCGCAAGGCCGACCAGAGCCTCAAACGCCATGGTCGCCTTGACCGGGTCGGAGCACATTGTCTCCATGAAGATGCGGGTATACCCGCGCGCGGCAATGTTGGAAGTGCTCTCTTCGGCCACCGTATTGGCTTGCTCGGCAGAGCCCGCGGCCACAACGGGTGTTGGCCCCTGTGCGGCCAGGGAAAGTGGCTGGCGACGCACATCGTTCTTGATCACGGACGCGAGCTCTTCCAGGATGTAATTGAAAAGGCTCATGTCCACCGAGGTGGCCACCGAGACAGCGAAGGCGACAGCGCTGTGCAGCAACGTCGTATCGCGCTCGTCTCCGATCCGGGCGAGGATGCGGCGCACCATGTCGGCGACGGCGTCCGGCGCATCAATCGCCCCGTCCACCAGCTCGAGAACGCTGTGCACCTCAACAGCCGCCTGCAGGGTACGAAGGCGTATGGCGGGCGAGCGCGCCTGGTTCGCGTAGAAGGCGTCCAGCATCAGCCGCATGTTGGCATCCCACTGCGGGTCGGACGGGAAGCAACAGCGGAACTCGGAGAAGTACGCCAGCACCAACTCCACGCCCGAGTCTGGCAGGATGGTGTGCACGTCCGCGAGAAAGCTGATGCAGCTGCTACGCTGCGAATACTCGGGCCGCTCCACCTGCAAGCCCCGCAGCAGCGTCTCGATGTTGGCTACCAGCACCGCCGACTCGCGGTCGATGGCTGCTTGCGACGATTCGTCGGCGCTGCCAGAGACGCCGGGGGTGTTTTTCCGCACAGCGGTGCTGCGGAAGGACGACGGCGGCCTGCTCATCTTCGCACAGGCGGCCGCCACCGCAAGCAGCGGGGCCCAGTCCTCGTCGAGCAGAAGGGGGTTCAGCACATCGTCGCCGTTGTTGAGCAGTTGGTTGATGAGCTGTAAAATGGATGCAATGACGCGCAGGGACGTGGTTTTGCTGGCGACATTGCGGAGGCCGTCAACCAAAAGAACGTACGGGACGGGTGGAAAGTCGGGAACACCGGCTTTTCGCACGAGTTTCTGCATGACGGACAAGGTGCCGCGTAGTTCGCGGGTAGCATCCTTGACCTCCATGCCCGCGGGCGGGTAGTTGCGTAGCGTGTCGATCAGGATGCGGAGTGCGTGGAGGCTGTGGTGCGTTTTGAAAATCTTGGCCAGAACGGGCCATGCGGCTGTCTGCAGTTGCGGGACCAGGCAATAGATGGAACTCAGAACCTTGACACAGCGGCTGAGGCTGTTGGCTGGCAGGGCGCCAAAAACGACGCAGGCGTTAATCACAGCGACGCAAGCGGCCAGGTCCTGCTCCGAATTGGTATTCATAGCAATGTCGAGTACGGCATCGAGAAGGCCTTCGAGGGCGCGGCCGCTCGCGACTTTGACGTTGTACTTGATCAGGTCCAGAGTGAAGGAGAAGAGAGATTCCAGGTTCCTCTCCTCGTCGGCGGCAGTTGTCTTGGAAGTGGTGCCCCTACCACCGCTGGCTCGAGAGGACGCAGAAGTCGCCGAGGAGGACGGAGGCTGGGATCGTTTTGCGGCAGCCTTGCGGGAAAACGTGCTCCGAAACCACTCGGTGAGAATGGGGAAGACGTCGTAATCAAAGCCGGACAGGTCGCGGCCGTGGTGGGTGAGCTCGACCAGCGCGGACAGCTGCAAGTAGAAGTCGGAGGGATCGGTGGCTGCAGTGATGGTGTGGAAATAGTCCCTGCGCTCGAGCGTCGTCAATGACGTCTGCTTGGCACACTCGGCCAAGAGCTCCCAGCCGGCATGGCGGGCGGGCTGGGGCTTGTTGAAGTCGACCAGGTCCTTGGCGGCGTGCCAGACGTCAAAGACGGATCCGACAACGGTCTCGGCCACAATGGGACGCAGGGCCACCGCAGCGGCGACACGCTCATCCATATTGCCATTCCGCAACTGCTCGAGACTCTCGATATAGGCCTGCAGCTGCGCCTGGGCGCTGGCGTGGCTGCTGTTGGCGTCTGCATCGGCCGATTCGGACACGGCCGACGAAAGTGAGAGGGTGCCGGAGGCAGGCAACGGGGTGGTCGAGGAAATCGGTGCAGCGGAGGTGCCGGGCGCGGAAGTTGGAGCTTGGCCCGGAGGAGGCGACTTGGTCAGCCTGGCTCCCGTCAGGCCCTTGAAGACGCCGGCAAGGCCGCCCGGCGCCCGACTCTCGGAGGATCGGCCGGCATCGTTGGACTGGGGCGACATGGGGTCGTCGTCGCTCTCGGACGCCTGCTGGCCCAGCGAGACTATTCGGCGAAGCATGTTAGCGGATGGGGGCGAGATAGAGGGCCATCCTAAAGTGTCAAGGCTGGAGGAGAGTGCAAGTCGGGAATCCGCCAGCCAGAGAACAAGAAGGGGGGAGATCCGGATATGTGACTGGCCAAATGGGCCAATTGCAAAGGGGAGGACGAGAAACAGGAGCGGAGAGGGGAAGAAAAAGAAGGGCGGCAGAGGAGTGAGAAAAGCAGGGCCGGCATGGGGGTCGAGTGACAACCTCTTCGGCCGGATGCACGAGGACAGCTGGGAGGTGACAATGGCGACACACGGCCACACACCCTTCACAGCCCTGATCGCTGACACCCATGCACGGCGAGATCTGGGCGCCACAGCCCGCGCTCGCCTTTTTGTGTCGTCGTATTTTCTCCTCTTTTTCTTTTCTTTTTTTTGCCTTCTCCTGCCGTCCTTCGTTTTTCGCACTCTGCTTCATTTCCCCCCCCCCTGCCGTGTCCCCCACGCTTCTCCTGGTTGGGGACCACAAGGAAAAATTTTCAAGACAAACAGGACACAAAAAGACGTACATGCAGAAGTGGTCCTTGCATAAAGGGGAGTGGATGTACAGCCCACGCAGAGTGGCTGGCCACGGGCCACGCAATGATCGCTCTTGTGCAGAGCGCGTGCCGGGGTGGGCGGCTGGAGCCGTTCGCCGTACGTTCGATACGGGGGGAAGGGGGGGGGGAGGGGGGTTGTCCGGTCGTCAAGTGTCGGCCGGCTGTCGTCTCCTCACTGGATGCTCGCCCGCGCGGTGCTGCGTAGTCGCCGCTGTCAGAAAGCGCGTTAGCAGCAAAACGGGGTGAAACACGCCCTGCACAGGGCTGTCAGCGGGCTCCCACCGTCGTCATGGGGCTCCTGTCCGCCAGTGCCCCCCACAAAACAAGCTGGCAGCTTGAAGAACGACGTTGCATGCAGCTCGCTCGATTGGGTAGTGTGCGCCGTTCCCGTGCGCGGGCAGCTGTCGCGAGACCGAGAGGAAGGACTGAGACGCGAATGTCTCGGGCCGTAGACAATGACAAGAGAGCGTGCGTGCGTGCGTGGGGGGCAAGCAAGACGAGAAAAATGAGAAAAAAGGAGAACGAGGAAACACGGGACGAAGACAAAGACAAAGAACAACAAACCCGTCAAAGAACTCCAAGCCGACAACAGACAGGTCTGCAGCGTCACGGACGTGTAATGGCCTCTTGGTGCTTCAATGTGCAGGGGGGGGTGGAGGGGGGCAGCCGTTGTGTCGTGCAGGGTTCTTCTGTTAGGCCTGTCGTATCGCAGACTGTTGGGGGCTGCAGAAACGTGAATACGTAAAGACAGAGACAGCCTTCTCAAGATAGCCCCATATTGCTCCGTAGATAGGAACTCGGAACCTGCTTAAAGAGGAAAGGGGCCACCCATCTCCACTTTCTGCCGTGGGCCAGCTCTTTCCACGGCGGGGATCTCTAACAAAGCTTCCATCTTCCACCGCGTTTGGACCCGGCATACAGAGTACGCCTCCGGACAGCCTCGCCGGCAAGCTTCTTGCAGCAGTATTAAGTGTTATTGAGTGCGTTTTGTAGGGGACACAGTGTGCTGCATCAGAGGGCGTGGAAGTATATAAAGCACGCCAGGATGGCTCTGCCCTGTCTGCAGATGCACACCATTAGACAATCGTGTCGAATAAGCAAGCTGGAGATCCCCGTGGTATACTGCATGCTCTACAGTTACTGTAGATTTTGGCTTTTGAAAAAAAAAAAAACCTGTCAATGGTTCAGTGGTTTTGAGTTGCCTATAAGTCTTCTCCCTGCTTCACTGAACCCAACGCTGCCGTATTTTGCTGTCACGTGTAGCTGCCCCACCATTCTGTCCTGACAACGGCGGGCGGAGCTCCTTCTGTTTGGTTCCACGGTAAGCTCTTCGAAAAAACGGCGTCAACATCAAGACTACGCAGCAAGCTTTTCCACCCTCCAGCTGTCCTCTCTGCTGCCTACGACTGACTCTACTTTGAACGCTTCGTCTTTATTTGCTTCTCTTCCAAAATGAGTGTTCAGCTCGGCCACGTTGTGCAGCTGCTCGACTCGACGCTTGATCCCCAACAACACCGGAAAGGTTTGTGGCTTTCGTTTCCCAAGTCTTTTTGCACGTTTTTTTTTTGCTCCCTTACTTACATTATATAGCCGAGGCGGCTCTTCGCGAAGAGGAGAAAAAACCGCAGTTTTGCCTGTCACTTCTCCAAATCGCCTCCTCCGAAACCCTCCCCCTCAAAACCCGCCTTGCGGCCGCCCTCTGTTTCAAAAACTTCATCCGCCTGAACTATGTCGATGAGGAGGGAAACTACAAGCTGCCTCAAGATGAGGTGAACACGATCAAGCAGGAGCTTCTTGGGCTTATGATCTCTGCACCGCCCAGCATCCAGACGCAGCTCGGCGAGGCCATCAGCATTATCGCCGACTCGGATTTCTGGGAGCGTTGGGACACACTGGTGCAAGACCTGGTTAGCCGCCTAAGCGCGACCGACCCCAAAGTCACAAATGGCGTGCTGGAGGTTGCCCATTCCATCTTCGTCCGCTGGCGGCCACTGTTTCGCTCCAACGAGCTGTTCACCGAGATCAACCATGTGCTGGGCACATTTGGCGAGCCGTTCCTGAAGATGCTGAACGTTGTCGACCAGCAGATCGAGAACAACAAGGCCGACGCTGCCGTTCTGGTGCGCTGGTTCGAAACCCTCGACCTGCTTGTCAAGATCCTCTACGACCTCTCCTGCCAAGACCTGCCGCCCGTCGTCGAATCCAACCTGCAGCCCATTTCTGCGCTGCTGCAAAAGTACCTTTCCTATGCAAACCCGGCCCTGGCCTCCGACGATGACGACGAGGCGACCGCTGTCGAGAATGTCAAGGCGGACATCTGCGATGTGCTGCAGCTCCTCACCACCAAGTACGATGATGCCTTCGGCCCGCATACGGAGCCTTTTATCCAGGCGGTCTGGACCGTGCTGTCGACCACAGGCCCAGAGAAGCGCTACGACAACCTGGTCAGCAAGGCACTGCAGTTCCTGACGGCTGTCGCTGCGTCTCCGCGGCACGCGGCCAACTTCAACGCAGAGGACACGCTGGGCCGCATTGTTGAGGCGGTGATTCTGCCCAACGTGGCGCTGCGCGAGTCCGATCTGGAACTGTTCGAAGACGAGCCGATCGAGTTTATCAGACGCGATCTGGAGGGCTCGGACACCGACTCGCGGCGTCGCGCAGCTACGGACTTCCTGCGGAAGCTCCTGGAGAAGTACGAGATGATGGTGACACAGGTGGTGTTCCGCTACATCGATCACTACCTGGAGCAGGGCAAGACGGACTGGAAGGCAAAGGACACAGCCATCTACCTCTTCCTGGCGATCGCAGCCAAGGGCGCCGTGACTGCGGCGCAGGGTGTGAAGACGGTCAACCAGTATGTCGATGTGGTGGACTTTTTCCAGAAGCACGTGGCGGCCGACCTGCTGAGCGGGACGGACACGGAGCCGATTGCCAAGGTGGATGCGATCAAATACCTGCACAACTTCCGGAGTCAGTTGACCAAGGAGCAATGGCAGGCGGCCTTCCAGCCGCTGATCCAGAACATGGCGTCGACCAACTATGTGGTGTACACATATGCAGCGATTGCTGTGGAGCGGGTGCTGTACCTGACCAACGACGCGGGCCAGCACCTGTTCTCGCGCGAGGACATCCAGCCGTTTGCAAAGGATCTGCTGGAGCACCTGTTTAGTCTGGTGGAGAAGGACACCGCGCCGGCGAAGCTGCAGGAGAACGAGTTCCTCATGCGGTGCATTGTGCGCGTGCTCATCGTCATCAAGGATGGCGTGGTGCCGATCCTGGAGGGCATCCTGAACCACCTGATCAGCATCACCAACGTGATCAAGGCCAACCCGAGCAACCCGCGTTTCTACTACTACCACTTCGAGGCCATTGGCGCGCTGGTGCGGTACACGTCGGCGACTGTGGGAAGTCCGTTGGAGGCACGGCTCTGGGAGCCGCTGTCTTATATCCTCAAGGAGGATGTGTCTGGTATGTGAACGAAAGCGAAAGGCGGGGACAGAGGGGGGAAACGTGCAGTGCTAACGGTCACAGAATTCGTTCCCTATGTATTCCAGATCCTGTCGGTCCTGCTTGAAGCAGACTCGACGCAGGCGCTGCCAGAGCACTACAAGACGCTGATACCCGTTCTTCTGGCGCCGACGATCTGGGAGACGCGCGGAAACGTGCCCGCCTGCGTGCGCTTCCTTGCGGCGATTTTGCCTCGGGTGAAGGATGCCATTGTGGCAGAGAACCAGCTCCTCACCGTCCTTGGCATTTTTGACCGGCTCTTTGTGAGCAAGAAGACGGAGCAGAATGCGATGGACGTGCTGGAGGCGGTGGTGATTTCGATTCCTGCGTATGTTTTTTTTTTTTCTCCTCTGTGGCCACCATACCTGAACTACTCTTACTAACAGATCCAGACCGGCCCTCGAGAGCTACTTTGGTGCGATTCTGGGCAAGCTGTTCACAAAGCTCGACAAGAGCCCCTCGGACTCGTACAAGATCCGGTTTGTGCGGTTCTACCACCTGGTGTCGGCGCGCGGGGTGGAGAACGGGATGGGGGCGGACTTCTTTGCACGGCACGCCCAGGCGCTGAGCACGCAGGTGGACCTGTTCCGGCCGATCTACCTGAACTTTGTGCTGCCGACGACGGGCCAGCTGGCGCGGCCGGTGGACCGCAAGCTGGGCGTGATCTCGTACACGAAGACGCTGTGCGACAGCAAGAGCTTCGCAACCCAGTACGAGAAGGGGTGGGGTCTGACATGCAACTACCTGCTGGACCTGCTGAAGAACCCCCCGCAGGTGACGAGCGGATTCGGCGACGAGGTGGTGACAGAGGCGGACGTGGACGACATCGGATTCGGCGTGGGCTACACGCCGCTCAACACATGCAAGCGGGGCCCGCGCGACGATTTTCCCGAGGTTGCCAACGTGCAGCAGTGGGTGGGCACGTTTATGAAGGAGGCGGACGTGCGGCACGGCGGGGCGATTGCGCAGTACGTCGACAAGCGGCTGGGGCCGGAAGCCAAAGCGGCTCTGGCGCCGTACCTGGCATGATGAGGTGGGCGGGCGGGTTTTTACGACGGCGGATGACCATGAGCGCAATATCTATGGTTGTTCATTCTGGGATAGTATAGATGATAGGGGTTGAATGCCACGGCGAGAAAAAGGCAGAATGGAACAACATACGATACAATGCCACAGGGAGCGATGCGATCCTGTCTTCCTATCGCCAGGGTAAGGCAAGCAAGATAGGTAAGACGGATCGAGACGGTCTCTCTCTCTCCCGTCTGCTCCACTGGTCCGGTGCCTGCCAAGACTCCTGAGGGCGTCGTCCCTTGCTGATCTGTTCGTCCGGCCGAATCCTTTTGTAGACGACGGTGTCTCGAAGAGGCTAGAAGGCAAGATAGGTTGCGGGAGAGCAAGGCGTGATTGGGACGACGTGTTCGTGGTGATAAGCGGCCGCTTATGGGGTTGGCTTTGGGGTGGCTTTTTTTGTGCCTGCTACACAGGTCTATCCACCAATGGGGGCCAGGGATCGAGGACTGGTGCCCGAGATACTGGTTCAGCGCCTGCAGCAGCTGCCGCAGCTGCAGCCGTTGCGGCAGGAGGATGCAGCCCCCCCCCCCCCATGCACACCAATGCAGGACTCGGTCGGCACTGGCCAAGCGTTTGGGGTCAGACGCAAGATACGGAGTATCTTGCGCAGTATCTCTGGAAACAGATAGGCCATTTCCCATTTCTCCGCCGGATGACGCAGGGCGCAGGTCCACCGGGATGGATGCACACCTGGCTGCTTGAGACCTTTTTCCAGAAATCTAGGGGGGGGGGCTGCTACGCCGCTTTTGTCGGTAGCCCGGCCGGCCGACGGGCTCTTATCTGACAGCTGGCCGGCCGCCCCCCCTCCACATGGCCTGGGTTGTGTGTGCTTGTCTCCGTGCTTGACCCGGGACCGGCCACGATGCTCGGAAACGTGGACTTGGCCAGACAAAACGCTAGCCACATGCAAAGGTTGCATGGAAAGAGGTCATGTGCGCGAGAAAAAAAAAAAAAAAGGAAATAAAAGGAAAACTTCTCAAGCGGAGGACAAGGGCTGGTTGATCTCCCGCGCGGTCCTCGTGCCACCCTGGACATGCACAGCTGTTACGTATTTGCTGGCCGCCACCCCTCCCCCCCCTACCCTTCCCCCCCAGTAGTTCCCATGCTATGTTGGTGGCCGTGCTGAAGGATGAGCAAGCCACAATGATACGACACCGAAACGGCGCGCGAACTCCGAGAAGAACACCGAGAGAAACGCGGCGAGCAGTGCAGGGGGGGGAGAGAACATCATTGCCTGCCGGGGAACGGGGGGTAACCAGAGAGGGCAAGACCACGGAGGTCCGGGGAAGAAGGGAGGGGAGCGAAAGAGGAAAAAGACCCAGCCGGCCCCCGGCACGAAACCTTGTCTGGCCCCCTTGGAGCCCCGGTACGAGTGCTCCGTTGCAGACGCAAGCGGCATAGTCGGTGTTCCGTCCAGGGCTCGGCACGACGAGGTTGCGCGGTCGCGGCTGGACACGGAGCCCTTTTGTCTCTCTCCCCCTGCATGAATCCGACGGTGCGATAATACGCAGGAATACGGATATCCCAGAACACCCCACAGAGAACGACTGCGTGATCGTGCCTGGTGCCGCACAGCATGGTTTGTAAGATACGGAGAAGCCCGTGGATGTGGATTAACCAGAAGCCATGGCGAGACAACAGCGTTTCATTCTGACAGGTCACACTCTCTGTGTGTGTGTGTCTCTCTTCTCTGCTGCTCTCGTCAGTTCTCAGAGAACCGTTGGGACTGACCGTTGGCCAACGTACGGAGTATTTCCTGCTTCTCCTTTTTTTTCGGATGCAACAGGAAACGGTTGCCGGCCTTTGCTGAATAGGGCATAATAATATCATAATAACTGCAGTAAAGTGCTCTTTGTGGCTGGTGCGTGCGCACTGCGATACGGGCTCGCAGGCCACAAACACACACCGAGAAGGTGGAGCCGGCTCCTGCTTTGGCCCCCCCCCTGTCTCGTTTTCAATCCCAATACCCCTCTTTTTGTCGTGGCCAGGTCCCTGACAGCCAGGTTTGTCCTATCCAGCTCCCTTTTCCGGCCGTCGCCCTTCCCGTGCCGCCTGCCCAACGCCTACGGGACTATCTCGCGGGAGCAGGCACCAGGCACAAGGGGGGGATCCAGCCGCCTAAAAAAGTCCACGTTGCGTTGCTTGGCGCAGAAGAGCAGCTCGATACTCCGTACACACATAACGTTCAGGGGCAGGTGTCCGTGTCATCCCTGGCATCCTGTTCCGGTGTTGGCCCCGATCTGCGTTAGCGTGCGCGGGGCCTGAGAGGCAAGCCTGGCAGGGGACTTATATACGAAGTACGAATACGGATGAGATATATATGAGACGAAAAAGAAAAAGAAAGAAAAAAAGAAAAGAAAAAAAAAAGACAAGCGGAAAAAAAGAAGACCGGAAAGGGCAGAAACTTGGCCGGGAAGGCGCGAACGGGGCGCCGCTGTCAAACGCCCTTGCCCCCCCATAGCGCCGTGTGTGCCTGGATTGCCCTGGCTCGGAAGCCACGCCCACCGCTCTTTCTCTTCGTACGGAGCAACTTTCTCGCCCACACCCCCTGATTGCTGAGTGCTTCGTAAGACCGCGCGTGCTCCGCACGACGCAGACGAAGCGCGCACTACGGCAGTCGCCGCCCAGCAAAGCTCCGAAGTGGCGTTTTCCCTCTCTTGTACACTTCGTGCTCGCTTCAGCGCAATCGTGTACTTGGGGCCCGTCACCGCCAGTCCCAAAACAATTTCGTTTCTCTCTCCGTAGCTTCCTGTTTCGTACACTAGTGCCGAGCGGCAGATACACAGGACATCGCGGCCGTTCGAAATCTTTCGCCTCGATGGATTTCTTTTTACGTACTTTGTACCTTTTTTTCTTACGATCCTTGCAGGGGTTCCTTTTCCGTCGTATTACTCGGCCTGTTTTATCTGGTTTCTGCACCTGCATGCGATTGGGCCTATTCATGCGCTTTAATATTATTATTTTCATAACATTTAATCGAATTTATACTTTGGATTTCTATTCTTTATTTTTATTTTATTTTATTTTTTTCTTTCCCACAGACCGTTCTGGTGCATCTTGGCCGGTTTTCACGACCTCCTTTTTTTTCTCTCGTCGGCCGACCTCTCCCATACAACAAGCTCAAGCAGACGATGCTCTTCAGCCTCAACGACACAGAACGAATGGCGATACGGGGTTAACAGCACCACTCCCCCCCCCCCCCCCCGGCCACTTCCCTTCTCTCGACAGCTCGCCGCTCTGTCCCGCGTTCCTTTCGTCTTTCGGTGGCCTCTTTGTCTCGTCTAGCAATATGCTCGCGTCTCCGAGCCCATAATACAGCGCCCCCTCCCCTTGTTTCTCTTTCGTCCTTTCTTCTCGGGAAACTCTTCCACTTCTTTTCTTCCCAATGGAGGGCGTCTTGCTCGTCCCTCCCGACCGGGGAACCATCATTGGCCGCGCCATCTGGAAACCTCGCTACATTGTCGTTGGCCCCCAAGATGCCCGCCCCGGCCAGTTGGAGCAGCTGGCCCGGCCGTCTCCGCAGCAGCCGAGACGGCTTGCCTCGTCCTCTCGGAGCCAGCACTCGCAAACACCGCGTGCCGCGACGCCGCGCAGCCACCCCACGGTTGTGACCGAGACTGCCGACTTTGCGCCTCTGTCTATGCATCTGTCTATATTCAAGTCAAAGGTGGGTGCAATTCTTCTCGGTCGCTTTGAGATACGGGAGATCTGACATTGCTTTTCTCAGGACGACAAGGAACCCATTCAGCAGTATGCCATCAGCTCCATCAACGATTGCCAGGTGCAGATGCTTTCGCACCGCAAGCAGGGCCCGGTTTTGCCCACGCTCGTCCTCGGAATCTCGCCTGATCCTGTTACCGACAAAATCCGGAAGCGCCGGTCAAGCCGAACCGCCGGGCTCACCACACGAGAAATCTCCCCAGCCTCGCTCTGGTTCCGCCCTGTCGAGGAGCACAATCAGAAGCACATCCTCCAGGAATGGTGCCAGGCCATCCAGGCGCTCCTGAACGAGCTTGCTGCCTCGTCGCCAAGCACAGCTGTCGCCGGGAGCAGCCTCGGCCCCCTGAGCAGCCCCGTCACACCCGCGTCACCGACGTTTAGCAACCCGTTTGCTCAATCGCCGCACCAGACGCAGAGCCAGACGCTGCCACAAAGCCGCGGTGCCCGACGGCTAGGAAGCGAGGCTAGCACGGACGGAAGGACCGCCGCCTTGAGCCAGAAAACGGCCGCGTCGAACCAGACGAGCAAGAGCAGCTATTCGCACGGGCACGCGAGCCGTGAGCGCGAGCGGTCCAAGACCTACTCGGAGTCCCCCAGCCTACGGTCTCGACGCAGCGACCTGTCCCACACCAGCTCCAATGTTGCACCACACACCATTTCTACCCCAGCCGGCAATTATGGAAACACCTTTTTCCAAAGCCGCCCGGCGGATTTGCCCTCGCCTGCTACGACAGTCAACGAGTTTCAGGGCGACGGAGTCGAAGGCTGGACCAACGCTCTGGGACGGCTCTCGGTATCTGCGTCCACAACATCAGCGTCACTGGCGACAAAAGCTACCGTTGCTTCCAACTCCAGTTCCCCGCCAGCACACCGCGAGACCATTCTGGACCGCGCGTTCCAGCTGCGTTACATTCCCGGCTCCGAACGTGACGCGAACGGGGATGAGAAAATGAGCTCGCTTGCCCGGTTTGATGCTCTGATGCGCGAAGAAGAAGAGCGCAAACGACTGAGACTGGCCCAGGCGGTGTCTGGTTCGCGGGCGGGCCACAACAATGACACGGAGCCCAAGAGCGGATGGGACTTTGACGACGATGACGACGATGAAGACAGCGACGAAGACGACGACGTGGACGCAGACAATAGCGACGACGACGATGACGACGATTGCAGCGTTGTTCGCAGCGACGGCGCCTCCTCTACAAGCGGGTCGCATCCCCTGAGCAGACGCGGCCGGCAGTCCGAAGGAATTCATATGCGGCGCGACCACCTGGAGCCGGTAGTTGAGATTGCCCCCAACACGCGGAGAGCGCTGGAGTTTATCGCCGGCCGCCATGACGATGCCGGCCTTCCTTTTGGGATGTCGTCGCCACGGGCGCGCGTGGGAAGCAGCAGCTATGATGCACAGGCGCTTCGGACGCCGGACAATGGCCAGCGGCTGAACGAGCTGAGGCAGAAGCACAGGCAGGCGGTGGCCGAGGCGGACGACGATGAAGAACACCTGCAGCGGCAGCAACAGGGGGAGCAGCTTTCGCGGCCGAAAACCGGGTATGCTCGCAACCGGCCCGCGATCACGCAAAGAACGCATAGCCAGCCGCAGCTGGCTGCAATGAACCGGCCCTCCCAGCGGCTCGCGAGCAGCCCGGTGGCACCACCATCCGTGCCGCGGGTGGCGACGGCGTTTACGAAAGCGACCGAAGTACAAGTCCGGGCCAAGACGCCGGCGAACACGCACTCTACGCTGCCGCTGCCGCTTTCGGTCACATCGACAACCATGTCGTCGTCACCAAGCACGCCATCCTCGGCAGACAAGCGGCCATCCGTCGCGAACAGCAAGCACCTCAGCTTCACCGAGTTCACCAAGCGTCTGAGCGGCAGCACAGGCAACCTGATTCTGGCTCAAGCGAACACAAACTCCAGCAGCGGCAGTATGTCCCACGAGTCCGACTCAGGCTCGGCTCCGGCTCCGGCCTCGGCACACCAGCACACGAGCAGCTCGGCGGCGTGCATTTCCTCGCCGGTCCTGCCGCCGTCGTCGCTGCCGCCTCCACCCCCGGCAGAGCGCTGCGGGTGGCGCGGGAGCGTGAATGTGCTCAGCTCCGAGGGCGGGTTTCTGTAGCCGCGGGCCGGGAAGAGCGGTGCTACTTTCTTTGCTGGGGTCTTATCTCTGCCGATCTTTCGTCGATGTTCTTTTGTTATCTCAGATACCACTGCAGACTGCGTTTTTTTCTACGAGGCCTGAATGCTTGTCACGGCCGGCTTTTGTTGTCTTCTTGTTTGTCTTTTATTTTGGATTTATTGTTTTTTTTTTTTCCGGATATCCCAGCTTCGATTACGATTTTGACGAAGGTTGAGCATGGCGGGCAATGTGGTTTCTGTTCTCTTCTTCTGTAATGCTGCATAGTTGTTAGTGAAACACGGCTTTGAGATGATCTCACAGTATGGGCAACGGTGCGAGAATGATCAGCATTAGGGGTGGTTCAGCTTCCCTTTAGGGAGTAATAGGCTGCCACAGTGTGCTGAAGGAATAGCGGGCGATAAAGAGGAGTTAGCCACTAGCGCTTGCCTTTAGCGGACATTGTCTAGCACTGTTGCGAGCAGGCACTTTACAAATAGAGCACCGGTCACGCCTTTCCGCCCAACCCGCCTGCTACGAGCGATAGTCGTCACACCTCCCTCCTACCTCCTGCTCTTTCGCTTTCTGTGCTCGACACACCACGATAAAGCTGTTTGCTTAAAGCGAAGCGGTGTGGGCGAGCCAGCAAAAGAGCAACGGAAAATTGGGACGCAAAGCCCGAAAGAAAGCACGCCGAAACGCTGCCCGTCTACTTCCCTCCCTGGAAACTCCCACTGCCGAGGGCGTCGAGAGGACCGAGCCCAATACCAGGCCGAAACGCCAGCGCAGAGGCAAAGAATATCCGAAGCAGATTTGTCCTTCAACGTTGTACCAGGGACCGAACTGGGAGACGCAAGGCAAGAAGACGAAGAACCCGATTAACCCCCGATCGAACTGTTGTTGCGCCTGCTCGCCGATGACGGCGTATTGTCGAGCCTACGATATTCTCTGTTCGGCCTTCGCACAACGGGCGACTGCTTCTTCAACTGCGTCTGCTGGGTGGCCGCCGGTGGTTGATTTGCGGCTGTCCAACTCGCCCGGGTTCCCCCTTCGCGGCTGCGGGCTTGTCTCCCTAGCGTCCTGACGACCAACGCCTACTACGTCAGGGTTCCCGTGCTCTCTTCGCCTCTCTCCACTGCGCCAATCCGCCATTGCTTCCCAACAACAAGCCACCCTTCTTCCCTTTCCCCCGTCCCACCCGCGGAGAGGCTGCTCGCCTCCTCCCCGCAAGCTTTTTGCAGCCGACGAAGTGGCCAACTCAACCCCCCGTTCCTCTGCCCCCCTGCCCCCTTCCCCAACCCCTCCGTCACCATCCCTTCCGTCCCATCCGTCTTCGACGACCGACACAATCAGCTTGCCTGCCCTTGCCGAGGGCAGCAGCAGCAGCAGCCGCCGCCACACCGACGAAATCCCCTCTGCAGCCACGCCCACCCACTTGCGTCGCTCTGAACGCACCGATCCGCCCCCGCGACAGATCCTCGGAAGACGCCGGCGCTCCCTGCCCGACGAAGAAAGCGTCGGCAACAGCGACGGCAACGATAGCGACGGTGCCAACCACGAGCCCGACGAGGTCTCTGACGAGATAGACAATACACAAGACGGAGCTAGGGTTCCTCGGCACCGGAGACACACCTCGGCGAGCGCACATTCTGCACCCACGATAATATCCGAGAGCAGCGCAAGACCTACCAGCCCTGGGACGTCTGCAGCCCGCATCCGACCATTTAGCCCCGAGAGCAGCAGTCAACGGCCCGCGAAGCGTGCGCGGCTAGATCCGATGCTTCCCGTGTCCGACGGACAGGTATGATTTTCTTCCCTTATTGTCTCTCCTTTGATACGCGTCTTTTTTTCTAACCGGTCTGCAGTCCCAATCTGCGCCCGGAAACGGAACGTCATCCTTGCATAACGGAAAAGAGCGGGCGGGTTCCCGGCCTTCGTCCATGGCGCCTCCATCGCTGTCGGCGGGTGCCGCTACCGGCATCACCGCGACCACCTATTATGGCAGCGATCGAGAAGAGATCACACGCCTGCTCATCCAGGCGCTGTCCGAGTTGGGCTACACAGAGGCGGCGGAAAACGTCATGGCAACTAGCGGGTATGCTTTGGAGAGTCCGTCGGTCGCTGCGTTCCGCCATTCCGTGTTGAGCGGCGACTGGAGCACGGCCGAGCGCCTGCTTCTCAGTGCCGCAATGACCCCAGCCACCGCAGAGGCCCCGTCTGCCAACGTTGCCGCAGGACGCGAGTCCTTGCTAAGCATCAGCAACGGCAACGGCAACGGCAGCGGCAACGATACCGGTAACGGGAACAGCCGCGGATCGGCGCCACCATCCTCAGGCCTCGTGCTCGTTTCAGGCGCAGACCGCACGCTGATGCTCTTCACGATTCGCCAGCAAAAATACCTGGAGCTCTTGGAGCAGCGCCAGACAGCCAAGGCCCTGGTTGTGCTTCGATCCGAGTTGGCGGCGCTCTATCAGGACGCGCAGAAGCTCCACATCTTGCCGAGCCTGCTGATGTGCCAGTCGCCCGAAGAGCTCAGGCAATTGGCTGATTGGGACGGCGCGGCCGGGAAGTCACGGCAGCAACTGCTTTCCGGCCTGTCTCGTTTCATCTCTCCGTCCGTCATGCTGCCCGAGCACCGGCTCGCCGTGCTGCTGGGGCAGATCCGCAAATCGCAGGTGGCGTCCTGTGTTTACCACACGAGCTCCTCGGTGCCGTCGCTCTACACCGACCACCGCTGCGACAAGAGCCAGTTCCCGTCACACGTGCTCCACGAGCTGGATAGCCAATCGGGCGAGGTGTGGCAGGTGCGCTTTTCGCACGACGGAAAGCGCCTGGCCAGCTGCGGAAGCGGCGAGTACGTCGTTATCTGGGACGTGCCATCCTTCAAGATGCTGCTCAAGCTGAACGGCCACACGCAGGGCGTCGGCAACATTGCGTGGAGCCCCGACGACTCGCTGCTGGTGTCGTGCGGGCGGGACAACCGCGCACGGGCGTGGGGCACGCAGGACGGCCTGCTCAAGCACCTGTTTGACGGGCTCAACGAGCCCATCAGCAGCTGTGCGTGGGCTGCCGACGGCCAGTCCGTTGTCATCGGCTCGTTTGATATGAACCAGCCGCTGTGCCAGTGGAGCCTCGACGGCGAGCTCCTGCACACGTGGACGAAGAAGCACCGCACCGGGGACTTGGCGCTGTCGTCCGACGGCCGGTGGCTTGTCGCTACGGACGACGATAAGCGCCTGCATGTATACAACTTTGTCACGGGCGAGCAGATGTACGAGGTGGAGCTGCCGTGCCGCGTCGTGTCGGTGGCCATCAGCCAGGACTCGACGTCGGTGCTGGTCAACATGCATAACGGCGAGATTCACATGTACAACATCCTGGCCCGGGGCGGTCCCTTCCGCAAGTACACGGGCGCTGTCGGCGGCGGTTACGTGCTTCGCTGCGCATTTGGCGGTGCCGACGAGAGCTTTGTGGTCAGCGGCAGCGAAGGTGTGTTTGGTCTCGTTCTCTCATCTGCCCCCCCCCCCCCCCTGTCTAAGGATGCTAACAGCCCGTAGATGGCAAGCTCAACGTCTGGCACAAAAACCTCGGTGGCCACCTGTTCAGGCTGGACGCACACCAGCCACGGTGCAATGCTGTGGCTTGGAGCCCGACGGATCCTTGCTTGCTAGCCACCTGCGGCGACGATCACAAGATCAAGATGTAGGTGTTTTGGCTACGGCTTTCCTCCTCGTCTCGGCTCTTCTAACACAACACAGCTGGTCCAATAGCGACCGGGTCCGCCAGCTGGGCCTGGACGCCTCCGCCAGTGCGAACGGCGTCGATGCGCACAACTCCAACGGCTGGTGAACGGCCTCCTCTTCTCTGCTCTTCCATCATTGTATCCTTGTCTACCTACGTTCGGCTGTCTTTCTCGTTTCCTTCCGGCGCAAGCTTGTTTTTTTATGGCATTCTTCGGTATTGGCAGGGGCTGGACGGGATGTCCCATTGCACCATCATTTATTTATTTTTTTGGCGTGGGGTTTTTGTTTTTGTATTCCAATATCTGCTTTGGTCCCCCTCAGAAGTTCCATTGTTCCCCGTCCCCTTGTCTACCCTTTCTTTTGGCATTGGCTTCAGAGTTCGGTAGCAACCGTCTGGGATATACGGGTGGGTGTGCTGGGTCATTTTTTTTTTTTTTTTGAGTTGCTCCTGCCTCCATGGCATTTTTTTATTATTGAATTCCCTTGATCAAGAAGTGCCTCGTTTTTTTTTTGCCACAGCGATCAGCGGCCTGTCCAACGTCACCAGTCAAAAACGCTGGTGCCTGGCGATGTTTGGGCCGTGATGGGTGGCAGACGTCTCCAATCTCCAGCACGTGACGCGCCAAGCCCAAAACAGGCATCGTTGCTTTCGTAGCCCCCCCACCCTGGAACTGCCAACGACCGCCACATCGCATCGCCAGGGAAATCCGCTCTGGCTACGTCTCCTTTTTGCATCTGCATCGTGCATCTCCCTTGTCCTGCATCGCTGGTTTTTCTGCTTCCGCCGCTGAGGGGTTTCTTTGTACCTGTCTTCTGCCGGTAGTGCTTCTGGTTTTGCTCTCGCCCGACAACACCGCCCACCGCCTGTTGTTTTCTTCGAACCCCCCCCTCCGACGCCTCCTCCTTTTCCCGCCTTCACCGATCTCCGACTGCAGAGCTCCTAGGGTTCTCCGGACCTTTTTCAATTGACAAGGCACCGTGCCGTATTGCTTACTACAACGCTTGGTCCTTTCGCCCATCAGCAACCATGTCGACAAGCTTGGCCACGCCGGGTGGCATCTCAGATCCGGCCCTGATTCAGTGCGTTGGCCTATTTCCTGGTTTTTGTGCCCGGTTGTTGCTTTGTCCTCTGTCTTGCTAACTGCCCAGACTCGTCAACAAGCTCCAGGATGTGTTTGTCACCATCAACGTTAACAACCCGATCGACCTGCCACAGATTGCCGTTGTCGGCAGCCAGTCGAGCGGAAAGAGCTCTGTTTTGGAGAACATTGTGGGCCGTGACTTGTATGTGGATAAAGAGCAAGAGGATGGTGGGCATTGATGTGTGTAGACACTGACAACGCTCTTTTTTCCTAGTCTTCCCCGAGGCTCCGGCATCGTCACACGGCGGCCGCTCGTGCTCCAGCTGATCAACCGGCCTGCGGGCAACCACGCAAACGGCGGCGATGACGTGAACGGCAATGGCACGGACAAGGCGGCCAACGTGGACGAATGGGGCGAGTTCCTGCACATCCCGGGGCAGAAGTTCTACGACTTCAACAAGATCCGCGACGAGATCAGCCGCGAGACGGAGGCCAAGGTGGGCCGCAACGCCGGCATCTCGCCGGCGCCCATCGGCCTGCGGGTGTACTCGCCCAACGTGCTGAACCTGACGCTGGTGGACTTGCCCGGCCTGACCAAGGTGCCGGTGGGCGACCAGCCGCGCGACATTGAGCGGCAGATCCGCGACATGGTGCTCAAGTACATCCAGAAGCCGAACGCGATCATCCTGGCGGTGACGGCGGCGAACCAGGATCTGGCCAACTCGGATGGTCTCAAGCTGGCGCGCGAGGTGGACCCAGAGGGCCAGCGGACGATTGGCGTGCTGACCAAGGTCGACCTCATGGACGAGGGCACGGACGTGGTGGACATCCTGGCGGGGCGGATCATCCCGCTGCGGCTGGGGTACGTGCCGGTGGTGAACCGCGGGCAGCGCGACATTGACAACAAGAAGCCGATCCAGATGTCGCTGGAGGCGGAGAAGAACTTTTTCGAGTCGCACAAGGCGTACCGCAACAAGAGCTCGTACTGCGGCACGCCGTACCTGGCGCGCAAGCTGAACCTGATCCTGATGATGCACATCAAGCAGACGCTGCCGGACATCAAGGCGCGGATTGCCGGGTCGCTGCAGAAGTACTCGGCGGAGCTGGAGAGCCTGGGCCCGTCGATCCTGGGCAACAACGCCAACGTGGTGCTGAACATCATCACGGAGTTCACCAACGAGTGGCGCACGGTGCTGGACGGCAACAACACGGAGCTGTCGAGCACGGAGCTGTCGGGCGGTGCGCGGATCAGCTTTGTGTTCCACGAGCTGTACGCGAACGGGATCAAGGCGATCGACCCGTTCGACCAGGTCAAGGACGTGGACATCCGGACGATCATGTACAACTCGTCTGGGTCGTCGCCGGCGCTGTTTGTGGCGACGACGGCGTTTGAGCTGATTGTGAAGCAGCAGATCAAGCGGCTGGAGGAGCCGAGCCTGAAGTGCATTTCGCTGGTGTACGACGAGCTGGTGCGGATCCTGACGCAGTCGCTGGGCAAGTCGCTGTTCCGGCGCTACCCGTCGCTCAAGGAGAAGATGCACGCGGTGGTGATTTCGTTTTTCAAGAAGGCGATGGAGCCGACGAACAAGCTGGTGCGCGACCTGGTGGCGATGGAGGCGTGCTACATCAACACGGGGCACCCAGACTTCCTCAACGGGCACCGGGCGATGGCGATTGTCAACGAGCGCCACAACCCGACGAAGCCGGTGCAGGTGGACCCGAAGACGGGCAAGCCGCTGCCGGTGGCGGCGTCGCCGGCGCGGGCGGGCAGCCCGACGCTGATGGACGGCAGCGGCGACAAGGACGGCGGGTTCTTTGGCAGTTTCTTTGCAGCGAAGAACAAGAAGAAGGCGGCGGCCATGGAGGCGCCGCCGGCGATGCTCAAGGCGTCGGGCACGCTGTCGGAGCGGGAGAACATTGAGGTGGAAGTGATCAGTAAGTTGAGACCGGACGACGGACCGGACGACAGACCGGACGACGGACAACAGACGAAGCCCCAGAAGACTAACACGCGCAGAGCTGCTGATCCAGTCGTACTACAACATTGTCAAGCGCACGATGATCGACATGGTGCCCAAGGCGATCATGCTGACGCTGGTGCAGTACGTTTCTCTCTCCCCATTTGTCGTCTGCTGCACACCCGCTAACCCCCAGATACACAAAAGACGAGATGCAGCGCGAGCTGCTCGAGCAGATGTACCGCACCGACACGCTGGACGAGCTGCTGAAGGAGAGCGACTACACGGTGCGCCGGAGAAAGGAGTGCCAGCAGATGGTGGACGCGTTGTCCAAGGCCAGCGAGGTGGTGTCGCAGGTGCAGTAGGTGCGTTGGCTTGTCGCGGCGGCCGTGGCCGTCTGTTGTCGTTCGTGTCTTGGGATGGAGCCATGCCGGGAGACGCGTTTGTTTTGGGTTCTTGCAGAGACAATTTTACGATGCGGACGTCCCTATTGTTCTTTCTTTTCTTCTCCCCCCGTTTATGTTTGTTCACCTCTCTTCCCTTTTCCCCTACACGCCATCTTCCCTTCTCATCCCTGTCCATAGAGCAAAGAAATCGTTTTTCAGTTGTTGTTGTTGTTGTTCGTGTCACGTGCACTCTGTTTGTCACATGTTTCGGTATTTGCATTGATCTTTTGTACAGGACAGGACACACACACACACACACACACACGCATCTATAACCGCGCCTTCTCGCCGCCCTTGAGCACCAGGCCGCCGTTCTTGATCTCGTACTGCGTGCCGCGCTGCCAGCCGTTCCACTGCGCCAGCACGGCCTCGCCGCCGTGGCCCGGATACAGCGGGCTGCCGTCGTAGCCCTGGCCGGGGACGCCCGGGCCCTGGCCGCGGCGGTTCTGGACGACGGGGTCGGTGGCGGGCGGCAGCTGGGTGACGGCGCGCAGCGGGGTGGCGCGCAGGGCGACGGCGGGGCGCAGGTCGCCCTCGCGGGCGCCCGAGGCGGCGCCGCGCTCCATCTCGCCAAAGTCGAGGACGGGGGTGCAGCAGGCGTCGGTGCCGTCGAAGACGCGCTCCCAGTGGGCGCGGGGGTGGGCGCGGAAGGCGTTGGTGAGGGCGGCGCGCAGGGCGGGCCACTCGGCGCGGCGGTCGCGGCGGGCGGGCCAGTCCTGGTCGGCGAGGCCGAGCTTGTCGACGAGGATGGCGAAGAACTGGGGCTCGATGGCGCCGACGGCCATGAAGCCGCCGTCGGCGGTCTCGTAGGTGTCGTAGTAGGGGCAGCCGGTGTCGAGGTTGTTGCAGCCGCGCGGCTGGTTGCCGAGGGCGGTCTTGGTGGCGAAGCGCGGGAAGGTCGACAGGTACGAGACGCCGTCGACCATGTTTGCCTCGACGACCTGGCCGCGGCCGGAGCGGTGGCGGGCCAGCAGGGCGGCGAGCACGCCGACGACGAGCATGAGGCCGCCGCCGGCAAAGTCGGCGAGCACGTTCCAGGGCGGCGTGGGCTTGTCGCCGGCGCGGCCGAGCATGTGCAGCATGCCGGAGACGGCCAGGTAGTTGATG
Organism: Ceratocystiopsis sp. VPRI43766; assembly: GCA_019925685.1. Classification (NCBI taxonomy): domain Eukaryota; kingdom Fungi; phylum Ascomycota; class Sordariomycetes; order Ophiostomatales; family Ophiostomataceae; genus Ceratocystiopsis; species Ceratocystiopsis sp. VPRI43766. The sequence continues at coordinate 326,957 of JADHKF010000011.1, forward strand.
TCGTGGCCGGCCATGGCGTGGTACTTGCCGTCGCGGCGGAAGCCGCTGAGGCGGGCGTAGATGAGGCGCGGGTTGGCGGCCAGCAGCACGTCGGGGCCGAGGCCGAGGCGCTCGAGCACGCCGGGGCGGAAGGGGTCGATGAGGATGTCGGCGCCGGCGGCGAGCTGGCGCACGAGGGCGACGCCGGCAGGGTCCTTGAGGTCGACGGCGATGGAGGCCTTGTGGCGGGTGAGCATGTCGTCGATCGGGGGCGGCTTGCGGGTGGTCGGGTTGTCGGTGTGGGACAGGCCGGGGACGTTGCGGTCGATGCGGAGGACGTCGGCGCCGGCATCGGCAAAGAAGACGCCGGCGAAGGGGCCTGGTTGTTAGGGTGGACTAGGAGGAGAGGAGAAGAAGGAGAAGAAGGAGAAGACAACATACCTGGCGCCAGGCCGGCAAACTCGAGGACCTTGAGGCCGGTCAGAGGCGGTGCGTCGGTCATGATGGGCGTGGGATGAGGTGAAGGAGAAGAGGAGAAGAGGAGACGAGGGAGAGAAACACAAAAGACACAGAAGACAAACACGGAAAACACAGAAAACACAGCTGCTGTAATAGCTCCAGACAGCGGGGCGGCACTACTGAAAACCCGGGGTCCCCGGCCTGTAGCGGAATTGGATACCCGAGGGCCAATTCTGTCCACTGTAAGCCAGGGCGTGCGCCGCTAAAAACTGGACCTCGGCAGTAGGCGCGCAAGGCTGCAGCCTCGTGTTCAGGCCCTCGAATACACTGGAGTGTGCGCTGAAGGATGCGCTGAAGGATGCGCTGAGAGCCTTAATCCCCGCTGATCTTGGCGTGCCGGAAATACTTCATGCCAATCCAGGCCACCACCACCCACACCCAGGCCATGACGCCCGTCAGGATCAGCAGCGCCGGGTAGTAGCCCACAATCGGCAGCGTCGGGTCGTCCTCCAGCTCGGGCGGCGCGTACGGCGTCGTGCCCACGTCCCACGCCCAGCTCCACACGCCCAGGCACGAGCCCATGCCCGTGACAAACACCACCCACGTCACCACCAGCATCACCCAGCCCCACCACTCCGTCTCGGAATAGTCCCAGTCGTCGTCGTCGGCGGCGGCGGCGGCGGCAGCGGCGGCCGTGGCAGCGGCGGCGGCAGCACCGGCACCCGCGCCGGAGGCCAGGCCAGCATTGTCCGGGCTGGTGGCGCCGGCCGTGGGCGCAGTCGTGGCGGCCGTGGACGACGAGTAGCTGACGCTCATGGAGACGGCCGTGGCCGTCGTGGCTGTCGTGGAGGGGGCCGTGCCCGACGCCAAACGGCCTGTCGTTGTCGTGGCGGTTGTCGTCATCGTCGTTGGGCCGCCATCGTCGCCGGCAAGGGGCGACTTGGCGCGTTCTTTTGGCGTTGGCAAGTGCTTGGACGGAATAGGCGGCACTGGCGGGTGCGGTGCATGTGTCTGGTGTTGTTGTCTGGGAGCTTTGTGGGCCTGCGGGGGAGATGATCTGGTGGTTTTCGTAGGTTGCTGCTGCTGTTGCTGCTGCTGTTGCTGCTGTGTTTTCGGTGTCTGCTGCGCATGTGGCACCTTTGGCTGCTGTGCCTGGCCAATGCTGCCCACGCGCCGCCGCTGTGTCGGCGCCGCGTGCAGGAAGCGGCCCGTACTCGTGCCGCTGCCGGCGCCGGCGCCGCCCACGCCGCCGACGACGCCGAGATTGGACAGCGACGACGCCGCCGCCGCGGCCGCTGCCGCTGCCGTGGCCGAGGCGGACCCGCTGCCGGGCGCCCCGGTCGACGCATGCCCGCTGCTCGTGCCCATGCCTGTGGAAGTGCTGCCGGCAGCAGCACCGGGAGAAGAGCCGGTGCCGCCCAGGAACAGCAGCGCGTCGCTGCCGTCGTCGGCCGCCGCCGGGCCCGCCGTGCGGCTCATCAGGGGCGACGGCAGACTGCCGCTGGAGCTGCGGTTGCGGCTGTGTCCGCGGCCGAGGCCGAGAGAGTGCGTGTGCGTGTGTGTGTGGATGTGGGCGTCGCCCCCAGCACCGCCGGCGCCGCTGCCGGCGCCGTCGTCCGCCCGCGGCGACGGCATCAGCTTGAACGGCGAAGTCGCCTGCTTGGACTTGGGCGTCGGGCTCAGCAGTGCAGCCGCTGCAGCCGCCGACGCCACGCGGCTGGCATAGCCGCCCTCGAGAGAGGACCGCGACGCCGTGTCGGTCAGGATGCCAAGACCGCTGCCGGCGCTGGTGGTGGCGGTGCTGGCGCCGGCGGACGGCGGCGTTGGCGGCGACAGCGGTGCGGGAGCCTCGTCGCCGGCGGCCGCGGCCACAGTCGCAAGACTGCCATCGCGCCGGTCGCGGGTGCCGCGGCCCAGCAGGGCTGTTTTCCGCAGCGAGCCACGACGACGACGGGTCTTGGCAGCGTTTGGGCTCGAGTGCGCGTCGGTCGGCGATGGCGCTGGGTCGTGGGCTGTCGGTGAAGCAGCAGAGGAATATGACAGCGGTCGGTCCATTCTGACGGCAGAGGGACGCCTTTCGGGGAAGGTCGGCCGGTCAAACGCGCATCTCGTCGCGATGAAGCTGTCGTGAGACAAACTGGAAGTCTGGTCCAAATGCGTTATAGCGCGTGCCTGCCCCAGGCTCCACTGGGCCCCCCCGGCCCCTGACCCCGCTAGGCCCAACGCAGCAGGCGCCTGGACCACCTTCTGCGCATCCTGGCCCAAAACAACATCGCGACCGTCGCCGGCCGTCATCACCTCCCCCCTCCCATCCTCCCATTCCTCTCTCTCCCGCGCTCTTTTTCGCCCAATCAGCTCATTCGCGGGACATGGCGTTCGGCTCGCCTCCGCTCTCAACCTCTGCCTCGTCTGTGCCCGCCGCCGCCCCCGCAAACCTTCCTCCCCCCTCGATCGCTCTCGAGCCAACATCGGACGGCGAACTCGACAGTCTCGATCCTGGCCCCGGCCCTGACGTTGGCGGTGGGCTCGCAGACGATGCGAGCGACGATGGAGCCATCTTCGATCTAGACGAGGCGCCGCGGGCCGCCCCCGCCTCCGCCGCCGCCACCCAGCCACACATGCCGCCGCCCAGCAACCCCCATGACGACGCCCTGCTGCGGCGCAGTCCCTCGCCCAGCCGCAGCCCGCACCGGCCACCGGCCCTGTCGCCGCGGCCGACGTGGCCAGCGTCGCTGTCGTCGTCGCCGCTGCTCAGCCCCGACTCGGCCCGCTTCCAGCCCGGCAGCTTTCGCCGCCCGCCGTCGGCCGTCCTGGACGACCAGAACCCGGAGCCGGCCGGCGGCGGCGGCGGCGGCGGCGGCGGCGGCGGCGGCGGCAGCAACGGCAGCGGACCTTTCAACTTTCAGACGCAGTTCATCTCGACATCCCCGGTGAAATCGGTGCGTACACGTCGTCCTTCGTCCCTACGGTCAGAGTCCTTGCTAACTCCCCCAGAACATCGGCCTCCGCCGCGGCCATCGCTACAAACACTCGAGCGTCTCGGCCCAGCACCAGATCTTCCAGGAGCCGCCGCGCCGGCCGCCGCCCGTGCTGCCCGCATCGCTGCCGCTGCCGACGGTCCGCGAGGCCTGGGCCAGCATGCAGCGCGACCAGCGCGCCCGCCTGTACTGGTGCCTGTGCCACGCAGCCGTCGCCGTCTTTGTCTTTCTGTGCGCGTCGACCGAGGGCGGCGACAGCCTGGCGCTGACGGCGCTGTCGCACCTCGTCTTTTTCGACGTCGGCTCGGCCGCCGTCTGCGTCGCCGTCGACGTCCTGGGCAACTTTGAGGTGTGGCGCCGCTCGACCGTGCGCCATCCCTTTGGCCTGCGCCGCGCCGAGGTCCTGGCCGGCTTTGCCATGAGCATCTTCCTCGTCTTTGGCGGCTTCGACCTGCTGAGCCACGACCTCAAGGACGGGCTCGAGGCCCTGAGTGCGTCGTCGGCCGCTGCCGGTGCCACCATGCCCGTGGGGGGTCACCACCATCATCACCACCCACACGCCGGGGGACTCCCGTCCGACGGAACAGCAGCAGCAGCAGCAGCAGCAGCAGCAGCAGCAGCAGCAGCAGCAGGAGCAGCAGGCGTGGCAGGTGCTGCCGCTGCCGCCGCCGCCCACCACACCCGCTACATCCACCCCGGCTCCGTCGACGTCGCCGCGCTCGCCGCGTTTGCCGGCACCCTCGTCAGCGCCTACGGCCTCGGCAACCACGCCCGCATCCGCCGCGCCCTGCTCATGCTCGACGGCGTCGGCGCCGCCCCCGTCGGCCTGCCGCTGCCGCTGCCGCTGCCGGCGTTTGCCCTGGCCAACCCCTTCCACTTCCTGACGCTGGCCGTGTCCCTCGTCCTGCTGCTGCTGCCCCTGCTCTTCGTCGCCGTCCAGCCCTGGCTCGACCGCCTGCTGTGCGCCACCATTGCCGTGTCCATGCTGCTGCTGGGCGCCCGCCTGGCCGTCGCCCAGGGCCTGATGCTGCTCATGTCGTTTGGCGGCAAGGCCAAGGGCCCGCCCTCGTCGTCGTCGGCCGTCACGTCGCCCGCGCTGTCGTCGTCGTCGGCGGCGGCGGCCGTCTCTCCACCAGCAGCAGCCGTGGCGGCCACGGGAACAACCACCACTGTCGCCGCCGTCCTCGACGAGCTCACGGCCGAGCTCCCCCAGATCGCCCGCGTCGAGGACGCCCAGTTCTGGCAGGTCCACTACGGCCTGTGCATGGCCAACCTGCGCGTGCGCATTGCCCGCGGCTGCGACGACGACTCGACGCTGCGCCAGCTGCGCACGCGCATCGCCCGCATCATCCAGAACCGCCTGGGCGAGGGCTACGGCCGCGGCAACAGTCTGCGGTGGGAGGTGACGGTGCAGACGAGCGTGGACGGATGAGTCAGACAGAGGACGACGGATCGGGACAGATGGACAGCAGCTCCTTCCTAACGCATTTCTTTACTTTGCCAACCTCTAGTCTAACAAAAAGAGGAAAGAGGAGATGGATTTCACATGACCGCACATGACCGCACATGACCGCAAAAATCAAAGAAAAACGAGTGACCAGCACCAGAACGCCGTAGTGTCCTCAGAGCATCAGAGCATCAGAGCATCAGAGCATCAGAAAAGCCCCCAGCGGCTGCCGGCCTTGCGCTCGGCCGGGCTGTTGCCGCCGCCGCCCAGCCCGCCACGCCGCGCCTTCTCGCGGCCCTCCAGCTGCCGCAGGCCCTCCATCTTGGCAATGACCAGCTCCAGCAGCTCCTTGCGCCGGATCACCTCGAGGTGGCGCCGGATCTTGGGGTCCTCCTTGGCGAACCGCTCGACCTCCTCGTCCGACAGGTGCCGGCCCAGCCGCTGGTCCAGCTCGCGCGGGAAGTTGTAGTAGAACTCGGACAGCAGCTCCACGTTGAGGAACAGCACCGCCGTCGCCGCCAGCTTGCTCGCCACCGCGTCCAGGAACACCTCGGGGCAGTAGTACTTGTTCTCCGGCACCCGGCACTGCTTCGACTTGGTCGCCAGCAGCCGCATGTTGATAATGTCCGCGCGGTCGCGCAGGAACACCGCCTCGCGGCCTTGCTCGGGTTAGTATGTGTTTTTTCAATGGTGAGAAACGGGCAACAAAAGACTCACCCCTCTGCAGCAACGCCGCGCTGAACCCCCCCGCGCCGCTGTGCCCCTCGCCCTCCACCACAATGTCGCCGCGCCGCGCCTTGTCGACAAAGTGGATGACCTCGTTGAGCTTGCGCCGCCCGCCCACCGCGCCCTCCAGCCGCTTGAGCGCGTCCTGGCACGCCGCCAGCTCCGTCTTCAGCACCCCTGCCGCGTGCTCGCGCCCGGCCTCCCACTCGCGCGGCTCCAGCTCAATCTCAAACTTGTACGGCTTGATGCAGTTCTCCACCTGGTCGCTCGTGCTGTAGAACCGGTCGTTCAGGATGCTCGACGCTGCCTCCACAATCGCCTGCCGCGCAAACGGGTGGTGCACAAAGTTCGACTGCGCAATCAGCTTGTCGATCCCCGCCTGGATGTTCGCCGCCACCACGTTCGTCGCCAGCCGCCCGATCCCCAGCTTCGTCAGCTGCGACGTCGACGCGTCCAGCTGCCGGTGCCAGTACACCGAGTCCGGCGCCGCCTTGGGCAGCTCCGACAGCGGGTCCGGCTCCGGCACCGCCGGCAACAGGTCCGTGATCGGCTTGTTCCAGTACCGCTGCGCCAGCAGGTCCAGCACCCGCTGGTCCAGCTCCTGCTTCAGCAGCGCCAGCATCTGCGGCCGCCCAAACTCCTCCGCAAACTGCTTGAACGAGTGCTTGAACGCGTCCAGGCTCTCCGCCAGGTACGACTCCGCCGACAGCGGCCGGTCGTTGTACTGCACCTTGAACTCGTACGTCGCCTCCTCCAGCTCCTGCCGGATCGCGTCCATCGTCCCCTGCAGGCTCGCCGACATTGTCGACTCCAGCACGTGCATCAGCTTCTTGCGCAGCGTCGTCGTCCCCACCGCCACGTCTGACCCGGGCCCGAACTCCAGCGGGTGCGCCGAGAAGTACGCATCCTCGTTGCGCGCAATCAGCTTCATCAGCGAGCTGCCGCTGCCCCCGCCCTTCTTGAACAGCAGCCCGCTGCCCACCGGCGCCGGTGGCGCCCGCGACACCACCCCGACGTAACCCAGCCGCAGCGGGTACTGCTTGTCCTGCAGAATCGCCGCCCCGCGCACCGCGTCCACGAGGTCCATCTTGGTCACCACGCCGATCGTCCGCTCGCCCCGGGGGTCCACCCGCCGGCTCGCCCGCAGCGCCGTCGAGTTCGCCAGGTCCACGTCCGCCGCCGAGATGGCCAGGATCACGTTCGGCGGCTGGATGTACTTATCGCAGAGCTCCGAGATCTTCTGCTTCAGCTCCAGCGGCTGGTTGTGGCCCACCACCTGGATGTACCCCGGCAGGTCGATCAGCGACAGGTCCGGCACGTTGGGCGAGTAGATCGTCAGGTGGATCGGGTCGTCCGACACGCACTCCGAGTCCGGCACCGCCAGGTTCAGCTCCGTCAGCGTGCGCTGGATCGACGTAAAGTCCGAGATCCGCCGCAGGCCCAGGTCTGGGAACTCGCCGTACTCCTCCCGGCTGTCGGGCGTGTTCACAAGCGTCAGCTCGATCGGCCGCCGCGTCACCATGTTCGTGCCCTTGGGCAGGAACTCGTGGCCCACGATAGCCTCCAGCACCGAGCTCTTGCCCGACGACTGCGACCCGATCACCACAATCGACGGCAGCGTCAGTGTGCTCGACTGCCCGACCTTTTGCAGGATGTTGCGGATCTCAATCATCTGCTTCGTGAACACCATCATCTGGTCGTCGCGCGCCGCCTCGTCTGGCCGCTTCTTGCCGTCGTCATCGTCCGCGTCCGACGCTCCATAGGCTGCCGCACCCGTCGCTGCCGCAGCAGCAGCGGCTGCCTTTCCGTCACCGCCACCGCCACCGCCACTGCCACCACCACCACCAGCGCCGCCCGATTCCTTCCCATCAGCATTCGGGCCGAAGCTGCTGACAATGCTGTCCTGGATCTCGACGATCTTGTTCCAGAACTCCGACGCGCCGAGCTGCTCCTTTGTGTTCTCCCAGCCCTCCTTGGTCTGGCCAGCAACATCCACGGCGCTGCCCCAGAACGAGTTCGCCGCACCCAGCACCGTGTCTCGTGTACTTGAGTATGTATCGTAAACCGAGTTGCCGACCTCTGTATTTGTTAGCCATCATCACTCAACTACACCAAAAAGCAGGGAAAACGTACGGATGGCCTGGTACTGCACCCATGCCGCAGCACCGATCATCAACCCTCCAAAGGCTGCGGGAATCCGCACAAACTTGATCATCAACTTCGGGAGGAGTCGTGCAAACGACGCATTCCGAACCATCACGGCATTGTGGTACGCGTTGACCGGAAAGCCTGGTCGCCTCCGCACCATGCGCACCGATGCTGTGTCAAACCGCTGGAGCCCGCCAGCCGGCAGTCGAGGGTGGTAATGCCGGACAAAGGCCTGGGCATAGCCGCCGCGGCGCACCGCCGACCCGAAGGCACCGGCAGCCAGTCGCCGACCACTCATGGCGGAAGGTATAAATGTAACAAGAGAAAAGTAGAAAGGGCAGGGGAAAAAAAAAAAAAAGCAGTGTCGTCAGCGTCGACGTTCAGGCGAGAACGGCAGAATTAGCAGACGGTGAGGGCGCTGGAGACGATGCACGCATCGATGGAATTCGAGGCGGCGCTCGATATGGTCATCGTCTAGAAAAGCTGGTCGTGACGTCGTTGACCGTTGTTGACCGTTGGAATCGTGAAACTGTTGGCTGGTGGTGACGGTTGGTTGGGCTGTGCCTGCGTCTCTGCCTGCTGGCCGCCTGACTGGGGGGGATCGCCCACCGCCACTTGGGCGGCCCATTGGCTGCCCCTCCTTTTCACGTGACACAAAAAGTGTTGATAACGGAGATACTTGTAGTGCGCCGTTCCTGCCAGCACCCGCGATTTTCCCAGACGGCAGGTGCGCTACGCAACGCGTGGTATACAGGGAGTCTGTCTACGGCAGGAAGGGGGTGAAAAGCGGGTGGGAAGCAGGTGCAGCCGCCGTTGGGGAAACCAGAATTGGGAGGCGCGGCAGTCGCGGCTGTGAGACGCGGGCCAGCTGTGGAGCCGGTTCTGGAAGGAGCACCTCGCCCCCCGATGTCGCCATTGTCTAGCCCAATTTTCATCGCATAATGCGATTTTACAGCGGGCCCAAGGCACTAAAGCCAGCCTTGCCTATCTGTTGTTGGCGAGCGCTCTTGCCTGGTGACTCTTCTCTCCTTTTCTCCGTGTCAAACGAAGCTTTTCGCGCCTGAGATTGCGAATTTCCGCTTCTCTGTTCCCCTTGTGTCGCCCGCTCTATTCATATCCCTCCCAGCGCCTGTTTCTCCTGTCGCGCCCGACTTTACCTCCAGTCCTAGAATCCGACTTGCCTCCGTCTCGCCGAATCTCCCGACCGCCTCTATCTCTTCAGCTCCTTTGACCGCTTCGCTGCCACCATGTGCCGATTGCTGGTAGGACACACACAGTTCAGATCCTCTCTGCTCTTGGCTAACCACCGCTTCCCTCCAGGTATACAAAGGCAGCGACGACATCCTGTTGTCCAAGCTGATCATCGACCCTACCCACTCCATCCTCAAGCAGTCCTACGATGCCCGTCTACGACTGGTACGTTTTATGTCTTTTTCCTTAATTTACTTTTTTATACTGACCTTCAGGACACCCGCCGTGGCCAGAACAACGCCGACGGCTTCGGCATTGGCTTCTACACCGACCCCAAGCTCGGCCAGACCCCCTGCCTCTTCCGCTCGACCATCCCCGTCTGGAACTGCGCCAACCTCGAACGCATTGCCACCAAGACCGCCTCGCGTCTCGTCTTTGCGCACGTGCGCGCGGCCACCGACGGCTCCCTCAGTGAGGACAACTGCCACCCGTTCTCCCACGGCAGCCTGATGTGGATGCACAATGGCGGTCTGGGCGGCTGGAAATACATCAAGCGTCGCCTGAGCGAGCGCCTGGCCGACAAGTGGTACCATATTGTGGTTGGCGGCACCGACAGCGAGTGGGCGTTTGCGCTGTTCCTGGACACGCTGGAGCGCATGGGCTGCGACCCCAGCTCGCAGCCGGAAAAGGGCTTTGGCCCTGGGATTCTGCGCCGTGCCATGCTGCGCACGATTGCCATCATCAACGAGCTGATCGACCAGATTCCCGAGAGCACCATTCTCGCGGAGAACGTCGACACGCGCAGCCTGCTCAACTTTGTCGTGGCGGACGGCCACAGCGTCATCTGCACGCGGTACGTCAGCAGCGCCACGGACCAGGCCGCCAGCCTGTACTATTCGTCTGGCAGCCAGTGGGAGAAGCTCACGGCGCCGGGTGAGAAGGACTACCACATGCAGCGGCGCGACAAGGGCGCCGACGTGGTTCTGGTGGCGAGCGAGCCGCTGACCTTTGAGAGAGGTGAGTTGCTTGGGAGTTGCATTCTGCGTGGGCCGCGAAACTGACACTCTTTTTTTCAGAGAACTGGGTGAACGTGCCGACCAACTCCATCCTGACGATCCACGGTCAAACCGTCATGGTCCACCCGATTCAAGATGAGTACTCCAGCCTCGGCCCTGCGCACTCTCGCTCGGCTGCTTTCGTGCAGACCAAGGGCCTGGTGGCCAACGAGAAGCTGTCGCTCTCGCTCCGGCCCACCCTTGCCACTCCGTCCGAGACACCGTCTCCGGTCCCGTCTTCGACTCCGGTGCCGGCTGCCGAGGTGGCCAAGCCGCCCAAGAACAAGATGCCGAGCCCCATCCCTGCTGTGGCTGTCGCGCAGCCGGCCCAGGCCGGGCCAGCTTCTCGGACACGCTCGCCAGAGCATACTCACAGCAGCATGGGACGTCCACGGATACCGTACGGGTCGGTTGGGGGCATGGCCAGCAGCAGCGGCCTGTCGGCGTCGCACGGCCCATCGGCAGCAATCCAGCTGAACGGCGGGCCGTCGATGACGTCGCCGCGGCTGGGACGGCAGACGTCGGTGGGATCGCCGGTGCAGGGCAACATCAAGAAGAAGCGGCGGTCCCTGAGCGAGCTGGAGCAGAGCCACGCGATTGCTCCGGGGTACCTGGACGTGGATCCGCCAACGCCGACGACGCCGGCCGAGCCGCCGCGGAACAGCTTTGGCGACCCTAACAAGATTGCGCAGTTCTTCCCCGAGCTCGGCACGATCAACACGGTGGCGACGTAAGGTTTGGGGGGGGCGCTGGATTATTGGAACACGATTATTTTTACGAGGCTGGCGTTTTTTGCTGCTGCGGCTCATAGAGGGAAGGGATATCAGGCCAAGAATGAATGCAATGTGCTTTTTGTCTATGTGATTGTTGTCGCTGTCGTCTCGTCGTTATGCACACCTTATCGCACACACATCAGCGCGTCTTCGCCAAATGTAGCGGCGATGCTGCCCTCGTGCTGGAGCATGCTGCCGATCCAGAGACGGCCGCCCTCGACGGTGCGGGCGCCGAACTTGACGACGACGCAGCCGCGCACGGCGGCCGCCGTCCACAGCACGCCGTGTGTCTGTTCGAGGCGGCGGCGCTGGGCCCGCCAGGTTTCTGTGGCGGCTTCGGCGGCGGCTTCGGCGGCGGCTTCGGAAGCGGCTTCATCAGAAACCGCCGCAGCCGCCGCCGCCGCCGCCGCAGCCGCCTTTGTGGTGTCCGCCCGCTGCGACTGCTTGTCAAAGCCCCGGGCGCCGAGCCGGGGCAGAGCGGCAAACTCGTCGAGAAAAAAACGGCCGAGGGCGTGGACGAGCGGCCCGCGCAGGATGAGGGTGCCAAAGACGGCGAGGCCGTGCATGGTGTCGGCGAGCGCGGGGCTGAGGCCGTGCTCGAGCACGACGGCGTCGCGGACCAGCAGCCGGTCGGTGGCCGGGTCGACGGCGACGCGGGCCGGTACGTCGTCGCCGGGCCGGGCATCGCGCAGCGGGCCGCCGGCCAGCCAGACCTCGTTGCGGCCCTTCCAGCTGGTCAGGCTCCAGTTCTCGCCGCGGGCGGCGCGGCCCTGGGTGACCCAGTCGAGCAGGCAGAGCGAGGCGGCGCCGGTGCTACTGCTGCCGATGCTGCCGGTGCTGCCGGTGCTGCCGCCGCCGGCCTCCCCCTCGGCCCCATCCTCCATGCGCACAACCTGCAGCTGCTCGTACACGCTGTCGGCAAACGGCTGCACGGGGTCCGGCAGCAGACAGAGCGCGGCGCCCGGCCCGACGCGCATGAGCAGGGTCTGGCGCGTGGGCGTGGCCGTGGCCGTCTTGAAGACCTTGGTGGTGCCCTGGGTGACGACGCTGAGGCGGGCGCCGGCGCGGACGTCGACGGCCAGGTGGACGCGGTCGCCGGCGACGAGGCCGCCGCCGTACGACAGCAGGAAGACGAGCACGCTGCGGCTGTGGCTGCGGGTCTCGGCCGAGGGCGCAATCAGCTTGAGGGGGTACTGGTAGGCGACGGCCTCGAGGACGGAGGTGGTGCGGCCGCCGGGGCCGGGGCCGGCGACGACGTGGCCGTGGCCGGGCCGGGCGGCCGAGGGCGGGAACGGCGAGGCCATACGGAGAAAACGGCGTCGCCGCGAATCACCGGCGCGACGGCATGGCAGGAAGGGGAGAGCGTATAGGTCGAGGTGGAAGAAAAAGTTCGTGGCGCAAAGTCGTCGCCAACCCAGCCTATCGCCGTGGTGGGGCTGGCGTGTTCGCACGGTCTGTGTGCGGCGGTTTGTGCGGGCGGGGACAGTGCGAATGGCGATAACAGTATGAATTTTGCATTTGCTGCTATTTTTCTTTTTTGTGTCGACGACGTCTTTCATCGCTGCTCTCTCCGACTGCCACCCACCCACTGCAGACGTCTTGCTTGCGTGCCATTCCCCCTTTGCCAGTCGACGCTTCTCTCTCGACGCACGCACACAACAATGCCGCCTCGCACGCGGCGCGGCGTCGGTGCCGCTTCGACAGGGCCGGCCACGCCAGCAGCAGCAGCAGCATCGGCCGCAGCAGCCGCAGCAGCCGCAGCAGATACACCGGCTGCTGCCCCCGAGACACAACGGCCAGTGGCCCAGATGGCGCCGCCGCCAGCCCCGGCACCCACTGCGGCCAGTCGATCGTTCACGCTCAAGCCCAAGATCGTCCGCCGCGCCGACGAGGAGCGCAAGGCCCTGGCCGAGCAGGAGGAGAAGAAGTTCAACGACCGCGCGGCCGAGGACGCCCGGCGACGGCGGGCGGCGAGTCGCGGCCGCGGCCGGGGACGGGGCCGCGGCGGGCGCGGGCGCGGGCGCGGCGACTTTGGCGGGTTTGGCCGGGACGGGCTGGTGCGGCGCGTGGAAGCGCCGGACGGGCCTCTGTCGCAGGGAGCGGGTATGTTTGTCATCTGGGTTGTTTTTGGTGTTTTTGTCGGGTTCTTACTGACATGCCAGTTCTGCTGAGCCGTGGCGGACGTGCAGGCAGCAGCTTGCCGGGCCGGTATGGCGGCAGCAGCAGCGCCGGTGGCAGCGGCAGCGGCAGCGGCGGCCGGCCCGGCGGCGGCGGCGGCAGCGGGCCCATCTTCTCGATGGCGTCGGAGATCCCCGAGCACGACCCGCGGCTCAACACGGACATGTTCAACAGCCGCCACGGGTCGGGCTACGGCAGCGACGACGACGGCACGGTCAAGAACGAATACGAGTACGTGGCCAGCAGCAGCAGCAGCGCCACCGGCTCGGCCGCCGGCGGCAGCAAGGCCAAGCTGCTCCGCCAGCAGCAGCAGCAGCTCCTGCCCATGGGCATCCAGCGGTCCGAGCACCGCGAGCCCGAGGTGCAGGTGGCGACGACGGCCGAGCTGGAGGCGGCCGACGCGGCGGCGGCGGCGTTGGCGGCAGGGCCGACGGCCGCTGCTCCGTTACCTGCCGACGACGACGACAGCGACGACGATGTGTCCTCGGACGAGGACGCCGACTTTGCTGCGGGCTCGAGCCGGCCGATCGAGGACGACAACGAGGTGTGGTCGCGGGCCATCCGCACGAACCGCGGCGTCCGGCTGGTCGACATTGACGGGCAGGAGATCGAGGTTAGCGACATCGACACGCTCGCCAAGAAGCGCCAGGAGATTGCGGCCCAGAAAGCGGCGGCCGAGGCGGCCGCTGCAGGCACAGTCGTCAAGCAGGAGGAGGACGAGACCGGCGCGGCCGTCGACGGCATTCCCGCGCGGCCAAAGAAGAAGCGGCGGCAACCACGCCAGGCGGCGGCAGCAGCAGCTGCAGCAGCAGCCGCCCGCGACCAGAAGAACAAGGACCCGGAAGAGGTCGCCATCGAGGAGGGCCTGCAGGTGCTCCTGCACGATCTGGCCCTGGACGCGCCGGGCCTGGACCCGGACCAGCCGCAGCCGCTTGTGGCCGCCGGCACGGATGCCGGCGCGGCAGCCGGTGCTGGCGAGGCGTCGCGGCGCGAGGGCCGCCTGTTCCTGTTCCAGTTCCCGCCCGTGCTGCCGTCGCTGCAGTCGTTTGCGCCCAGCAGCAGCCAAGGTGGCGGCGGCGACGACGGCCAGAAGCGCGACGGCGCCGTTAAGCGCGAGCCGGGCACCGACGGCGACGACGTCATCATGCTGGACAGCGTGCGGGCCGCCACGGCGGACCAGGCGATCGACCTGACGACGGGCGGCGAGGCTGCCGGTGGTGATGCCGGTGGCGATGCTGCCGCTGCCGCCGCCGGCGAGGACGGCATCGGCAGCGGCGGCTTCCTCGGCACGCTCAGCGTGCGGCGGTCCGGGCGCACCGAGCTCAGCTGGGGCGGCATGACCTTTGCCATGATGCCGGGCGCCGACGTGCAGTTCCTGACGACGGCCGTGCTGCTGGAGACGGCCGACGAGAAGCCGGCCGCGCGCCACGACCCGGCCGCCGCTGCCGGCCGCACCGCCGGCCACGCCTTCGGCATGGGGCCCATCGGCGGCAAGTACAACCTGGTGCCCGTCTTCAGCGACGAGACCGAGTGGGTGGTGGACCCGGCCGAGCTGGAGGGCACGGGCGACGGGAGCTGAAGCGCTCGGGGCGATAATCGTAGACTACCAATCCTTCTCGAAGCATCTCTCTTTCTGTATTATCTCAGCATCCGCGCGCCTTCCCACCGGCGTCCGGCAGCTCTTTCCGTACAAGTACACGTCGCGCCTTCCACCGGCGTCCGGCAGCTCTTTCCGTACCAGTCCACCCGCGCCTTCCGCCGGCGTCTCGGCAACCAAAGGCTTAAAATCGTCGAGACCCACAAAAGCCCGGCGACTTAGATTGTTGTGTCTTAAACCTCGCCCGGCGCACGTCCTTTGCTTTCCCCTCCTCCTGCACCATTGCCAGCCAGCCATGACCAGTCTACAGTACCGAGAGATCCGCTACGGCGACGAGAGCGAGCTGCAGACCGTCGCGCTGTGGGAGTTCCCCGAGGCCGACCGCGTCGCCGCTGCCAGCGCCGATCGCTACTATTTCGTGTGCGTTTATACATTGGTGACAACGACGACGACGACGACGAGCAAGACACTGACGCTCCTAGGTTCATACACGGCGGCGCCTGGCGCGACCCGCTCTGCCTGACCGACACGGCCGTCCCGACGATCGACCGCCTGCTCGCGGACACGGCCGCCTACCTGCCCCGCGACCGCCTCGCCGGCTTCGCGTCCATCGGCTACCGCCTGTCGCCACACCCCAACTTCCCCCAGGACGCCGCCACGACGCCGCCCGCCCAGCTGCGCGCCGCCCGCCACCCAGACCACCTGCTCGACGTCTGGGCCGCCCTGGCTGCCCTGGCCGCCGACGGCCGCGGCCACGCTGGTTCGCCCGCCGACTACCTCGCCCACGGCCGCTACCTCGTCTACGGCCACTCGTGCGGCGCCTTCCTGGCCTACCAGCTGTGGATGGGCCGCGCCGCCGTCGCCGCCGACGCACCGCCCCTGCCGCCCCTGCCAGCGCCCCTCCCGCGCGTGCTGCTCGGCCTCGAGGGCATCTACGACCTGCGCGGCCTCGTCGACCGCGGCGGCAACCCGGCGCACGGCGGCGGGCCGGGAACGGGCTTCCAGACCGTGCTGCAGCAGCTCGTCGAGGGTGCCTTCGGGCCCGACCGCGCCGCCTGGGACGCCACCAGCCCGGGCACGTTCGACTGGACAAAGGCCACGCCCGCGCCAGCAGGCTCGGGGCGTCGCCTGGCCGTCCTGGCGTACTCCATGGAGGACGAGCTCGTAGACGTGGGCGAGATCGACACGATGGAACAGGCCCTCGCACGCTGCAGCGCCGACAGCGGCATCGTCAGCCTCGTCTTCCGCGACCTGCATGGACGGCACGACCAGATCCGGAGAGACGGACGCGAGGTGGCCCGGATGCTGACAGAGACGATACGGCATTTGGATAAACTGTAGACTCTAGCTCACGTCATGAAGCAGGATTATGGAAAGGGAAATACAAATAAATAGAAAACAAAAAGGAATGGCAGACCTGCAAAAAAAAACTGCATCTTGACGATGCAGCAAAAATATGACAAGAGTGGGATTCGAACCCACGCGTGTTGCCACACTAGCAGATTCATGAGATCTCCTGCGAAGGAGAAACACCTGAAGCTAGCGCCTTAGACCGCTCGGCCATCTTGCCTTTTTGCCGTATTGGCTGCTTGTGGAAATTTGCGCGGTAGAACGGGAAATGTAACCGGTGGCGCGAGGATCAAAGTCCGTGCAAAATTTTGCAAAAAAAAAAAGTGAGTCCATAAACAGGAGCAAAAAGAGGCAAAAAAAACCTGACAAGAGTGGGATTCGAACCCACGCGTGTTGCCACACTAGCAGATTCCTGAGAACCGTTTGACGGATTCACCTGAAGCTAGCGCCTTAGACCGCTCGGCCATCTTGCCTATTGGTTGTTATGGAGAACCTGCGGGTGTTGACCTTATAAAGGGTAGTTTCTTGGAGGCCTGCTTGCACATTGTGCGAGGGTATCTCGGAATCAGAAGATGATATTGACAAGATAAACCATCAACATTACGCTCAAAAGCCAACTGGATTGCGCCATCACCTCAAATATATCGAAAGCAGCCAAACATTGTCAAAATGGACGGTTTCACTGTTCAACCAAACAATGATATTTGAGGAATGCAGCTGAATGCTACGCAACAAAAGACGGGACGAAAACAAGAAAGGGCTTGAATAAGGCACAAAACTGAATGCTGCACAAAACTGTCCATTTTCACAACCCATCGCACATACTCGGCACATTGCACAGACAAAAGAAAATTACCACGCGACTCGTCTCTTTTCTTTTTCGTGTTCTGCTCGGCCCTCTCTTGCCAAGGAGCCCGAGGCCGCGACTCATTAAAAGTGGGGCTGTACATCGGGACATCTACCCCGCCACATCCACCGATCTCTCGTGCGAGCCAATCAGGAGACGATCGCAACTTACACGTGAAAGCGCACGAGAAGTCCACGTGATTTGTACGACAACTCTTCAGACGGGTTGTTCTTTCAGGCTTCAATTTCCTTTGCCTGTCCTGTTTTTAATCTGGATGTGTTTTTTTTTTCAATCATTGGTTTGATTCGGTTGTTCAGATAGTTATATGTGAGAATTTGTTTTCAGAAGGGAAAAAATAGTAAATTTCAATATCCATTAAAAACGCCATAATTGAAATCATGGAAAATGGCATCAAAAACAATCAGTTTGGAAATAGCATAAATTATTGATGCGTAAAAACACACGGAAAACAGAGCAGATATACACTGGCAGAAAAAATAGACCATGAACACCTCGCCTCCCTCTACCACCCTTCCATCTGCCCATGCCGACCCAACCATCCGTCCATACCCTCCTCTCTCCTTCAAAGGCCAATTTGCTTCGTACTGCTTTTTTTTTTGAGATTTTCTTGTTTTTCTTCCAATGTCCGAAAAACACGACGCGCCATATCATTTCGGGTGAGGACCTCGCCTTCCACCCTTTCTGCCGAAGCCGGAGTCCGACCACGTATGTGTGTGTTTGTGTGTATGCATGCGACTAAGCATGCCAATGTATATGCATGCAGTCGGAAGGTTTCGTCGTCATCCTCAACGATAGTTGAACTGGGAGAACAGCAGGGAAAACAGAATTGTAAGAGCGAAAGGAGGGTGATAAAACAACAAAGAAAGAAACACAAAGACAAAAACGTAAATCGATGAAGCAGAAAACGCAAACACATAACTCCAACCATATCCTTCTCCTCATTTGCTCATTCGTGCCGGGAAAGGAAGACACAAGCTGGAAGCCGGCCCAGTGTCGTTTCTTTCCGGGCTGTGAGAATATAACCCAACAGCCCTATAGAAACCAGAGTAACAAAGAACGAAAAACAGAAAGCAAAGACAGAGCAAAAAGCAAACAAGCATACCATAAAACACCACGCGAACCTCCACCGTCTCCCCGTCTAGATTGTGGCAAACGGTCGTAGGTAAAAACCAGCCAAGCAGACAAGCAAAACAAAAAAAAACGTATTTGCAAAGAAAACAACAAAGGAACATTGCCGAGGGGAAGCAAATCGAAGCAAAAGCAAAAGTAGCAAGGTATATAGAAATCAAAAGAGGCCGCCTTCTAGGCCGGAACAGCCGCAAGGCGTGGACAAAGCCGGTTGCCTTTACCGCTTCCGCTTCTTGCTCTTGTCCATGCTGGCCATCATCATGTCCGAAACGGTGGGAGCAACAATGGGGCTCGACGAGATGTGTGCCGGAGGCAAGAGAGAGGGCATGGCCTTTGCTTCATGATACTGCGGCTGCGGCTGCGGCTGCGGCTGCGGCTGAGGCAGAGGCAATGGAGCTTGGTGCATTGCCTGAGCAGTCGGCGAAGGAGGGGCAGACACATGGTATGCCTGGGGTTGGATGGCTGGGAGTGGTGCCTGCTGCGGCGGCTGCGGCGGCTGCAACGACTGCGACTGCTGCTGCTGCTGCTGCTGCTGCTGCTGCTGCTGCTGCTGTTGAGGCGGCATGGCTGGCTGCGGCAGCGGCTGCTGTTGCAACAGCTGCGGAGGCGGGGGCGGTTGCATGGAGGACGCAGCCGTGGTGACCATGGCCGCGTTGGCAGCGACGGCTTCCTTCTTGATGGGCACGCCCATGTGCCGGCCATAGCGGCCCTTGCGTCCGTTCCCTTCGTCCTCGCTGATGCACAGCTCCGCGGGAATACCGGCATCCCGGCAGCGACCGCACGGGCGCTGTCTGTCGCAGCCCTTCTTGCTCTTGCGGCACCGCTGGCACCGAGGCTGGCTGGACAGGTCCGCAATGCCCTCGTCTCCCATGCCCGAAAGGGTCGCAGCCGCAACGGCAGTAGCGTTGACGGAGAGAGCGGCATTGGAAGACGACACGGACATCTTGCGCGACGGCGGCTGGGAGGCAGGGGACAAGAGAAACACGCCGCCGGGACCAGCAACAGTTGCAACGTTCTGCTGCTTCTTTGCCTTGGGCGCAGCCTTCGCTCTGCCTGCCGCCTTGGGCGCCTTGGGCTTGGCTGCAGCCTTGGCACCGCCGGCTGCCTTGATCGGCTTCTTTGCCTTGGGGGCGGGCATGAGGTTGGGCGCCGAGAAAAACGCATTCTCCCTGTAGTCGGGCTCGACGGCGCGATCCTCATCCGCCGGTTCAACAGACTGGTAAATCTTGCGGCTGACGCCTTCCAGATCAAGTCTCTGCTGCTTCCGGTGAGGGTTGCCCTGGCCATCATCGTCGTTCTCAGCCTCGCTCTCAGAGTCACTCGTGGCGCCTGTAGAAGACGCGGCATCGGCCCTGCCGCTGAAAGTATCATCCAAGGTGGACGTGGACGTGCGACCATACGACGACACGTTGGAGATCTCGCCGAGGCGCATCAGCTGCATGGCCACATCCTTGTCTTCCTCGGACACCGAGCTGACCGTGGGGTCGGGTGTGGGCAAAATGCCCATACCCGAGCTTCCACCAGCACTGGGGTAGCTGCCAATGCTGGCACGGGTGCGACGGCCATCTGCCCCAGGCGTAGCGTACACACCGGCCTGGCCATAGTACGATGTGTAGTTTTGCGGCGAGTGCAGGGCGCCAGCGCCGTTGAATGGACCCTGCCCCGGATACGCAAATGGAATAGGGGGGCGGTTGTCGGTGCGCCGAGCAGGCGAAACGGAAGGGTTGGATGTTGCCGCGGGCATCTGAGGAGGGGCAAAGAGAGGCAGTTCCTGTAAAGGAGAGAAATCGCAAGTTAGATGGGAAAGCCTGCAAAATAGTATTGTGGCCACTTACCGAGCTCTCAAATTTGGCACGTTTGCGACGACCGCCCTCGACAATATTCTCAACACTGATCTCCGTAGTGCCAATGGACTGTTGTTCCTTTGCGCGGCTGGTGTTTGAGCCCGGGGCACCATCGCCGCTGCTGTAGCCATTCATGCTATCGTAGGCATCCGGCTGCGAAAGGCCGTTGCCGCGGTTCTTGGAGGACCGAGAACGGTTCTTGGAATGTGTGCTCGAAGAATCGCTGCGACGGCCACGCGCCGCGGAAGGCGAGGGACTGCGCTTGCGGGAGGTCCGCGAGCCCGGGCGGACAATGTGCTCACCATTGATCTGCTGCTGCAGGTGATGGAAGGAGGGAAGAGCCTGAGCATAGTAACCGGCGGCCGGCGGCGATTGGTAGCGAGCAGAGTACGCGCTGGGCGACAGTGCGGGCTCCTCAATGACGCGGACATAAACGACCATGTCGTGGCGGAAGTTCTCGTAGCGAGCGATCATGGTGTTGCCCTTCTCGTCCTCGAAACTGACGCCCTTGGAGCTGGTGGGGCTCGAGTAAAGTCCGTAAAAGTTCTTAACGGTGGTGACGATAGAGTCCGTGGCATCATGAGGGTAGATTTGGACACGCATGGGCAGGCGCGCTGTGGTATGTGGTGAGTCGGGTGTGATCAGCTGAAAGCGCACGGTCTTGGGCTCGCCCTCGACCGACACAGCGGTGGTGGGCGTCATGGTGTTGGGGGAAGGAAGGCCAGCGGAATGATGGGAAAAGGTGTGAGAGGAACCGGTTTCCAGAGAGTGGCCCATACAATGGACCACAGGAAAAGGAAAGGGGGAGAATATGTGTGTATGCGTGTGTGTGTGCGTGTGCGTAGTGTAGAATGCAGAAATGGGGCGTGGCGACGAAAACGGATGCGGTGGAGAAAGGGAAAAAGCGACCGGATCCCGGGGGTAAGAGAGAACGCAGTCAGCCTCGACCCAGGAGTAGACACAGAGAAGTGTGAAGGCCGATCTTGTGCAGACCGTCGCCGGCAATCACGGTGCCAAGTGGGTGGGCTGATTGAGCGGCTTGTGCAGGTGGTGCAGGCCGTGCGACACAGCAGGAACAGTTTTCCTCCTCTTGTAGTGTTTGTCCCTTGTCTCTGTCTCTTGTCTTTCTTGTCCGCGGCGGGATTGTTCGTTTACCGCCTAGCAAAGGAGATTGTCGGATGTTTGGGTACGAGCGCGAGGACGGCAAGCGTCACCGCTCAAGAGGGAGGAGGAGGAAGGTCGGCCGAGTAGGGCTGTCGCCGGAGGAGGGAGTCGAGGATTTGGGGCAGTTTGAGCAGTCCGGAGCAGTCCGGGACTGTCTAGAGCCGTGTTAGCAGCGGAGCAGACGTGCGAGAAGCCGACAGTCCAAAAGCAAAAAAACAGGAGACACGATGGGAGAAATGACAGGAAAGAAACAGGGGAGATGGCGGCCGGCGAGGGTGGCATGCGGTGGCGGCAGGGAGCAGGCTCGGCCACGAGCAATCAATCGAAAAGAAAGCAAAAAAGACACACAGATGCGATCGCAAGGGAACAGGTAATCCAAAAAACATACCAGATGCAAAAGACAATGGCGTGCGCGGCGTGGACAGCACGGATTGTGCAGGCGATGCAGATTTGGTCGGTTCTTTTTTTCGCTCTTCTTCTGTCTCTGGCGACCGACTGGCCAGCACGGAAGCGCATCAGTACAGCGACAAGCAGCAGTAAAAGACGCAGACGACAGATGGCAGCACGGGGCCGTGGACAGAGATGAAGAAAAAACAGGATGGCGACATACCAGATGTGTTGTTGGTGGTTTGTTGAGGAGAGGCCGGCGGCGGGGGGGGGGGGTGATCGAAAGAGCAGGAGCGGAGAGAAGAGCGAGATGGAGAGGGCAAGGCGAGCGGAAAATGGGCTGGCTCGCTAGGCGGATTTGGGGGGGGGGGGAAGGGTTCTCCAGGGCGCTCCGGGGCACTTCCGGGGGGCTTTAGGGAGGCTTAGGGCGCATGGGTAGCGCTGTACGGAGAGATTTACAGCGCTTCCCCCCCCCCAAAGAAGCGGTGGGATGGCGCAGGACCAGCCGGGTGCGCTACTGGCCATACGTACCCATAGCCGCCGGCACGCATTGGCGCAAAGAGGCACAGCAGGAAACAGCAGGAGCAGCACGCGCGCTTTCCGTCTGGCTTGCGCACACAGCGGGAAAGAGCATGCATCTACTGAAAACAAGTGACGATGGCTCCCAGAGCGAGTCCATCTGTCTCTCGTGTACACGGAGATCGACAGTTTCGGGGATGTCGCCCTCGCAACTGACCTGTGTTCAATGGGGCCCATGACACACACCAAGCCAGCGGGCTAGCGCGATGGTGGGTCTCCGTCGCCTCTTACGGTGTACGGGCGAGAAGAGAGAGGGAGCAGAGACAAAGCGACGAAGAGGACCGGGGAGACAGGGGGGGGACAGGAAGCAAGCAAGGAAGATACGGTACGGATGAAGGACGACGCCAGAGCTGCGGCCAACGCGACCAGACGCCGAGTCCTTGTGGCCCGACGACGCACGACGGCGCACCACGATGCACCACCCCCGTCGCCGTCCGTCCTCGTCAGCACCCGATGCTCCCCACCCGCTCGCTCGCGCGCAGGCGATAGCGCGGTCCGCCGTCTTGCCGGCAGGTGATTTGCGACAGCGTGCGTATCTAGCCAACCAACACGGAGACAAGGGCGTGCGACGGGAAGGAATGTGGCCGCTGGATCTGGCCGGCCAGCGGCGGCCTTCGTTTTCTCTCTCGGCCGGCCAGCCAGTCGTCGCTCCGCAACCATCCAAGGCACAAACGCCTCCAAACGCCCAAAGGGCTTTGTGTCTACGGAGAGTCTGGAGCAGCTTACAGAAGAGACCGGGCTGGCTTCCAAAAACGCGCACGCATAGGCCATTGTGCGACGTGGATGAGGAGGGGAGGATGAGGATGAGAGGAGGATGATAGGAGGGAAGAGGGGGGGGGGGCGTGTGTGGTGCGCGAGGTGTGTGGATGCAAGTGTGCGTGTGCAGTGTTTGTGTGTGTGTGGATGCGCGCGCACACCAGGGAATCCAGCATGCACGTCGTGGGCTAACTGGTGGCGCACTGGGCTGGATGCTCACTCGGACAAGACACAAAAAGAGGGCAAAGAGGCACAGAAGGGGCCACTTGCAATCGCATTGCGCTCTGTTTCGTCTGCGACCTGGGGCCCCGGCTCTGTCCCTCCCCGGACATCTGTGCCTCCTGTTCCTCCTGCTGTCGCCTGCCTTTCTTGTTTCTTGTTCCGGCGCCATCCTGGAGGGACTACGGCGCAAAGCAGCTAGATCCCAGGCGATCGACCAAAATCCACCTTGCGCACGCGCGCAGACCGCCCTTCTGTTGTGTGTCGTCAGCGGCCCTCCCTCTCCCTGGCCAGCTTGCCCTCACTTTTCGCCATTGCTTGCGTTTCTGCAACGCACCAGGGACAAGCACGAGCCGGGCCGTAGCGAACTGATTGGAACTCCATGGGATTGCGCTGCGACGACCGCATGCGCCGGGCAGCGCTACCAGCCAAAACCCACCCCGTTGACGAAAATGGAAAATGGGGTGTGGAAACCAGAGGTGTGTGTTGGCTTTCCCCCCCCCGCCGCGCCCAGGCTGGCGCCCGTTTCAGGTGCAGTGCGCCGTCGAATCAGGACGTCGTGGCCGACTGGACGAAGCGCGGCGCGGCGGGCAGGAAAACAATCGCGCAAAAGGGCGAGACTACGGGCGCGCCACGTCTGTGTTGTCCTTTTCCCCATCTTTGGGCCTTTTTTCCCTCTTTTTTTTTCTTCTTCCCTGTCTGCTGTCTTGTTTAGGGTTGCCTTCGGCGAATGCATGCGCCGCCGCCGCCGTCAGCGCCGCAATGCGCCAATAGGACAGAATCGCTACAAATGCGACGGATGAGGACTGGCCAGGCCTAGCTCCGTTTTGTGCTGCCCTTTTTTGCTGTTGTTCCCTTGCCTCTTGTTGCTTTCCCATTCTTTGTTTGGTTTTTTTGTGCGTCTAGACCCGGCGCGCCTCGGAGAGAGAGGGGAAGCCGGATTCGCCACCGCGGGCCTTGTTGGGCGCGCCAGGGCTGATGCGCGCTTTGATTCTTTTGCGCCGGACAGAGGCTCTTGGCGGCCTCGGAAACCGCAATTGGATCGCACAATGAGAACCAGAATGTACGTCAGAAGTACGGGCGTCGCAACCAGATAGAAAGCTGTTGCGCAAACGATAGAGCACTTGCAGAGCGGCCCCCGATAGAGACAGGCCAGCGGATGCGACACCTTTCGTTCCTTTCGCCGCGGCGCATTTGCCCGCCGGAGAGGGGAAGCTGTGCGACACAAAGTGGTGGACCGAAGGGAGAGACACTCTGCCAGAAGCGCTGCCTAGATAGACTCCTGCTTCCCCTACTTTTTCCTAAGCGCCGGCAGTCGCAAGGAATGGAGCGGCTGGGTTCCGGGCGCTGCCTCTGCGCAGGGGGTGAGAGGGGCACCCTATGGCGTCGCAAAGCATACAATCTACAAAACTCGGCCGCCTCCCGAAAGATGAGCGCAGCCGAAAAAAAAGAGCCAATTTCCAAGAACGAAAATCTGCTTGAGCCCTTTCCCCTCCCAGGCCGCCAATCAAGCAAGTGCCTGGCGATAAAACTGGCATAAATTTTGGCTGCTGAGCCTGACCGCTAAATGGCAACACGTGACAGCGTGTGAGGTTGGCGCGTTGCCGCCGAGCCCGGGCCGGTCTTGGCGCCGTTCCGGGCCGACGCGTCTAAATAGGCACACCAGCGCAGCGCATTCCATAAAATTGGTATCATTGTGGTCGCTAGAGTGCGACAAATTGTTTCCAGCAGAGCAACAGAATTGAACATGATGCTGCCGTGCTGTATTCATCTTTTTGCTTTTGAAGACAATTGCCGGGAGACGCGACATGGCCCGTGCACGGATGTGAGGAGCATCCTGTGGCGCAAGCCTAGTCCTATTTGGGAAAAGCGCTTTCTGCCGCCCAAAAAGGAGGGGCTGCTAAGTAAGACGTCACCGGCACGGATTATTCTCCATTGCGGTGCAGCGGCAGGCCTGTTTCGACCAATGCCAGGCAGCTGTATCAAAACAAATCAAAAGCCAGCAGGGCACAGCAACGGTTCCTGCGACGCATTCTTCGCAACGGCTCTCTCCGCTGGCAGTGATTCGTCCAAGACAATCGCACTGAATCAGATCGGAGTTTTTGTCTTTTTTTTTTCTCCCTTTGGCTGTCGTTGGCCCTGCTTGATGACTGTGCAGTCTCACGCATGCATGCAAGACTGGCGCCACGGCAACAGGCCGTATAGCGGGCACTAAAGTAGCTGTAGCGGATTCCACCCATGTTTACTGCCCGTACTTTTCTATGTTTACTGAGCTACTAACCTACTAAGCCCATCAAAGCTTCCTGCTTGTTTACTTTTGGATCGCTTTTCTTTTTCTCTCCATAGTTGCCAACGCAACAATACAAATACAGCACTGTCCATCCCACCTCGACAACCTGCATCGGGAAAGCACGTTGTCCTCAGTCGGTCTTGCCCTTCTCGATCACAACCTGCCTGCCGCTTCTTCGCCTCGCTCACCAACTTGGAAGGCGCGACCCGCAAACACATCGCCTTTTGACACACCGTAAGTTGGCTCCTTCTTTCTTCTGATAGCTGTTGCCTTGTTTTCTGTTTCAAGCTTCGCGAGCTCTCGTGGCTTCCACCCCCCCTTTGTCTTCCTGCCGCCTCTCTACCTCCTTTTTTATCGCTGTTGTCTGCGCGGCCCTGGCCTCTGCTCCCGCGCTAAGCCTTCACAACAAAACAGCTAAGCTTAGCTGCCACTCATTCTCCCGTCTTCCCGTCTTCCTCTCCTTCTTCCTGCTCTTTCTTCTTGAGCTTCCCGCCGCTTTCTTCAGTCTCCCCTCTTCCACCTTCCAGCATCTCTCTCTCTCTCTCCATCTACTTTGTTTTTGTTTTTCTCTTGCTTCGTTCGCCACCGGGTTGGATCCGGGCCATCTTTGTCTTTTTGCTTTTTCTTTACTCTTTCTTCCGTCATCCGCCTTCCTGTTGTTCACGCCGTATTGTACGCTGCCTCTGTTCTTTCCATCTGTTCACGTCTGTCTGCCATCTTTGTTCGCGTATCCTAGCTGACCGGTCTCTCATAGAGTCGTATACGCACGCGAACGCAGACGCCAACAAAAAAAGACTTTCCGACTCCTCTCGACCTCCCCCTTTCTCTTCATCGGCGCGTGGCCTGCCAACTTTTGTTATGCTCAGCTTTCTCGTTTTTGTTCCATCCGCCTAAACGCGGTTGTCGCCCCTTGCCAAAGCTGTTGAACATCCTTGACCACCACGACACGCTTATTAGACACCCGTGTCGCGGTTGTATCGACTTCGCGCGCAATCAGCACCGACCACTCGACTATCATTTTCTCACAACATCTCTCTTCTTACTGGATATCTGCGAATGGGAGCAGCATTTTTCTTTATCACAGGCGCAGTTTGGTAAATCAAAATGGATGCCAAGGTGAGTGCCATCCTTTATTTTCTTGTTATTTCAACTCATCTCCCCTGTTCCCCCCCAGCACCGCACGCCCCCCTTCTCCTTTTCTTCTTCGCTTCTGGTTCTCTTGCTAACGATTGCCTCTTTGACGCGTCAGCCACCCCAACGCGCTTTCTTTCGGACCTCTTCCATTGCCGGCCTGCGGAACGAGAACGTGGTCCCCATGGCATTCGCTGCCAAGCACCAGCGCCATAAGTCGGCCGGTGCTTCCTTGCAGGAGAAAAATGGCTCGACTGCAGTCAAGGTGCCCTCCAAGCGCACCGCTTTCGGCGATGTCAGCAACGTTGTGAGGCACGCTGTGCTCCCGGCTGCATACGCAAACAAGACCAACAACGCGTCGGACAAGTCGGCTCCATTGCCGGCGATTCCTGTTTCGATCCCGCCCGCTGTTGTTGACAAGGAGAACACTGGTCAAGCAACTGCCGCCGGCTTCCTGGCCGCTCCGGCTCAGCGGCCTCGAAACTCGATCGCACCCGCGGCCACGGTGCCGACCTGCCGTCCCGCATCGCTCGATGCAATCCCATCGCAGCAGGACGCGTCCCAGGATCTTCAACTGCACGATAACAAGCCACTGCAACCTGTGGCCGCCCGGAAGACGGGTGTCGTTTTTAGCAACGACATTGAGTACCACAACCATGTTCCTGTTGCTCACCACCCCGATAGCGCAGCGCTGCCATCTGCTCCTCTTGAAGCCAACGGCTGGGCTGGGCCGAGAAAAAGCCCGCGCCATAGCAAGAGCCAGCCGTGTCTCAAGAACGCAGAGGTTCAGCAGCAGCAGCAGCAGAAGCCTCTCCTCCGGAGAGCCGTCAGTCGCCTTCCAGTTGACCGACAGGCATTTCAAGATGTCGTCGTGTTCTCTGATGTGAACACGGAAAACAAGGAACCGGCTACTAGCGAGCATATTGTCTCTCTTCCTGCTTCCGCCTCGGCTCCTGCTCTCACGGACCCCATGGATTTGCTTTCGACCACGTACCCTATCCCTGCCCTCGGTGACTCCCAGGACTTCCAAGGCGCGTCCCTTGTCGAAGCCGTTGAGAAATTCCAGGCTCAGGAAATACCCCCACACCTGCTGGATGTTGACACCAATGCGGCGCGTTTCCACGAAGGATATGCCGTCGCTGTTGAGAAGCAGGTTGTGCGCAACGAGAAGGAGAACGTGCCACCGTCTTCGCCGTTGACGGAGGAGCTGACCACCGACTATCTTGTGGACAACCCGGCGACCATTGCACCCAGCACTGTGTCTGAGGTGGAAGAGCGGTGGGAGGACGATGCGGAGTTTGTCGACGACCAGGCATACACCACTGCTCATTCCTTTCGGTCACTGGGTGACAACACGACTGGCAGCTTCACCACCGTCATCATGCCCAAATTCACGGCCAAGATCCAAAACGAGCTGGACATGGCGAAGTCCATTGTCGAAGGCCTGATTACCCCCGAGGAGGCCGACGACGAAACCTGGGATATCAGCATGGTGGCTGAATACGGCGAAGACATCTATTACTACATGAAGGAACTGGAGGTACGTCGTGGGCTTGTCGGGCCTCTCTGGATCGACGCAAACTTTGATGCACTAACACGTCGAACGAACTGCAGGTCAGACTTTTGCCAAACCCGTACTACATGGACATGCAGACCGAGATTCAGTGGTCCATGCGTGCTGTCCTGATGGAATGGCTGATCCAGGTGCACGCCCGTTTCAACCTGCTGCCGGAGACGCTCTTCCTGACAGTCAACTACGTCGACCGGTTTCTCTCGGCGAAGAATGTGTCGGTGGCCAAGCTGCAGCTCGTGGGTGCCACGGCTCTTTTCATCGCGTCCAAGTACGAGGAGATCTCTTGCCCTTCGATCCAGGAGATCGTGTACATGGTGGATGGCGGGTATCCCGCAGAGGAGATTTTGAAGGCTGAACGCTACATGCTGAGCATGCTTGGCTTTGAGCTTGGGTGGCCAGGTCCAATGAGCTTCCTTCGTCGCATTAGTAAGGCGGATGATTACGATGTGGACACACGGACACTGGCCAAGTACTTTTTGGAGGTGACACTTATGGACGAGCGGTTCGTTGCGTGTCCTCCGAGCTTCATGGCAGCTGGCGCGCATTGTCTGGCGCGCATGATGCTGCACAAGGGCGAATGGGTATGAAAGACACCTTGCCATTCGCTGTTCCTGATTGATTGACGGCTAACCATTTGTCTAGACGACGGCGCACACACACTACTCGGGCTACACGTGGAGCCAGGTGCGGCCGTTGGCCTGCACGATCCTGCAGTGCTGCAGGAATGCGAAATCACACCATGCGGTCGTCTACGACAAATATGCTGGTGGCAAATTCAAGAAATCCTCCATCTACGTGGAGGAAGAAATCTCTCAGGGCTTCGTCATGCCGCCTCTGCAACAACAGCACGCTGCATGAACGCCTGTGCCTGGCAGGGGTCTTCTCTCTCCTGACCGTCTGTCTGTTCGACAACAGCACGAAGAGCAATTTTCAGCTCCGGCCGAAGCTCCGCGCTGGCTATACGTGGGGTGTCCTGTCCACGTTGCGTTGCGTTCCTTTGTTCCTTTTGTCTTTTGCTCCTGTTTCGTGGGGGGTTGTTTACCCCGAGCAACTTGCACATACCATACCCCACAGGGCCGCCTGGTCTTCGGTCGTCTTGTTATTAATGACATTACGAGACACGATAATTCTATTCCACCTTTTATGTCTTTTATTATCTATCTTTGTTTCTTTGCGTGTCGTTTGCGGTAGCTTGTTTATTTTTCCAAGACCAAAAAATAAAGGTGCTTCTTTTCTGCAACTCGGCAGGCTGGCGAGAGATGGCATGTGGGCGGTACCTGTGAGCCGGTTTTTTATCTTGAGCGCTTGCGGTGCGGAGATTTTAGCGTGCGCTTCAGACGTTTTAGTTTATGCATGTTCTGGAGTGGGAAAGTCGGAATACGGGTCCGAGGTACTCCGCAGGTGATGCTGTTCCTTTTGCGCGTGCGGGAAAGAGGAGGCCGAGGAGCGGGGTTAGCGGGCCTGCACCTGAATGGCGATCGTATGCGCAATGCTGCTGTTGGCTCTGCTGCTGGCTCTGCTGCTGTAGCTCTGTCGGGCTGGTGTGTGTGTGTGTGTGCGCGTACGGCGAACACCGACTGACGCTACGGCTGCCACGTCGAGGGCGTACTCAGATGGAGAGTGGCATTTCCTTCACCGCCGGTCCGTGTGTGTGTACTAGGTACTCTGTACTTATTTTGCCTGACTCGCGTCAGATACAACGTCGACAGACTGTGGCGGCTGTCTCCGTCCGATCGGGCACCTGTACGCGAGGCGGATGCCGCATGCTGCCGTAGTGGCGCTTACAGCTTCCCAAGCCGTCCTATGGAGGAATACTGCGCATTCGAGCGACGCTGGCATCGGAAGAGAGCAGGCGAACGGGGGCCCGGAGACAGCAGCGCCGCTAAGCAGCTGCCATCTGCCGACAGTGGGGATCGGCTCGGGGGAAGGGGAAAGCCCACCCGTATTCCACTTGTTCGCGGACCCGACATGGTCTCCGGTCGTAATAGAATGAATGAGATGCTGACGTTTCGTTTGCGCGCGCGGGAGGGACAGGGACGGTTTCAACTGCGATGCTGTTAAGTCCGTGTTGCGGAAGCACAGTGTCGACAGCGGCTTTTCGCACGCACTAGATTTGTGTAGACCAGATCGGGGCAAACCAAGAACGGGCAAAAAAAAAATCGAGAAAAACCCCTGAATTAAGGAACGTGAAGACAAAAAAAAAGACCGCTACAACCTTCGCTTTACCGCCTCGACGCGTGTGCACACGAACGACAAAGGACAAAGGGGAGAAAAAAAACGAAGAAAAATACGAAGAGAGAACTTGGACGAGAGAAACAAAAAATACAAAAATACGAAACGAAAACAAAAGAAGACAACCCCAGCTTGTTCTCTCTCGTCCTCTCCCCCCCTGTCGCGCGACATTTCCTCCAACGGATCTATTACACACAGCTCGGCGGCTTCAACACACACGGAGACGCAACCCGTGCAAACCCATTCCGTGCGTATAGTTATCCACTTGGCCTGGCCCCGTCTTCCGGATAGTTGGCACCCACCCACTCTCCCCCATCTTTTTTTTTCTTCCACGCCCCATACCTGCCCCAGAGCAACGGCGAAGAGTCATTCTGGTTCTGGTGCTCTCCCCCATGTCTCTCCCTGTGGCCAAGCAAAGCTCGTCGTGCGCGGCTCCTTTCTAACCGATCTGTTCCTCTCCAGCCCCAACCCGCCCACGACCTCTCTCTCTCTCTCTCGAGTTCGGCGCATGTTGAGCAGCCGTCCGGGCACCGACCTCTGATCTGAGTGTTCCCTTTTTTTTCCACGACCACGCCTCCGCCGAACTCCGATCCCCCGCTGCCTCGTGTTCAGCTCGACCGTCCCCGACCGCCTTTGCGTCTGGTCCCCTGTTGGCCTCGTGTCCCCCCCCCCCCGTCTCTGCCTGCCGACTTCCCCCCCTCCTTTTCTCTTTTCTTCTTCGTCTTCCTTTCTACGCGAACCACAAACCATGGCGTCGATCAAAGAAGCCGTCAAGGAGGGCTTATTGGGCCATGAAGAGCCGGTGTCGCTGTCGGCGCAAACGCGCTCGAGCTTCCTGAAATACGCAGCCAAGGACCCGGAGACGGGCGAGCTCTTCCTGGGCCCGGACGAGTTCATCAGCGCCGTTGCGCCGAAAGACGAAGACTACGTGCGTGCCTTCCCCCCTACTGGGTCATACATTTGCTGACACACCTACTCTTGCAGCACAAAATCAAGCGCGAGCAGTACACGATCCTGTTCCCCGTCGCCGACCGGCGCCACAAGGGCCGCGTCAACCTGGCCGACTGGGCGTACTTTGAGAACCTGCTGTCGAAGCCCGATGCCGAGTACGAGATTGCCTTTCGGCTGTTCGACGTCGAGGGCCTGGGCACCGTGCGCTACGACGACTTCCGCCGGCTGTACGAGCTCAACAAGGGCCCCGACTCGATCCCCTTCAACTGGGACTGCGAATGGACCAAGCTGTACATTGGCGACAAGCGCAAGCGCCACGACATGGACTACGTGCAGTTCTCGCAGATGCTGCGCGGCCTGCAGGGCGAGCGCATACGCCAGGCCTTCCAGCTGCTGGACCGCGACGGCGACGGCTACATTGAGCCGGAGGAGTTTGAGCGCATCATCCTGGAGACGTCCAAGCACAAGCTGTCGGACCACCTGCTGCAGCACCTGCCGACGCTGTGCAACATCAGCCAGGGCTCCAAGATCTCGTACGCCAACGTGCGCGCCTTCCAGAACATGATCAAGGAGATGGACCTGGTCGAGCTGATTGTGCGCCGCGCGTGCGCCAAGAGCCCGGACGGCATGATCACGCGCACCGATTTCCTGAACCAGGCCGCGCGCATCACGCGCTTGTCGCTCTTCACGCCCATGGAGGCCGACATCCTGTTCCACTTTGCCAGCATCGACAAGCCGTCGGGCCGCCTGAGCCTGGCCGACTTCACCAAGGTGCTCGACCCGTCGTGGCGCAGCCAGGAGCTCGCCGAGGGGACGGGCAGCGGAGCAGGAGGCGCGCTGGCGGCGCTGCCGGCGGTGGTGAGCAAGACGCGGCTGCAGAGCTTCCTGCTGGACGCGGTGGCGTCGGCATACAACTTTGGGCTCGGCAGCATAGCCGGCGCGTTTGGCGCGTTCATGGTGTACCCGATCGACCTGGTCAAGACGCGGATGCAGAACCAGCGCGGGGCGCGGCCGGGCGAGCGGCTGTACAAGAACTCGATCGACTGCTTCCAAAAGGTGGTGCGCAACGAGGGCTTCCTGGGGCTGTACTCGGGCGTGCTGCCGCAGCTGGTGGGCGTGGCGCCGGAAAAGGCCATCAAGCTGACGGTCAACGACCTGGTGCGCGGCTTCTTCAGCAAGCCCGACGGGTCCATCTGGGTCGGCCACGAGATCCTGGCGGGCGGCAGCGCGGGCGCGTGCCAGGTGGTCTTTACGAACCCGCTCGAGATTGTCAAGATCCGGCTGCAGGTGCAGGGCGAGATGGCCAAGCGCGTCGACGGCGCGCCCAAGCGCTCGGCCATGTGGATCGTGCGCAACCTGGGCCTGGTCGGCCTGTACAAGGGCGCGACGGCGTGCATGCTGCGCGACGTGCCCTTTTCGGCCATCTACTTCCCGACGTACAACCACCTGAAGCGCGACGTGTTTGGCGAGTCGGCCGGCAAGAAGCTGGGCGTGCTGCAGCTGCTGACGGCCGGCGCGATCGCGGGCATGCCGGCGGCGTACCTGACGACGCCGTGCGACGTCATCAAGACGCGCCTGCAGGTCGAGGCGCGCAAGGGCGACACGCAGTACACGGGCCTGCGCCACGCCGCCCGCACCATCTGGGCCGAGGAGGGCTTCCGCGCCTTCTTCAAGGGCGGCCCGGCGCGCATCCTGCGCTCGTCGCCGCAGTTTGGCTTCACGCTGGCCGCGTACGAGGTGCTGCAGACGCTGCTGCCCTTTGGCGGCGTCAAGAAGGAGGACGCCGTCAGCGCGGTGGCGTCCCTGAAGGACAAGGTCGCGGGCGGCGGCGGCGGCGGCGCCGACGCGCTGACGCCGTTTGCGCGCAGCCGCAACGCCCTCAAGATCATTCTCGACCTCGACGAGGACTTTGGCAAGCTCAAGCTGCCGGACCAGAAGGGCTGGCAGTCGCTGCCGACGGCCATGGGCGGCGGCGGCAAGGCGTGAGCCGCCAGCCCTCTCTTCCTTGTGTCTCTTCTGTTTGTCTTTTTCTCTTCTCGCGTTTTGTCGTTCTTTGCGTGGACTTTGTTGCTCTCTCTCTCTTTTGTTTGGTTCTCCTTTTCCTCTACTCCTCTCCTCTCTTCTTCGGACACCAGGCGGAGCCCTGCCGGCCCTATTCTTTCCTATCCACATCATCTCACGTTTCCACGTTCTCATGTCCTTCATGCAGCTCTCCTCCCGGCACGCCTCGCCTTGTGCGCCATCCCGCATTTTTTGCTGATCTCTGTGCCATCTATCCCGTCTGTTTTGTTTTTTCTTTGTCGCAGATGGCAGAGGCCCGGAAAAAAAAAAGATGGTTCTGTCCCCCCCATATAATAGAGGTAGAGTTCTGGTTGATTTCTCTTTCCAGATAGATGTAGACCTTTCGGTTCAATCAAGACGCAAGATGAAGGCTGACGTCGCTTGCTGTGGGATGCTCGTGTCGTGAAATGCTGCTCTCGTGATAGGGGCGCGTGCTGTGCCCCCCAAGCACGAACGCGCTAGTGCCTTGCGTGATCGCCCCGTAGCTGCCCGTTTTGGCGCTGGACTACGCTGAAGCTTAAAACTTCGCCAGCTCGACCACTTTGCTTCCTCCCTACACACACACGCCGGCCACCTCTCGCCATGGACTTTCTCGCCTTTCTGTCGGCCCTCTGTGGCTGGGTCTACACGCTCTGCTGGTCGCTGTCCTTCTACCCGCAGCCGCTGCTCAATCTGCGGCGCAAGTCGACGGCCGGCTCGACGGTGGACTTTCCTTTTATCAACACGTTTGGTGAGGCGATCTGCACGGCCATACGAACGAGAAACAGATGGGTGCTAACCTCCAGGCTTTCTCTCGTATCTTGTGTCTACAGGCGCGCTGCGCTGGTCGTCCGCGGTGCGCGAGGCGTACGCGGCGCGGCACCACGGGCAGACGCCGGCGGTGGCGACCAACGACGTGGTGTTTGCGGCGCACGCGCTGGTCCTGACGCTGCTGACGCTGTCGCAGTACGTGGTCCCGGGGTGGTGGGGGTGGCCACCCGTGACGGAGGCCGCGGTGGAAGACGACGAAGAGGAGGAGACAGCGAGCCCTCCCCGACACCCCGGCCGCCCGTCGCGGCCGATCCTGGCGCTGGCGGCCGGCGCCGTGGGCAGCGTCGCGGTGGTGGCGGTGCTCGCGTTTGGGCCGGCGGCGGCCGTGTCGCCGCTGGCTTTTGTGTACGTGCTCGGCTACGTGAAGCTGGCGGTGACGCTGGTCAAGTACGCGCCGCAGGTGGCGGCCAACCGGCGGCAGCGCAGCACGGCGGGCTGGAGCATTGCGCAGATCCTGCTGGACGCCGGCGGCGGCGTGTTGAGCCTGGCCCAGCTGGCGCTCGACAGCGCGCGGCAGCACGCCGGCTGGGCGGGGCTGACGGGCAACCCGGCCAAGCTGGGGCTGGGCGGCGTGTCGCTGGCGTACGACGCCGTGTTTGTGGTGCAGCACTATGTTCTGTACCGGGAGGGTGCGACGGTGGCGGCGGCGGCGGCTTCTCCCGTGAAGCCGTCGGACGAGCGCGCACCGCTGCTGCGCGCACGCGACGAGGTGTGAGGACTGCGTCTGCGTCTGCGTCTGCATCCGCGGCAGGCTTTTGCGGGCGCGTTACACCGTCGTGGGAACACGGCGTCCACGGGCTTGCGCAACGGCTTCCTTTGCTGCCTCTGCGCGCGCACAAGGGCCATGGTGAGCCAGACATGCAGTGGTTGCATGCCGAGGATTCCCGCCAGCGAGGCCGGCACAATGCCGAGTTTACAGGTCTGCGACTTGTGCAACCCCCGTTTTTCTTTTGTCCTCTTCTCATCCTTCGGTGTCTTGTCCTACCGCCAGCCGGTGTATTTCTTGCTCTCGGCACTGGATGCTGGTCAATATTCTTGCCAGAGCCCTTCGATCGCATTGTGGCATTTTCTTCGGCATACTCTCTGGCCTGAAATCAGGATCTTCCAAACACCCTAGGGCAGTGCTGGAGACATGGCTGCGCGGGCTCGGATTGGGCCGCAACAACCCTTGGCCAAATGCAGCCGATCGACAGCCACGACGCAGCAGCAACGGGCAGAAACGGGACTCGAGAGAGCGACACGTACGCGTGGCGCTGGGGGTGTAACGCGCTTGCTGGCCGGGCCATCCCTGCCGCATGGCCATCAGAGCCTTGTGTCAACAAGGCCACGACTGGACGTGGCCCAGCACCACGAGAGAGGGATGGTATGTGCGTCCGGGACGCGACACAGCATGCAGAACGGGGGGCATCACACACAGGTGTGTGAGTCCACCGTGTCTTTGACCGTGCTTGGCTGGCCTGGAACGTTCCGGCGAGGAGGAGCAGACATTCTTCAACTGAAGTGACCCCGTGGTTTCTCTGTCCCCCTACTCTGCTGATATCTCTGCCCATCTTGACTTACCTTTGCCATGACTCCGTTTGTTTTCAACACCCTCGACGCCTCATCAAACATGGCTCTCCGGCCGTCGCCGCACCACGCCTTTGGGCTGAACCGTGCGGTGGATGCAGACGATGCCAGGGAAGCGGATGCCGCCGCCGCCGACGACGACGACGACCGCACAATGGTTGCCCTCGTCCAAGGCCCGGCCACCCACACCCTCTCACTTGCTACTGTGCCGTTGCCGGTTCCCAGTGCACCCGACGACCATCTCGTCCAGGTTCACGCCGTCGCCCTCGACCGTGGCGAGATGGCCTTGCCAGACTGCCAGGGCCTGGCCACCGCCCTGGCTGTCCCGGGCTACGAGTTCTCTGGCACGGTGGTGCTGTCACCGGCGGCCTCGCCCTTCCAACCAGGCGCTGAGGTCTATGCGTGCACCACCGCGCAGCGGCCCGGCAGCGCGAGCGAGTACACCCTGGCCCGGACGCACGAGATGTGCCAGAAGCCCGAGAACCTGTCGTGGGAGGAGGCGGCCACGGTGCCGCGGTCGGCCCTGGCTGCGTGGCAGGCGCTGTTTGTGCTCGGTGGCCTTTGGCCTCCGCCACCGTCTCCCGCACAACGGTTGCAGCCCAGTGCCAACGCAGCCAAGCGCGTCCTGGTCACCGGGGCGGCCACCGGCGTTGGGCTGTGGGCCGTGCAGCTGGCGCGGCTGGCGGGCGTCGGCCACGTCGCCGGCATGTGCGGGACCGCGAACCTGGATTTTGTCCGTAGTCTTGGGGCACACGAGGCGATGGATGCCCTGGACGCCGAAACGGACCATGCCTACCACCTGGTGGTCCACTGCGACGAGGACGTGGAGGCGACCGACATGGACAGCGTGCGGCAGCCACGGCTCGGCGTGCAGTGCGGCGGTGCAGTTGTCTGCCTGGTCAGCAGCATGAAAACGACCGTCCTGGCGGACCAGGGAGGCGGCAGCGCCAGCGTGGCCGTGCAGGCTGACAGCGTGCAGCTGCAGGCCGTGACGGATCTCGTGGAAGCGGGCACGGCCAAGGCGGCGTTTGACTCGGCGTATGCGCCGGAACAGTACGAGGCGGCATTGCTGCGCATGCAAGACCGGCACTTGCGCGGGAAGGTGGTGCTGCGTCTGGATTGAGGCCATCTGTGGCTTGGGAGGAGATGT
Organism: Ceratocystiopsis sp. VPRI43766; assembly: GCA_019925685.1. Taxonomy (NCBI): domain Eukaryota; kingdom Fungi; phylum Ascomycota; class Sordariomycetes; order Ophiostomatales; family Ophiostomataceae; genus Ceratocystiopsis; species Ceratocystiopsis sp. VPRI43766. The sequence goes on from JADHKF010000011.1 coordinate 363,547, forward strand.
GAAGCTATTCACAGTTTCGATGTCCAGGATTTTTCAACGTTTTTCAATGTACTCCTTGCATTCATCACTGGCGACTTGTCTGTGTCAGTACCGGCTTCATCGTATTGCATGTCGCCTGGCAGCAGAAGACTCCGAGATGATCGTTGTCTGCTCGGAGACAGCTGAACGTGATGTACTCCGTACCTCGATGTACCTTTGTACTGCTCCACAACGACCCACTGGTGCCTCAGGCACGCGACCCGTAACTGGCGCCTTCCCCTCAACGCCAACAAGAGTCGCGCCTGCCATTTGAAGCGACGCGACAATTTACCACTTGGTAACTTGCCTATTTCGATCGCACAAAGCCCTTCACGCCCTCAATTCTCCGAACCCCTCCTCTTTGACGCGTTTTCGGCTTCAGCGCTTTTCGGCACCACGCACGCCTGGCTGTTTCGACGTCCGACGCTCCCTGTGACGCCTTTGCGACCCGTTGTTGTTGTTTTTTGCGGCGCGTTTTGCGCGCGACGAGATTACCCTCTTCATCGCCCAACAGGCCTCAGTCACGCATCATGAGCGATCTGGCAGACGAGGGCGGCGACGGCACGACGACTGCCTCCCAGCGCCGGTCTGGACGCGTCGTGCACCCGCCCGCCCGCTACCAGGCCGGCTCGGCGGGGAAGCGCAAGCGGCCGGCGGATGGCGCGAACGGAAAAGCCGGCGCCGATGAGGAGGACGAGTCCATGGACGACGCCGACGCCAACGATGGCGAAGACGATGACGAACAGGAGGACGAAGACGAAGACGACGACGACGACGACGATGACGACGATGATGACGACGAACACGACGCCAGCGCCCGGCGCCGCGCACGCAAAGGCCGCGCAGCCAAGCCGCGGGCGACCAAGAAGCCCAAGCTGAACGGCGCTGCCGCAGGGGCACGCCTGCCGAGTCTACCGAGCCGGCCAAAGCCGAAGAAGACTGTGCGCATGACCATTGAGACCGACGGCGACCACGGCAGCGAGCTCTACGGTGGGTATCCTCTTTTTGTTCACGTACGCTTTCGAGATGGCCCCGCGATTTCTAACCTTTGTCCTCCAGCCGACATCTTCTCTTCTGGCGACGACAGCGACGACGTGGCCGCTCGCTGGTACGAGCGCTACCAGGCCAACAGCCCCGGGGCCGTGGCCGACCTGGTCAACTGCATCCTCTCTGCCGCGGGCTGCGACCACCATGTCACCGAAGACGACATCAACGACCCGGATAACTGCTCGAACCGGCTGACCGAGCTGCAGAGCATCTACGAGGACGTATGTACAACTCGATGTTGAAGAAATACAGAGCCGTGTCCTTTGCTAACCCTTGTTGCAGCAAAAAATCACCGACTACCCGCTCATCTCCAGAGCACGGCCGATCAAGTCCTTCCGCGATCTGCTCCTGCAGTTTTTTCACTCCTTTATCAACGTTCTGCACGAGACCGAGGTGCTGTACAGCCAACCGGAGATCATGGAGAACGTGGTGCGCTGGGTCGCGTCGTTGTCGTCCTCGACCCTGCGCCCCTTCCGCCACACCGCCACCACGGTCTCTCTCGCCATGCTCGCCGCCCTGGTCGATGTGGCCAAGAAGCTCGACGAGCGCACCAACAAGATGACCCAGCAGGTTGAGGCGCAGAAGAGCCGCGCCGGGTCCAAGGCCAAGGGCGCCAAGGATGCGCGCCTGACCGCCTTCGAGACCAGCCTGCGCGAGGCCGGCCGCAACCGCGAGCGCGTCGCCGAGCTGATGAAGGAGTTCTTCGACACCGTCTTTGTGCACCGCTACCGCGACGTGGACCCGCGCATCCGCACCGAGTGCGTCGAGGCCCTGGGCTCCTGGGTCTGGGCCCTGCCGGCCGTGTACATGCAGCCCGAGTACCTGCGCTACCTTGGCTGGATGCTGTCGGACAGCAACGCCGCCACACGCCAAGAGGTTCTGCGGCAGCTGGTGCGTGTCTTCCGCCGCGACGCGAGCAAGATGGGCCACTTTATCGACCGCTTCCGCCCGCGTCTGATTGAGATTGCCACCAAAGACGCCGACCTGGGCGTGCGCGTCGCCGCAATTGCCGTTGTCGAGCAGCTGCGCCCGGCCGGCCTGCTGGACCCCGACGAGATCGATGCCATCGGCCAGCTGATCTTCGATGCCGAGCTCCGGATACGGAGGGCGGCCGTCAACTTCTTTGCCGACTGCGTACGGGAATTCGCGTCCATCAAACTCGAAGAGGTCGGTGGTGAAGAGGTTATGCACGAGCTTTTTGGCAAGGGCCAGAGCAAGACCGGCCAGTTTGACGCGCCTCGTCGCGACTGGATCAACGTCAAGAGTCTTGCCAACACCATCTCGGCGTACGAGATGCAGCTGGCTGCCGAGCGTGCCGAGCCCACGCTGTCAGAGCTGGATATCGCTGCCGATGCGGCGAGCGCAGTCGTCCCCGAGACCAGTCGCATTGCGCTGGCGACCCAGGTCCTGGTGGACAAGATCCCGGAAATCGCCAACTGGGAGATTCTGGCCGGCTACCTCCTGTACGACCACAGCGTTGTCACGGCCAAGGGCGGTCGCGGCCGGAACAAGTCGCGAACAGCCGATGTGACCTTCCGCACGGTCGTTGCACCGGCCGACAACGAGGAGGCCATTCTTCTGGAGATTCTTGCTGCCGCCGCCAAGGCCAGTCTGACGCCCGGCGGGGAGAGCGACCGGTTCAAGAAGCGGCCAGGCCGGTCGGATGCCGCGGACGACGGCGCAGAAACCTCCGAAGCGGCTGCGCTGCAGCTGGCGGCGCTCATTCCGCAGCTGCTGCGCAAGTTTGGCGCCGAGCCCGCGACCGCGGTGACCGTGCTCCGTCTTCAGCACTCGCTCAACCTGGAGGTGTTCCGACACCTGCGCCAAGACACGGCCACGTTTGACGTGCTTCTGGACGAGATATGCACACAGTTTACGCGGCACGCCGACACGGCGGTGGTCACCGAGGCGGCGGCGGCGCTGCTCCACGCCCGCCAGTACGGCGAGCTGGAGGAGGCGGTCGACAGCCGGGTGTCGGCACTGTGGGACACGGTTCTCAATTCGCTGCGCAGCTTTGACCGGGCGTGTGAGCTGTCTGCGCGCGGGAGCCTGCGCCCGGCGATGGCCATTGAGCTGTCGGTGACGCTGTTTAAGATCTCCAAGCTGGCGTCGATTGCCGACTGCGTGGACGTGCTGGAGGCCGAGGGCACGGGCGATGCGGACGCGTCGGCCATTTCGCTGCTGGTCAAGACGGTGCACCGGGGCAAGTTCGAGGAGGCGGATGCCGATCTGGACAACATTGAGGATGGGCTGACGGCCAACGCCATGAGCGCGTGCCAGTTCTACTTTATGTGGAAGATGCGTGCGCTGCTGCTGGCGATCGAGTCCAAGACGGAGCTGTCGAACACGGTCGTTGACAACCTGGCGATCCGGAAACGGACGTTTGACCAGAACGTTGTGCACACGTTCTCGTCGCGCGGCTACAACGACGACCTGCGGCTGTACGCGGCCGGCACGTACTGCGACCTGCACGTGCTGTTTGCCGGCCTGCGCAAGGCGCTCAATGCGCCGGCGGCCATGTCCAAGTACGTCAGCCTGGGCCGTCTGGTGGACCAGGTGCCGCCGGGGCTGGTGGACGAGCTGATGTCGATTTTCGATGCGGCAGAGCGGCGGTTTGCCAAGAAGACGCGCAAGACGCTCAACGAGCCGGCCGAGGACGAGGACCCGGTCGAGGACCCGCCGGAAGACGACGAGGACGAGGACGAGGACGAGGACGAAGACGAGGAGGGCGGCGAGGACGGGGGCAGCGGCGCGCTGGAGCGGCGGCGGGCAGCCGAGCTGAAGGCGGAGCGGACGCTGTGCGACCTGACGAGCCACTATGTTATGGCCATTGTGGCGCGGGTGCTGGACCACAGCGGGCCGCAGGCCGGCAAGCTGAAGCGGCGGCTGCTGCGCAACCAGAACAAGCTGGGCCACAGCTACAAGGAGATTGTGGCCTTTCTGGACGAGCAGAAGGCGACGGACCTGCTGCTGTCGAACGGGCGGAAGAAGGCCGGGGGCCGGAGCCGCGGCGGAAAGGAGGCGTCTGTTGCTGCTGCTGCTGGCCGGGCGGGCGGCAGTGTGGCGCCGACGGCCGGGCCGGCGTCGGCCGTGGGCGGCAGCGGCGACGTGGGCGCGCCGACGCCGGCGGCCGAGGCAGAGGACGGCGAACTGCACGATCTGCTGGACACGCCGGAGCCGGAGGAGGGCACGTTGGAAGACCTGCGGCGGCGGGAGCTGGTCGACGTGGCGCCAGAGGACGAGAACGACGAGGACGAGGACGACAACGACGACGCCGGCCGGGCGGACGACGACGACGACGTGCTCGGCGACTGAGGGCGGCACGGGCACTGTGCGCACGCGTGCAGGGATGGGAGTCCTGCAATTGTATGTTCTTGGATGGGCTGGACGGAGAACGGAAGGGAAACGGAGGGGCGGTCCATGTCTACGACCTTGTTTGAATCTCTCTCGACGTATCGATTTCCAAATGCTTTAATCTGTGTTTCATTTCGTTCTCGTGGTATCTAACATTATTCGTTGCTGCCGGCGCCCTGGATCTGCGTCCCAAACAGCGCAAACATCTGCTTCCAGGCCTTGGTCCGTTTCTTCTTCCCCGGCCCGGCCCGCCGCACCTGCACGCCGTACTCCTGCAGACAGCAGACAAACGGCTTCTGGCGGATGGGCGCGGCTGGCGGCGGCGGCACGGCGTCCTTGCCGTTCTTGTCCGGGCCCGCCGTCTCGGTCGCCGTCTCGGCCGCCGTCTCGGCCGCCGTCTCGGCTTCCGGCTCTGTCACCGCCTGCTCCTGCCTCGTGTCTGCACCGGCTTTGCTCGGTGCCGCGTCCTCCATCTCCTCGTCCTCGGCCTCGTCGTCGTCGTCCGAGTTCACTGGCCCCGGGTAGTTGAGCAGCATCCGCGAGGCGGCCGCCTGCTGCCGCAGCTCTTCTTGCCGCCGCTTCTCCTTCTCCTTCTGGCGCTGGCGCTCCTGTTCCCGCTTGGCTTCCTCGGCCTCGGCCTTCTTCCGGTCTTCTTCTGCCTTCTTCGCGGCGGCGAGCCGCTCGGCCTCCGCCGTTTTGGCCGCCCGCGCCGCGGTCCAGGCCTTCTCCCGTCTCTCGTACAGCTCCCCCCACAGCAAGAACATCGTGGCCTTGAGCGCCTTGAGCGCCTTGCCGTCGTGGCGCAGGTTGCAGGCGTCGAGCCCGAGCAGCATCTGCCCGGCCATGTTGTCGACGACGGCCCAGATGCGCCGCGGCGGTGCGGCCTCCGGCAGGCCCGTGGCGTCCTCGAGCAGCAGCGCAAACTGCCACTCCCAGACGGTCTCGCCCACGAACTGGTTGAGCGTGCCGTCGTTGGCTTCGTCGCTGTCGTCGTCGTTGTCTTCGTCGATGTCGCTGCTGTCGTCGTCGTCGTCGTCGTCGTCGTCATCATCGTCACCGTCGGCTTCGCCGTTGTCGGCGCCCGATTCGTCTCCGCCGAGTTGGTCCAAGATGTCGAACTGGGACGTTTTGCGGCTGACGGCAAAGTCCTGCAGCCGCTCGGGCATGAAATCCACCACCCGCACTTGGGCGCGGAAGTTCACATTAATGAACGGCAAGGCAGCCTGCGTGCCGTCCGGCAGTGTGTACTGTCCACACTCCAGCACCGTGGCCAGGGGCGTGACGGCCTGGTCCGGGTGCTCCGAGACCACGGCCGGGTTGATGCTGATGGTCGGTCTGCTTTTCGGATCCTGCTTTGGCGGCTGGTTGCCGGTGCCGGTGCCGCCGTTGGCCTCTCTCGCGCGCATCTCCCGCCGCCGCTGCTTGGCGTTCTTGGGCTTCCCCTCCCCGCCCCCTTCCCCGTCTGCAGCGCCCATGGCCGCGGCCGTTCGTTTGTTGCTCTTCTTTCCCAGCATCTTGAGATGTTGCGCATACTGATTCGCACGTCGCAGCGCTTTCGTGTACCACTCACTCAGGTTCTCGGGCTCCAGGTTCTCATGATCATAGCGCTCCACGCGCACGGGGTTCCCTATGTCCGGATCGTGTGTCATGAAGCCCTCGAGATATTGTCCGTTCCTGCCCATGTTTACCCGGACATTGCGAAGCCGGACCCAGTCGTTGACCTGAACATGTTGGCGAATGTACTCGGCATGCGGCTCGTAGCATGAAATCAACATGCATCGCCGGCCATAGGGGCCTGGCCACTTGTTCGTGTTTTCCTTGTTCTTGTGGCTTTTACCGTTGTACCGACTCAAATAGCCCAGCCTGTCCCCAGGCTGCCCTTGGACGGCGGCTCCGGGGCCCATGCTTGCAAGCTTTTCGGGAAGCGGATGGTCCTTGAAGAGGGGATTCTCCGTGTAGTCAGTGACCCAGAGGAGAACATTCGAATCAAAGCCGTTGCCGCCCGGACGGGACGGTATGTTGACGACGCAAACAAGAAGATCGTAAAACTTGGGAGCTTTCTCAACGCCGGGAACAAGGTTGTCGAGACTGCTTTCCTTGTTGCGGATGTTCAGGGTTCGGCTCACGGCCTGTTGAAACTTTTGCACGTCGGGAAACGAGGCCCTGTCGACAGCGTGGAAGAGCCGGGTCGCATAGGCGCCATCCGTCGATTGGAACTGCACCACAGACCGGCCAGCCACAGAATTTCGATGATTCAACCCGCAGGGACGCAACGGCGGCAGGGCCTTTTGCGACTCGGCGGGTATCGTTTCGGCCGGGTACACGAGTATGAGCGTGGTGTTGTGGGAAATGAGCGAATACTCGCCGTTGTACTGTTGCACCTAGCAAGCTTATGAGCCTCAATGCAAGCCAAAAAGACAGACCATGGAAGAAAAGGAAGAAGCAGCCATACCCTGGCATTGCGAAGCACCACGACGTCGCAGAGGCTCGCGGTCGGCATCTCGTTCTCTGCGGCGAAGATGTGGATCGACAGCGTGCTGGTGCTGCTGTCGAGCGACTTGTCCACGAGTGCCAGCCGCATTTTAAAGTCTGTCCGGTCAGCTTCAACCCGCGCAAGATGCCATGGAATCCTGGCAGACATACGGTCGCCTCGACTCTTCATCGGAAGCTGGACGTCTCGCACGAGGCCGGCCACGTTCACAAAGGCCCCGCGAGGCACGTCCCCATTGCGAATGTCGTTCATCGCCACAAAGCCTTTGGGCAGCACCCAGCTGGTGCCGGTAGGCACCTCCATCGCGATCGGCGTGCGTCGTCGGCCGGCTGCAGGACGAGAATGGGATGCCGTAAAGAGGCAGGTGGACGCGTCCCCGCGTTCCCGACGCGCCCATTACTAAGACAAGCGTGCTCACGTGAGGCTTTGGAGGGATGCCTCAGGCGTTAGGACACTCATCTAATTTGAGTTGACTCCGTTCAAACCCCACCGCGCCTGCCCCACCTGGCGCTTCAGAGACAGTCTGTGCACTGTGCGTTGCATGGCATCCCGCACAGACTGCACAGTGCGCAGATGGCGCCTGCCGTTGCCCCCTTCCCCGGTGGGAGAAGGAGGGAAGGAAACAAGTGGTTATTTTTCTGGGTCGGTTTTCCCATTTTCGCTGTCTGTTTTTTTCACTCCTCTCCAAACCTACCACACCGCAGACACGACCTGACCTCTTTTCTTTGTCTTCCTGTGCGTCCCTTTCCACCCTTCTTGGCTGTGTTGTGCATTCTCTGCTTGGCTCGCCTGTGCTGACTGTCCCCCCCCCCAGTGCCTCCAGTCCGTTTTTGTCTGCCGCGGGGTATTTTTTCGTGCTTTTGTCCTCTTGGTCCTTTTTCTTCTTCACCTTTTCTCCCTCTTTTCTGCACCAGGCCGCCTGTCTTTGTCGCCTGCTCTTTGCTCTCTCTACTTCATTTCACCTGTTCTCTTCAGGATCCCACACAAACCGCCGCCATGTCGGAACGATACATCCCAGAGCATCGGCGCACGCAGTTCAAGGCGAAGAGCACGTTCAAGCCGGAGGAGCTGCGCCGCCGCCGCGAGGAGCAGCAGGTCGAGATCCGCAAGGCGAAGCGTGAGGAGAACTTGGCCAAGCGCCGTGGCATTGGCAGCGGCGATTCCCGCCCGGGCGCTTCCCTGGGTGCGGCTCCCGACAGCGACGATGACACGGCCCCGACCGAGACACAGGTAAGATAGGCGCGAGCGAAACATTTGGCGATGCGAGAACGCGGACAGGCCGGATGCTAACGCCAAGTGCAGCTGAACGAGGACCTCCCGTTGATGGTCCAGGGCGTTTTCTCCGACCAGATCGACCAGCAGATCCAGGCCACAACCAAGTTCCGGAAACTGCTGTCCAAGGAGCGCAACCCCCCTATCGAGGAAGTCATCAAGACCGGCGTGGTGTCGCGCTTTGTCGAGTTCCTGCGCTCGCCACACACTCTGGTGCAGTTCGAGGCAGCCTGGGCCCTGACCAACATTGCCAGCGGCTCGGCCACCCAGACACAAGTCGTTATCGAGGCTGGTGCCGTGCCGATCTTTGTCGAGCTGCTGTCGAGCCCCGAGCCCGACGTCCGCGAGCAGGCCGTGTGGGCGCTCGGCAACATTGCCGGCGACAGCCCGCAGTGCCGTGACTATGTGCTCAGCTGCGGCGCGCTCAAGCCCCTGCTGGCGCTGCTCGGCGACAGCCGCAAGCTGAGCATGCTGCGGAACGCCACCTGGACCCTCAGCAACTTCTGCCGTGGCAAGACGCCGCAGCCGGACTGGAACACGGTTGGTCCTCCCAAATATTGCTTGCATTATGTGTATTGCTTACTGACCCGTCTCATGCAGATCCAACCCGCACTACCTGTCCTGGCCAAGCTGGTCTACAGCCTCGACGACGAAGTCCTGATCGACGCGTGCTGGGCCATTTCGTACCTCTCGGATGGTTCGAACGACAAGATCCAAGCTGTCATCGAGGCTGGCATCCCCCGTCGTCTGGTTGAGCTTCTGATGCATGCGTCGACGGCGGTCCAGACGCCGGCGCTGCGCTCGGTCGGCAACATTGTGACTGGCGACGATGTGCAGACCCAGGTTATCATCAACTGTGGCGCGCTGTCGTGCCTTCTGTCGCTGCTGAGCTCCAACAAGGACGGCATCCGCAAGGAGGCTTGCTGGACGATCAGCAACATCACGGCCGGCAACTCGACGCAGATCCAGTCGGTCATTGACGCCAACATCATCCCGCCACTCATCCACCTGCTGTCGAACGGCGACCTGAAGACGCGCAAGGAGGCGTGCTGGGCCATTAGCAACGCCACGTCGGGCGGTCTGCAGAAGCCCGACCAGATCCGCCACCTGGTCTCGCAGGGCTGCATCAAGCCGCTGTGCGACCTGCTTGGCTGCCCCGACAACAAGATCATCCAGGTGGCCCTCGACGGCCTGGAGAACATCCTCAAGGTCGGCGAGCTTGACCGCCAGGCGGGCGGCGAGGGCTCGGACGCCATCAACGCCTATGCGCTCTTCATTGAGGAGTGCGGCGGCATGGACAAGATCCACGAGTGCCAGGCCAACGCCAACGAGGAGATCTACATGAAGGCGTACAACATCATCGAGAAGTACTTCTCGGATGAGGACGATGGCGCCGAGGAGACCGCCGCGGCCACGGGTACCTTTGGCTTTGGTGCCACTAACGGGGCCAACCAGGGCGCCGGCTTCAGCTTTGCGAACGGAGCCGACTCCATGGACATGTAAGCCGCCAGGCCGATTGTCCAGCACCCGTCCCGTCTTGGCCAGCCCATTCGCTCTTGTTCCTTGCAACCTCCCTTTTTTTGCACTCTCCATCCCGGACCATTGTCTCGTGCTGCGGCGCGTGCCACTTGCATGCGACTGATCTTCGAAGGCGCCTTCTTTGTGGACGATTCTCTCCTTCTACGGACCATTCGATTTTGTACGACGCTTTCCTCGACACCCATGCCGGCGTTTGTTATAATTTATTGCACTTTGCATTTTTATTTTTTTACTTCTTTTATTTTCCCTTGCCTTGCGGCCGAAGCCATCGCGGATGCTTCTGGCCCAGGAGCAACTTTTGCATGAACGGGCCCATGGTAGCTTGAAAGCTCCAGTCCGAGCGAGATACGATGCGAGAGAAGGCCGCCCAGCCATGGAGGCTGGAGGCGGGCGAACGGAAACGCCGTGACACTACGGAATCAGGGTCTGAATGGTTGCTTTAAAGCTCCAACCCTGCGATGAACGAGACATACACCCAACCCAACTCTGGGGCCAGCAACATGACGCGGCACGGAACACAAAAGGACAGCGCAAAGCAAAGCCAGCGTGGTTGGCAGAGATGGGCCGTGGCCTGGTGCGAGGCGCGTCCGGGAGAGAGGATGCCATAGCCAGTGCATGACATCTGCCGGAACACGCGCGCACACAGGATCCGCGATCCCCGGGGCTGCCTGTGTTGACCTCGACCAACTGCCAAGTGGTATTTGGTGAGGCAGACGAAACAAAGGCAGAACACGGCGGATAAACAAGCAAGACCGGGAGGTTTTTGGCTGGTGCAAACACAACGCGGCGATGGACGGTGGCAGCATACTTGTTTTCTCTTCCTCGTCTTGCTTTTGTCAACCCCCCCTCGGACGCAACACCACACATCCCAACAAACACCAAGCACCTTTTTGTTACTCCCCCTCCCCCCCATCCCCTACCCTTCCCCCCCAACCCTTTTCACTCTTTGACACGGAATAAAAAAAATTTGTTGCATACTAGCGATGGCTCTGTGATATGTGACAACGTTTACTTGTTTTTTCTATTTGCTCTATAATTTTTTTTGGATATGATTTTGTTCTAGGCGTCCAGCCCATCGAGCTCGACGAGCTTGATGACGGCCTTGAGGACGTCCTGGTCGATTTTCTCCTGCTCTTCTGGCGTTGGTTTTGGGCCTGCACTGCCTTCGTTTCCCTCGCCATCGTCGTCGGCATCGTCGTCGTCGTCATCCTCGCCGTGGATGCCCAGGCGTCGGGCAATCATATTGTCGAGCATGCCGCGCAGGCGGGAGACGAGGACGCCGATGCGGGCCCAGCCGCGCAGGCGCAGCCAGCCGTCGACAACGAGGCCGCGGCCGAGGGTGTCGAGCTCGATGTCGCCGGCGAACATGAGCAGGGTGTAGGCGTTGAAGGGGGTCAGGTCGCGAATGAAGACCTTGGAGGTGGCGATGAGGCTGAAGAAGGAGAGGAAGGCGGCGCGGCCGCCGAAGCCCTGGCTGTCGAAGAGGGTGCTGCTGGGGTGGACGAAGACGCGGCCGTGGTCGCGGGTGAAGTAGCGGATGGTGCGGGCCTCCGGGTCGATGGCGACGGTGCCGGAGACGCTTGCGGCGAACTTCTGGTCGGGCAGCTGGATGCGGGCGATCTGCGGGGCGAAGGCGGCGGCGGTGAGGGCGCGCAGCAGCAGCGGCGAGGCGTTGGCGGCAGTGCCGCGCGGGGGAGGGCGGATGCCGAGCTCGGCGAGCGACGCATACAGCTGGGTGCGGGTGGAGGCGATGTCGGCGAGGGTCTGCAGGGAGAGGAAGTTGTCTTCGCAGAAGGCCTTGCTGGCGCGGGAGTAGGTGCCGCCGGCAGCCCCGGAAACAAGGTCGTCCCACTGCAGGACGGCGCGCAGGTCGGTGAGCAGGTCGCCGTCGGTGGCGGCGGCGGAGGGGGCGGTGAAGCGCATGCGGGCGGCCTTTGCCATTTCGCGGCGGTCGGGGGGCGGGACGACAAAGGGGCTGCGGCCGCTGAGGATGGCGGCGACGGTGACGCACTCGTGCAGGCAGCCGAAGAGGGCGCCGAAGACCATGAGCTTGCCGCAGCGCAGGTCGGCGGGGATGGCGGCGAGCTGGCGGCCGAGGGCGGTGAGGCGGGTGGTGGTGCTGGTCTTGCCGTCGCTGGTCTTGCCGTCGCTGCTGGTCCCAGCGCCGCTCCCACCGCCGACAAGAACACCCATGCGGTGCAGCAGGGCGAGGGCGCCGTCGACGGCGGCGACGTCGGGCGGGGTCGGGGCACGGGCGAGAAAGGCGGCGACGTCGGCAATGCCCATGGCGCGGACGGACAGGCACAGCTGCTCGAGCGGGACGCGGCGGATCTCGGGGGCCGGGCGCTCGGGCATGGTGTTCTGCTCGAGGCCGCGGGTGTACAGCTTGTAGCAGACGCCCGGGCGGACGCGGCCGGCGCGGCCGCGGCGCTGCTTGGCGGCGGCGCGCGAGACCCAGGTCTCGTCGAGCTTGCGCATGTTGGAGTGGGGGTCGAAGCTGGTCTCCTTGACGCGGCCGGAGTCGACGACGGCGACAATGTCGTCGATGGTGATGGAGGTCTCGGCGACGTTGGTGGCGACGACGACCTTGCGGCGGCCGGGCGGCGGCGGGGCGAAGACGCGGCGCTGCTCGCGGGTGTCGAGGGCGGCGTGCAGGGGCAGGACGTGCAGGCGGTCGGCGGTGGCGGGGGCGGAGCGCAGCAGGCTGCAGACCTGGTTGATCTCGGCGACGCCCGGCAAAAAGACGAGGACGCCGCCGGGGTCGCCGGGGGCGGTGGCGGTGGCGGTCAGCTCCTCGTCGATGGCGCGGACGGTGTCGGCGACGAGGCCGTAGTTGACGCGGCTGCCGAGGCGCTGGATGGCCTTGGTGACGGGGTCGGGGGCGGCGTCGTCGCCGTCGTTCTCTTTGGCGGAGTCGAGGCCGAAGCCGGTGGCGCGGAGGATGTCGTCGAGGTACAGGTCGTCGACGGGAAAGGTGCGGCCGGCAATCTCGACGGCGCCGACGGTGAGGCCGTCGCGGACAAAGTAGTCGCGGAAGGTGTCGGCGTCGAGGGTGGCGCTCATGAGGACGAGCTTGAGGTCCGGGCGGTGGTGCAGGACGTCGCGCAGGATGGTGAGCAGGAAGTCGGTGTCGAGGCTGCGCTCGTGGACCTCGTCGATGACGACGTGGCTGACGTTGGCGAGGGCGGCGACGACGTCGGCGATGCGGCCGCCGGCGACCTGCAGGCGGCGCAGCAGCACGCCGGTGGTGGCAAAGGTGATGCGGGTGGGCGAGCGGCCGCGGTTGACGCGGCTCTCGCCGCGGATGGTGTAGCCGACCTCGTCGCCGACGGCGGTGGCGCGCTCGTCGGCGACGCGGTCGGCGAGGCCCAGGGCGGAGATGCGGCGCGGCTGGGTGACGAGGATGTTGGCGGCGTGGCCGAGCCCGCGGGCGTACAGGTCGTCGAGCACAAACTGCACGGCCTGCGTGGATTTGCCGGAGCCGGTCTCGCCGGAGACGATGGTGACCTGGTGGCCGGCGACGGCGGCGACGACGGCCGCGCGCACGTCCCACGCCGGCAGCCGGCGGCGCTGGGCGAGCATGGCCTGGACGGCGGGCGAGTCCTGGCGGCGCTGCCAGGCCTGGCGGCTGCGCGGGTCGGGCGTCCAGTCGATGGGAGGCGGGTGGCGACGCCGGCGGTTTCGGGCCCGGGCGGCGGCGGGAGCAGCTGCCGATGAAGCTGTTGTGGTCGCCGGAGCAGCCGCCTCCGATGCAGCCGAGGCAGCAGCAGAAACATCCCGCAGCGAGCCGGGGTTCTCGACAATGCCGTCAATGTGCTGCTGGACCCAGTCGACGACGAGGAAGATCTTCATCTCGTCGCCGCGCAGGTCGGCCCGGGCGTACGCCAGCGCCTGGCGCGCAATGCTCAGGCGGATGTACGCCGGCAGCTGCGGCGCAAGGACCGCCAGCAGCAGGTCGGCCGGGTACGCCGGGGCGCGGCGGAACTGCAGGACGACCGGGCCGGCGCCGGCGCCGGCGTCGCCGTTGGCCACGTCGGCCAGGCGGATCTCGCACACATCGGGCGCCGGGCGCGCAAACTGGTCGGCATACACGGACTCGAGGCTGGCCAGCTCGGCCTCCCAGGCGTCTTCGGGGGAGTCGTAGGAGGAGGTGACGTCGGTGCCGGTGCCGGTGTCGGTGTCGGTGTCGGCGCCGGCGCCGGCCGGATCGGCGGTCTCCGGACCGGCTCCCGGCTCCCCCAGCAAAATGGCCTGCAGCGCGGCCACGGCACGGGCCTCGTCGCCGCCGTGGGCGTCGTACACGCGGCGGCACAGGTCCGGCGCATAGCCCGGCTGGGCCAGGCGCTGGATGGCGGCCTCGCGGCGCAGGTCGGTGGCGCCGACGGACACGCCGGCCGAGTAGCTCTCGGGCAGCGCCCAGCGCGGCAGGTCGTCCTCGGGCACGTGCACCAGCAGCCACTCGAGCGTCTCCTCGCGGTCGCCGCACAGCGCCACCGCCTCCTGCACGTGGCTGCGCCGGAAGCCCGCGCCGGCCAGCTGGTCGACGACGCGCGCCGCCTCGGCCGGCGCCATTGCGATGCCGTGCGGGTTCCAGCGCGACGCCCGCCGCAGCAGGTCCTCGAGCAGCGCGCGCGTGCGGCCGCCCATTTCGATCTTGGGCACGTTGGTCCAGCCGCGCATGGGGTTGGCGGGGGTGTTGCTGTTGTTGTTGCCGCCGGCCCCGGGACCGGCCCCGGACCCGGACCCGGACCCGGATCCCGATCCCGATCCCGATCCGACATTCGACCCCGACCCCGGCTTCCCCCGCAACGCCATCAACCCCGCCGCGCCCGGCATGCTGGCCGCCTTGTCGCGCGCCGCCTGCTGCTCGCGCCGCTTCTTGTCGGCCGCGGCCTTGGCCTGCTCGCGCTCGCGCTGCGCGGCAAACGGGTCGGCGTCGTACAGCCAGGCCTTGCCGTCGCGCACGTCCTGGGCCTTGAGCGCGCCAAACTCGCGCCACAGGTCCTTGTACGCGGGCGGCAGCATCATGTGCAGGTTCTTCATGCTGCACACGCGGAACAGGCCGTACGTCGCGGCAAAGTGGCGCGCCTCCAGCGCCGTCGGCTGCACCGCCAGGTGCACGTGCGACGGCGGCAGCTTGAACGGCTCGAGCCGCGTGAGCTCGCCCGTCTTGGGGTTGCGCGCGGCCAGCGACACGAGCGCGGAGAAGCCGTCTTTTGTTTTTCGCTGGGGGGGGTGAGCGAAGAAAAAAAAAAGGCGAAAGAAAACGAAACGGAACGAAACGCACCATGTCATACTCGGGCCGCTCCCACTTCTGCTTCTGGCAGTGCTCCGACAGCAGGTTCACCGGCAGCTTGCCCGTCCACGACGCACCGCCAATGATCTGCTTCGCCGTCGGCTTCGGCGGTCCATCCACGACGGCCGGCGTTGTCGACCCGCCACCACCGCCACGGCGACCACCACCACCACCACCACCCCCCTCCTTGTTGCTGAACACGATAAAGTCGCTGCCGGCCGGCGCACTCGACCCGGCACCGCCGCCCTTCTTCTTCCCCGAGCCACTGCTGCTGCCGTTGTTCGCCGCCTTAGCTGCTGCCGTTGCGGCCGCTGCAGCGACGGCTGCCGCCCGCCCGCCCACGGCCTTGTCCTTGCCCTTCTTGGGAGGCATTCTCCGTCCAGGCGAGCACGCTCAGCATGGGTCGTGGAGGCTGTGGGAGGAGAGAGAGGGTGTGTGTGTGTTGGTTGTCTGTCGATGCCTGTTCTAATTTTTTTCCCTTTTCAGACGTCACGTCTCCACGTGTGCTAGCCCCGCTATCGCGCGTTTTGTGGGGAACATCCCAGCAACCTCACTTTGCCTCGTCAACATGGGGGACAAGACAGCTGCGAGCACGAGCTCTCCGGCGACAGCGCCGGGGGGAGACAAGGACACAAATGGAGAGCAGACCGGACAAAAGCGGAAGCGCATCAATGCGTGTATGTGCCACCTTTCCTCTACCCCTCTGCATCTACTGACACGCAGTCGCCGAACTCATGACGCCCAAGGCCGTCGCCAAAGCCCCCCGGTCCGCCGCCAAAGCCCCCCGGTCCGCCGCCGCAGCCCCCCGGTCCGCCGCCGCCCACGCCCGCAGCGACTTCCGCAACGCCCTCGGCATCTACCTGCGCGCCCCGGCCGCGCTCGCCGGCCCGCCCGCCGCCGCCATCCTCTGGCACTCGGACGCCTTTGTCGCCATCCACGACCGCTTCCCCAAGAGCTCCGTGCACTGCCTGCTGCTGCCGCGCGACCCGGCCGTCCACCGCCAGCACCCGGTTGCCCTGCTGAACCGCGCCGACGCGGCCGGCGCCGCCTTCCGCGCCGCCGTTCGTGCCGAGGCCGCCAGGCTGCGCGCCGCCGTCGCGGCCGAGCTGCGCGAGCGCTTCGGCGGCGACAGCGCGCAGGACGCGGCGCGCGTGGCCGTGATGCGGGGCGATGCTCCGGTGGGAGATGACGACGTCGACACCGCCGACACCGCCGACCTCCCGCCCGGCCGCGACTGGGGCCGCGACGTGCTCGTCGGCGTCCACCTCCGCCCCAGCATGCACGACGTGCACATCCACGTGCTCTCGCGCGACATGCACAGCGACCGCCTGCGCAACCGCAAGCACTACAACTCCTTCACGACGCCCTTCTTCGTCCCGCTCCACGCGTTCCCCCTGCCTGCCGACGACCCGCGGCGCACGGCCGACGGAGAGGTGCCCGCGCGGTTTGACGGCGACGGCGACGACGACAACGACAACGACAACGACAACGACTGCGCCTCGTCCTACATCAAGGGCAACATGCACTGCTGGCGGTGCGGGCGCGACTTTGGCAACCGCTTCCAGGAGCTGAAGCGCCACCTGGACGTCGAGTTTGCCGCCTGGCGAAAAGAGTGACAGAGTGAGAGAGACGTGGCAGGAAAGGATAACCATACATTCACAGAAGGGGGATTACACTGGAACAGCGGTGCCAGATCCAGGACGGACACTGCAGACCCGGGAAACGCACGCGCCCGGCACAAGAAAGACAAAAGACAAAAGAAAACCGCCACGGCGAGCCCACCTCCCTCTCTTCCCTTCCCTTCCTCCCTTGCCGCCGAAGAACGCCGTGAACCAGAGACAAAACCAAACAAGAGACGCAAACGAAACCAGACAGCAAAAGACCAGGGCATGACAAAAGATACAGACAAGACATGAAGAGAAAACAGAACAGAAAAACAAAAAAAGAAAAACAGGCTGCCCGCAGATGCAAAAAGAAAGAAAAAACGATAGGCCGACGCATCGACCGATAGTTTGAGACAAGCGTCTCCGCCGCCGCCGCCGCCGCCTACTCGTCCTCGTCCTCGTCCTCGTCCTCGTCTTCGTCGTCGTCCGACGCGCCGTTTGCCGCCGCCGCCGCCGCCGCCGCCGCTGCTGCTGCTGCCGCCTCGGCCTCCCGCTGCAGCCGCTCCGCCTCCAGCGTGGCCTTGCTCTTGCGGCCGCGCTTGCCGGGCGTCTTGACCGGCGTGGCTGCTGCCGCTGCCGCCGGTGCCGGTGTTGTTGTCGTCGTCGCTGCTGCTGCTGCTGCTGCTGCCGCCGCCGCTGCTGCTGCCTCGGCCGCCGCCTTCTTCGTCGAGCCCGGTGGCCGGCCGCGCCCGCGGCCCGTGCCCGTTGCCGGCTTGGGCTTGGGCGTCGCTGCCGGGGCGGTGGCTGCTGCTGCTGCTGCTGCCGGTGTCGTAGTGGCTGTGGCTGTGGCCGCCGCCGCCGCCGCCTTCTTGGGCGTCGGCGTCTTCTTCTGCGACGCGTCCTTGGGCGGCCGTCCGCGCGGGCGCCCCGTCGGCACGTACGTCTGCGTCTTACGCAGCGCCGGGTCCATCTTGGGCCGCCCGCGCTTGCCCGAGCCCTTGCCGCTCGTCGGCTTGGTCACCTTGGCCGCGTCCTCGAGCGCCGGCCGCGCCGTCTTGTCGGCCGCCGCAGCGCCCACGGTCGCGGGCGACATTGTGCGTGTGTGTGTGCGTGTGCGTGGGTGGGTGGGTGGTGTTTGTTGGGAGGGCGACGTTGTTGTCGCGATAGAGACGCGCGCGCGCGCGAAACAAGGTGATTCGGTCGGAGAAAGAAATGGAGTGGATAGCTGCGCAGGGCGGGCGCGCACGGGGCGTTTCAGCGGTTGTTCGGCGGGCGTTCAGTGGGTTTAGTGGACGTCCAGTGGGTGGGCTCCACTGAAGAATGGGCTTGCTTTGCTTGTTGCGATAAATACAATGCGAATTTCTTTTTTTTTTTTTTTTTCTCTTTTTCTCTTTTTCTTTTTTTTCTTTGCAAAAATCAAAGTCGGCAATCGCGCACACGGAAAAATATGGCAAAAATGGACGGGATGCGGTGCGCCGGCTGGCTTGCGCGGTGATTTTTGCCGAGAATTTTGGGGGGGTGTGGAAGGAAAAGGTTGAGCGAGAGAGAGAAAAAAAAAAGAAAGAAAAAAAAACGAGAAAGAAAATGGAAATGAAAAATAAAAAGGGGAAATAGGGAAAACGGGAAAATGGGGCCTGGGCTTCTCGGCCTTTGGGGAAGGGAAGGCGCTAGGCAGGGCGAGACATTGAATCTGCGAGAGCGAAAAATGGAGTAAAAATGGCCACGAAAAATTGGAAAAAAAGAAATAAAGAAATAAAGAAATAAAGAAATAAAAGAAATAAAAAGACAGGATATAGGCAGAAATCCATTAGTCTCTCCTGCCCTTCTCAGGAACCGACAGGTCGATGGAAGAGAGGGCTGGCTTTTCTCCAGCATCGCGTATTAGTAAGCCGACGAGAACGACAGACAACCGAGCAGAAGAGAATGCCTTTTTCCGGTTCTTGTCTTTTTGTACTTGCTTGCTCTTCTGTTTCGCACGCAGCCCGGTCCTGCCTGGGGCTATTTCCTGAGACTCCAACAAGAGAGAGACAACGCTTCCTCTGGCAAACGACTCTGCCCGGATTCCGTGCGCATGTTTCCGCGTAACAGCAGACACGACTGGATGGCGCACGCGGACAAATACGGCCGTCGCCGTCGCACACAATGCGCGCCGCCGTCTGCAGCCATCCGGCCGTCCTGGGCGCTGCACAGGACCTCTGCGCGGCCCCGGCGGCCCTGGCGGCCCTGGCCCGCCCTGTACGTCTTTAGAATATGCACAGCGCCTTCAAGGTTGTGTTCTTTTTGTCTCTTTTTTTCCATTTTTCTTTTTTCCCATACATGGCACAAGTAACTCCCGCTGTTGTCCCTTTCGTATACCGGCCGTTCGTTCTCGCCGTCTCTGCTTCCCACGAGGCAGGCAGTCGACCACAAGACCAGCCGGTTCGTGGCCATCGCCACACGCTTTGCGTCTTCTCCCCACCAATATGCACACCCGCACACACCCTCGTCAGGAGGACAAGAGCCCCCCCCTTTACTCGGTGGCCTTCTTCTTCGACGCGCCGCTCTTGACGCGCTTGGCCACGGGCCGGTTGATGTGGTGGGCCGGGATCCAGCTGGCGTCAAAGTCCTCGGCGCCGGTGCCCGCGCCCGTCGACTCGTTGCCCGACAGCGCGTCGGCCGCGGCCGCCTCCGACACGGGCGTCTTGGCAACGGCCGCCTTACGGCCCTTGCGGCCGCCCGCGCGCTTCGCCTGCGGGAACAGAGCCTCGATCCACGTCTTGTACACAAAGTAGAGCACGGCGCCGAAGACGCCGGTCAGGAAGACGTACAGGAAGAGACTGGGGGGTCAGACGGCGTAGGACTAAAGGAAGAGAGAGAGAACGTACATCTGAGGGTCCAGCAGGCTGATGGGCGGGTCGACAATGCTGGCCGCGCCGCTGTGCGCCACAAACTGGAACAGGCCGCCGGTGCTGTTGCTGACGACGGCGACAAGGTCCAGCTGCAGGTCGCGCGGCTGCATGTCCAGCAGGATCTCGTAGATGTAGCCGCGGGTCTCGCCCGGCTGGATGGGCTTGCCGGTGCTGGCGTACGACACGGTCGTCAGGTTGGTGACGACCGACGCCCACGGCAGCACGCCGTCGTCCGTCACCATGGACGGGTCGGACAGCGTGCCGCCGACGACGGACAGCATCAGGGGGATGTCCTCGTTGTTGGTGACCTCGACCACGGCCTTGGTGACGCGGCCGTTGACCAGCTTGAGGCCGAAGATGGAGTCGGCCGACTCGGGGAACTTGGTGCCGATCACGACGTCGAGCTTGTCCTGGGGGGGCGGCGAGGGCTTGTCGTCGGTGGCCTAGGGAGTCAGTTTGAGAGGGCAAAAGTAGGTATTGGCGGCATGGAGAGCAAGACGCACCGCCGCGGCACCGAGAACCTGCAGCGCAAGCAGGGCGAGCGCCGGAAGCTTGAAAGAAACCATTGTGGAAGTTTGAAGGGCAGTGGAAAAGGGGGAGCAAATACAGAGAAAGAAGAAGAATGGAAAGAAGAAAAAAAAGAAGCGAATTGAAAAGAAACCAAATGCAATAGATTAGGCAAAAAAGGGCTGGTAAAAAAAAAAAAAGGAAGAAAACAGCACGAAAAAGAGAGACAAAAGAAACGCGAGACACGTTCGTCGGCTGGACGTTGGGTCGATCAGGGTCGATGGCGCGTGTCGTGTCGTTCGTTGGAGCAAGAGGAGGAAGAGAGGAAAGGGGAGTCTGGCGCAAAAAGACACCAGGGCCACACACGCACAGAGGCCACATTGCGACTGCTCCGCGCGCGCGCCCTTGTACCCAAGTACCTTTTCCCGCGCGATAAGATACGAAAATTTTGCCCGCCGTCACCGCCAAAAAAGACTCGACTTGGCGATGAGGGCATCCGGACGACGAGACGAGGCAACGACGGCACGACAGCACGAGGCACGAGGAACGAGAAACGAGGAAACGACACGAACCGATCGTACTGCACTCGCTCTTTCAATGGGCAAGGCAAAGACGCCCCGCAAGAATGCGGCGGCTGCGGCTGCGCCGTACGCGCGGCCCACCGGCAAAGGGTCGGCCAAGAAGAACAACGTCTTCAAGTTCAACACCAACGTTGGCCAGGTAGGGTGGCCGGGGCGGAAGCGGGTGGCTGTATGCAGCGAAGACTCGGGGACTGACTCTTGCAGCACATTCTGAAAAACCCGGGTGTTGCAGACGGTACGTATGCGGGGAAGAAGACGACGACGACGATACGATGGATTGTTTTGCTAACTGGACAGCAATGTGAGTGCTGGAGAGTGAAATGGCGGCTGAAGGTGCTCAGCCATGCATCAGAACTGACAGGCGACTCGGATCAGTGTTGCAAAAGCAGAAGTGAGTGGCGCAAGAGACCATACAGCACAGGCGCAAGGGACAGCCGCGAGACTGACTGCCCAACAGCTCAAGCCGACCGACACCGTGCTCGAGATCGGCCCCGGCACCGGCAACATCACAATGCGCATCCTCGACAGGGCGCGCAAGTGCATCGCCAGTACGGCCCAGCCCCGCTGCTCCCTGGCCGGTCCTTGTCCCATGTGCTGACCGTCCTCTTCCTCTGCAGTTGAGCTGGATCCTCGAATGGCGGCAGAAGTGTATGTTCTCATGTTCTTCTCTCGGCCAAGTCTCGGCAGGCACCTGTCCAGAGCACTGACCGATCCCCCAGAACAAAACGTGTCCAGGGCACGCCGCAGCAGAAGAAGCTCGAGGTACGCCGCTCCATCGCTTCTCCCCTCATGCCGCTCACCCGCTCACGCCCCCCCCCCAGGTCCTCCTCGGCGACGCCATCAAGACCGAGTTCCCGCCCTTTGACGTGTGCATCTCCAACACGCCCTACCAGATCAGCTCGCCGCTGGTGTACGTGGCCCCGTTTGTGCTTTTTTTGTCCTGCTCTTCTTTTTTGGTCCCATGCTCATACTGCCCAGATTCAAACTCCTGTCCATGCCGAACCCGCCTCGCACCGCTGTTCTCATGTTTCAAAAGTACGTCTGCTTCGCATCCATCATCAGCACGCTTCCGTTTCTCATCTCACACACACGCCCCCCAGAGAATTCGCCCAGCGCCTCGTCGCCCGCCCCGGCGACACCCTCTACTGCCGCCTCAGCGTCAACGCCCAGTTCTTCGCCCGCATCGTCCACATCCTCAAGGTCGGCAAGGCCAACTTCAAGCCCCCGCCCCAGGTCGAGTCCGCCGTCGTGCGCATCACCCCCAAGACCGGCGCCGACCGGCCCAAGTTTATCTTTGCCGAGATGGACGGCATGCTGCGGGTACGTGCCGGCTATTTTTTCCTTCCTTCCTGTGCTTCTCCCGGCTGACCCCCAGATCTCCTTCAACCGCAAAAACCGCACGCTGCGCGCCTCCTTTGCCAGCAAGGAAGTCCTCGCCATGCTCGTCCGCAACTACCGCGTGTACGCCTCCATGAACGGCATTCCTCTGGACGAGGCCGTCGTAGGCGAGGGCGACGACGACGATGACGACGACGAGGACGAGGACAACGAAGACGCCGGCATGGATGTCGACGACGACGCCGATGCAGAGGCAGCAACAGGTCCGGCAGCCGACGATGCCGACGACGCCGACGACGCCGACGAGTGGGCAGGCATGGACGTCGAGGGAGACCAGCAGGAGGATGGAACCACCGCCGCCGCCACCGCCGCCGACGACGACGACATGCCCTCCTTCTTCCGCGAGCCAAAATACGCCCCGCCCCAGCCGCGCGAGCAGAAGCCCGCCCCGCCGCCGCTGACGCCCAGCCGCCGCCGCCGCACAAAGGTCGACGAGCTCGTCCGCACAAAGGTGCTGCGCGTGCTCGAGCAGCTGGGCCTGGCCGACCGGCGCGCGCGCCAGTGCGACGAGACCGATTTCCTCAAGATGCTGGATGCCGTGAGTCTGCTCTGGAGCCCACTGCAGGAGCCGTTTTGCTAACGCACAAAAACAGATGAACAGCGAGGGCATTCACTTTTCGTAGGAGACCGAGAAAAGAGGACAGGGTGGGCGTTTTCTGGCTGGTGAACCATGGATATATATTCTAAGACAATCTTGCTAAGATTTCAAGAAGAAACCAATTGATATATGTACTGCTTCTTTTTTGAAGGGGAGGGGGTGTGCAAGTCCCCCCTCCGTTTGCCCATTTTAAACCGTATCCCATCCAACCGGAAAAAAAACAGATCGCGGACCTCGCCAGACGAATGACACCAATGGTTGAACAATGTAACAAGAGAAGCAGAAAAGGGAAAAGGTATTGTGTTTTGCAACCGCGGGCCAATTGGGGACGTGTATATAAAAGGGGCTGGCTCATCATAAAAAAAATCAAAAAACAAAAACCACCAGGTGACGGGGAAATCTAGAACAAACAAGGGTACAGTAAGGGTCATGAGAAAAAAAACAAAGGAAAAGGGGGTATGAAAGGAGCGACAATAGTTGGTATACAAAAAAAAACAAAGCAGCAGCGAGCCATTACTCGTCGTCCAGGACGGACTCGTCGGAGGTGGGCTCGTCCGAGATGGATGCTGTTCCGTTCGGCAGCCGGTGGCTCGGGTCGTTGGCCGCGTTGGGCGTCACGGTCGTCCGGCCCTCGATCAGGGCGCTGCGGACGCGCTGGCTGAGCGGCAGCGAGTACCGCAGCACGCCCTTGATGATCAGGTCGAACTCGTCTTGCAGGATGCGCTCCCACCGCTCCGAGCCGCCGTCCGTGCCGTTGCCCGGCCGCCGGATGCGCACCCCGCTGCGCGACGTCGACAGCCCGTGGTGGAAGAAGGACCCTTCAAACGACAGCGGGTTGTCGAATTCCGTAAACTTGCCCAGCAAGAAGTTGGGCGACGTCGTCGGCTGCTCTGCGTCCGACGCAATCACCACAAAGCCAGCATCATCGTTGTCGTCGGCTTCGGCCTCGAGCTCGGGGTCGGTCCCCGTCCCCTCGTCGACGCCCTTGCGACCACCGCCATGCGGCCGTCGCCACCACTCCGAGTCCGTGCCGGCGTGGGGCGACTTGGCAAAAACCTCCATGTCGGCCGACTCCACCGTGACAACAACGGCGTTCGGGTTGTGCGCGCGCACCATCAGGTCAAACATGAGCTCCTGCTCGCTGGCAATCACGCCACTGATCTTGACCAGCTCAATGTTCTCCAGCGGCTGCGACGTCGCAAACATAAACCCAATGGCGCCGGCAACAACCAGGATCAGCATCACCGCCAGCACCAGGCAGCTGGCAAAGCGGTTCAGCACCGACGCCGTCGGGTGCCGGTGGTACGACTGCTGCTCGAGCGAGCGCAGAGACGTGTGGTGGCGCCGCGCCCGGTTGCTGATGCGCCCGGTGCCCCGCAGCGACGCTGCCATCAGCGGCGTCCGCTCGTCGCTGACAATCCCGGGCGTCGTGTCGTCCAGGTCGTACGTCATCGGCACCGTGCCGCCGCGACGCGAGAACGGAACGGTGCCGCCGCGCGTTGGGCTGGTGAGACCCGGTTGCCGGCCGTTGCCGTTTGCGGAGCCGTTGCCGCCGCTGTTGGCTGTCCCATACGGCATGTTAAGCCGGGTAGCCGTGTTGGCGTAGAACGGCGACTCGCCGTCCAGGATGGACTGGTGTCCGTTCTTGGGCCCGCCGAGACCCCAACGGCCAATGTGGCTACCGCCGCCGTGGTGGAGGCGAGCCGTCCCGCGGCCAGATCCAGGCGTACCACCACGGACAGTAGCCACCATGGACTCGTCCTCGACGCCGCCGTTGTCGTTGCCGCTGCTGTTGCCAAAGGTGTTGACAAACTTCATGTTCTTCTTCACGGTGACACTCGGGCCACCGCCCTCGAGAATGCTGTGGATCGACCGCATGCCGTTCCGGTCGTTGGCCAGGGACGTGGCGCTCGGCGTCCGCGAGTGGTGGAAGCGGCGAGGGCGTTCCCGGCTGTCGGCCGGGTTCGAATCGTACACAAAGGTCTCCTCTGAGTCGGACGTGTTGGCCTCGTCCACAGCACTGGCTACCTTGGCCTCGAAAATGTCGGCCTTTGATGTGGCTAGAATGGCGTTAGCATCATCAATGCATGGTCAAACCCCTCGAATTGACTGAACTTACTGGCTCCTGGCGTAACAGCTGCTAGCTTCCGCGTCGGCTTCTTCCTGTCCTTCTTGGGACGGATGGTTTCCGAGCTGAGCTTCGTACGCAGGCTGCCATTCACGCCCTGCGCGGCAGCAGGGCCGAGATCGACATTCGGAATGGACGTGACGGTTTCCGTCTCGACCGTCATGGTTGGCTGGGAGCCTTCGCCTGACTTGGCTTTTCCAGTCGCCTTGGCCGAGCCGGACTGCCGCGATAGCAGAGTGGGCTGCGTCGCCACCGACGTTGTTGCTGAGTTTTGACGGCGGACGCTCTTTGTGCCGCCGTTCTCGCTCCCGCTCGACGTTTGCGTCTGGCTGGCGGCAGCCAGCTGCTTGGCACGGAGGGACTTGGCGGGCGACACCTCGGTCACTTCGGGCGTCGAGAAGGCGCCGGCATCCGTGTCGGACGCAACGCTGGAAACCTCGAGCTTTTCCAGGCTGTCGAGGATGCGTGAAGACGAGGGTGCCAGCGGGCTGGCCTCCTGGACGGTTTCGAGAGTGGGCACATTGCCGCTCGCGCCTCGGACGGGCGTCCGCATGCCCGGCTGCAGATAAAGCTCCTCGGCCTCGCTGTCGGACGGCGCCGAAAGAGATTCAGGAGCGTGGGGTGCGTGGGGCGTTTCGCGCTGTTGGCCGAGGGCAGGGGGAGGGAGAGCTGTCGTGTCAGGCACGGAGGCGTTTGGCCGGTTCAAGACAGGCGGAGGTGAGCGCAGACGTGGCGAAACGGGCCACCGGGGGGCGTCTCGTGGCAGCTCGGATTTTTGGGGAACGGCTGTGCGGGCAGTGGACGAGGCATCGGACGTGGCAGGCGGCAGGACGGGCGTGGTGGAAGCAGACAGGGTGCCTGCTTTTTGCGACGCGAGCGTGGGGATGCCGGACCGGTTGCCTCTCGACGGACTGGGGTCCTGCTGGCTGTTCCTGCGCGAGCGTGTAATCGAGCTGGTCGAAGGATTTCGCGATGCCGGTGCTGTTGGCGCCAATGGAGGAGACCGCGGCGTGGCTGCAGAGGAATCCGAAGGCGCTGTTGTCGCTGTTGATGTTGTTGCTGTTGCTGCTGTTGCTGTTGTCGATGCGGCCGTTGGTGTTTTCAGGGCGTTGTGTGAGCGCGCAGAAGGACGTGCGGGCGACGGTTCCCGTGATGCAAAGGGGGATGAGCTGGCGGACGTGGCAGCAAAAGACGACTGTGCCGAGAGCGCAGGTTGCGGCGGAAGTTTTGTGGAATGCGAGAAATCCTTTCTCCGCATCGACGAGGTGGATGATTCGCGGGCGGGCGTGGGGCGTGGGTTGGAGTGCGAGCGAGACGGCGGGATGGCAGGCGCGCCATTTACTGCATTGGATGATGACCTGTCCATGATGCGTTGCCAGTGGGTTGTGTGATGAGCAAAGCGGAGCGGGTTGTTTGGGGGGTCGGGTGTCAGACAGCGGAAGACAACGAAGGGAGAGAGAAGAGGGGGGGGGGTGTGTGTCGAAGGCGTAGTAGGTACGACACGCTCTCTTCGTTCTCGCTGGATGTGTTGTCTCTGGTGTCCTCTCTCAACTGGATCTACCAACAATGGATTTGTGATACAGGCTGAATCATGATACCATGTTGGCCTCGGGTGGGGGAAGACGACGAGCCCAGAGAGACACGAGAAGACTGCCTCGGCCGAGAAGAAAACAAGCAGAGCGCAGGGCGAGAGCTGGAGCGCAGTCGAGCTGGTTGGACAGAGAGCAAGATGCTGGCCAATGCGACGACGGGCAGAGAAAACACGAAGCCCTGACAGCGAAACAAGCCCTCGGGGGCGCTAGCCGCAGCAGGCGATGGAATCCACCGAGCAAGACAGAGGTGCCAGACCGCTGGAAAGAGGAGAAGGTCGTGCGTCGGGCAGCGAGGGTGGACGTCGTCGGCCTTTTTTTGGTTGGTGCTAGAGCTGGCTGGATGCGCTGGCGAGGCACGCGATGTCGGGGGATCGGTGAAAGGAGAGGAAACAACGAGAAGGCGGCAGAAATGGGCAGGTGGCGTGTCGGGGATGCAACGCTTCCGGGTTGGGCGACGCGAGGCGGTGTTGTTGTGGGCGGGAAAGGAAAGCGCTTTGGGTCGCTGTTCGCATGGGGAAAAAAAGGAAGGTATACAAGGCGAGGTGTAAAGAGGACTTTGCGTGCCGTATACGTATCGTGCAGCGAGAGAAAAACGGGTCCTGGCTCGGACGGGACCTAATTTTGGGCGGTATTACACGGGGGGGGGGGGGGGGTGACTTCAGGGAGGGAAGGAAGCGTGTGAGATACTTTGTCATAACACACACGCTAGTTGCGAATGCGGACACCGTCTCCTTAGCGCCGTGCTGACCGCACACAGTGCACGACCCGCACTGTTTTGGGTCTCGACGGGCAGAGTGAGACAAGACGGGGTTGGACGGGGGTTGGACGGGCGGGCATCGCGGCTGCCTCGCCTGGAATTTGGACGGTGAAAAGCCAAGCACAATCCAATCCCGGGGAGGGTATCCGTTTTGCACGAAATGGACCGTTTGACGCTAGCCGTTTCTTCCAAATCTCTTCCCAGTCCTTTTTCCCTCCCTTTCTACGCAGTGTTGGGAAACAGCTGCAGCGTAAGATACTTGTGCAGGTAAGATACGGCCGTTTCCGAGGTGAGAGACATGATGCCGTCATAGACAAGCCAGCGCGTTGTCGGTCTTTGTTCGCTGTTGCCGCCGCCCGTCCCGAAACGGTACACCGTACACAGGACCAAAAAAACTCAAAAAAAAAAAACAATGGCAGCCTACCGGAGTACGGAGGACTCCACCACTCCACAGTCTCTTTCCGCCTTCCAGCGCAATGGGACCATATCCGCAGACTAGCTAGGGGAAGAGCATCCGCTGCCGCTCTGGGATGGATACGCGCACCTTGCAACTGTGACAGTGCCGATGCCGCCGATGCCTGACCGTCTTTTGCTTCTGGCTTGTCATTTCCTTTTTTCCCTCATTTTTCCATTGCGCTCGTGCTCATTTCTGCTCTCATTTCTGGTGCGATCCTTTCTCCTCTTGCCACCCACTCCCCCCTTGTTCCCCTTGCATTGCCGTTAGGTCTTCTGGACGCTTCCTTGCCCCTGTCTTCTCCACGTTCACCGGCTCCACCTCTGGCCGGTTCTCCATTCTCACCGCCTTTGCTCGGAAGTGGTTTACGGAGTACGGAGACAGCATTCACATGGGAAGGATGCAACTGCTGCTGCTGCTGCTGCTCAGTTGTTGAAGACAATCTCTCCCCAAAAGACACCCTGCAGATCAGCCGACTCGCCCAGCCGTGGCGCCCGCGGCGACCTGCAGCAGAAAGGGGGAAAACCAGGGCCTTGGGCATCTGCCGTCGGGGTGGGACGGCTCGTTGCAGCCTCTCAGGGCGGGCAACGTGGCGGGCAGCGTGCCATGCAGTGTGCCACGTCGCCAAACCCCCATGGGACCACAGGCGTTTTTTTTTTTGCCTTTTGCCTTTTGCCCTCCGTTTCCCCTCGTAGCCGTTCTGGACAGGGGGGTTCTCGTTTTAAGCACCCAACTAGCAAAACACAGAGCACGGCTGGCACGGCTCGGTCCTGCGCACGCCTCATGTGGCTGATCGGCACTGTTTACGCCGTCCCGGTGGCCCGTCCGTCCTTGGAGTGTGCCTTGCTTCGTAGGACTCTCTTAAACACGGCACGGCACGGCACGGCTCTCCAAACGAAGGCCCCTTGCTTCGTTCTGCCTTGACAACAGCACGGCATGACCTCCTCCTCCAGAGGGTTTGAGCGTGTGTGTGCATGCGAGCGCTGGTCAGTCTTGCATTCATCCCGCGATCACCCGAGACCGGCCCTTGGTTTGGCCCCTTTCTCCGTCTCTTCTCTACAAAGTATACGATCGATTTTCGCGCATGCAGGTCTCGACAAAATCTCGCCAGATGCACGCGTTGGCCTTTCAAAGCCTTGCAAGCAAAACCGGCTCAGGCAGCCTGGGGGAAAAAAAACTCTGCTTACCCCGCTAGTACAGCGCTGTTGACTCACGTGCTTAGGGTTGCCTGCAAGACAAGGCGCCAGCGAGGGAGTGCTGAAAACGGCCGTCGCCTATTCCCTTTCTTCCCTTATTATTGTACCGCCTGTAGCCTTGGAATTTTTCTGCTGATGTTTTTTTTTTTTTTTCAGTGTCTCTGATGGCACCAGCCGATAGACGAAAGCGGAACAGAGCCTAGAGAGCGTAGACTGCGTGCTGCGCGTAGAGATAATACGCTGTATCGCAGGACCCCTCTATTTGTGGACTGTGTTTTTTTGGCGACCAGCCAATCGCCACTCATTATCAAATTTCTCCCCTCACTCGTCTTTGGTCGATCCGCCGACGGCGCCTCTCTTAACTCGTACTCTTCTTTTTTTTTTCTCGAATTTCTTCGCAAACACCAGAAAAATCATCGAGCGCCAAACGAGCGTTATCCAGTCAATATGCCGAAGAACAAGGGAAAAGTATGGTTTCCCTGCATTCTCGACGTCAGCGGGCGCGCCCGCGGGGCGTGTTCATTCAGAACCGTTGGCTGTCGCTGGGGCAGCCGTTTGCCGTTGGTCATGTCTTTGCGCCAGATGGCTGACTGTTTTCTTCTCTTCTAGGGTGGCAAGAACCGGCGGCGCGGAAAGAACGAGAGCGACAAGGACAAGCGCGAGCTCATCTTCAAGGAGGAAGGCCAGGGTGCGTTTCCCGAGAGCAGATGTTGGCGCCCTTTTTTTTTCGTCTCATCCTTCTGACACTCTCGTCTTTCTTTAGAGTACGCCCAGGTCATCAAGATGCTTGGTAACGGTCGGCTGGAGGCCCGCGCCTTTGACGACGTGGGCACGATGCGGCTGGCGTCGATCCGTGGAAAGCTTCGCAAGAAGGTTTGGTATGTGCAGACAGACACTTGAAGAACGGCGGCGCGCATGCTCTCTGTCATGGTTGCTAACATGCACCTTGTTTCCAGGATCAACACCGGCGACGTCATTCTGCTGTCGCTCCGTGAATTCCAAGACGGCAAGGGCGACGTCATCCTCAAGTACTCTTCTGAGGAGGCTCGCAACCTGAAGGCTTACGGTAGGCGTACCTTTCTCTCATCAGCCACTACGCTCCATTCTAACGCGTCCGTCCAGGTGAACTTCCCGAGCACGCCAAGATCAACGAAACCGACACCTACGGCGACGGCGGCGAGGCCGACGTCGGCTTCGAGTTCGACGAGGAGCGTGACGATAGCAGCGACGACGGCAACGGCCGCCGGGAAGACATCGACCTGGACAACATCTAGACGGCGGGAGCGGGCTAGGCGTTGGCGCGGGGAGGGTTGCCTTTGGGACGGTCACGGGCGGCCTACAAACACCCCCGGACACACGGCACCACGGCGGCGAGTAGGGCTCGTCCGCGGACAAAAGGGATTACAGAAAAAAACAGACGATGATACCAAACCACATCCACAACTCGCGCATTCCACGGTCAAACTCCCCTCCCACGAAATAGACGGAGCGGACAGCGAGCAGCCCCGGAAGGGGCTTGAACGCAGCATCCTCGGCCTACACTTTTGTGTCTCCCCGCACCACGCATGTCGTCCTGGAATGTCTTTTGTTTGGTTTACTGGTTTGCGTTCACTGCTTTGCCGACTCGTTCCAGAGCGCTCTGGTTCTACAATGCCTTTTTTTGGGTGGCTTTATTTGCCGAAGGACTGAGGACGCAGCATGCATGATAAAAAAAATCAAAAGCTTGCTAGAAGCAGAAGAGAGCAACAGTGAAACGGCGAAAAGCAAATGAATGGTTTTTTTAAACGGCATTTTTTTTCATGATCATGAAATCTCTGAACAAGCATAAGCAAAAAAAAAAAAAGAGTAAAAGGGGGTAAACAAATAACACACGTCCAAACCAAAACTCTCCCCCCTCCTCCTCCAAAATAAAATATGTAAGACAAGGCCAAAGAGGGGAGATGAGCGAAATTACAACGTAGGAAGTAGGGCAGCAAAAAAACAGAGTAAACAGAAAGAGAGCAGCAAGAAGCCGCAGGAAGAAGACGGTGCGATGCAGGGGTATCCAACAGAGTTTGTGCCGAAAGCGAGCAAAACAACAAGGATGAGGAAAGCACCGGAAGAAAAGCAAAAGAAAAAGAGAAGCAGTAGACGAAACCGGATGCAGTAAAACAAGGAGCAAAGGAATCTTCCCCTGCCTCTACTCGCGGATGGCACTGGTCGATGCCGACGGCTGGGTCGTGTAGTTGCCGCTGCCGGCATTCTGCTCGTCCTTCTTCGCCCCCCACCAGCCCATCCAGCTCGCCCGCTTGTTGGCGTTGTTGGCCTCTGCGTTGTTCTGCACCAGCCGCAGCGGGCGCGGCTTGGAGCCGGTGAACGCCGTCTTCTCGTGGTGCACTGGCCGCGGCGGGCTCTGGTTCTCCTTCCGGTTCGTGTTGGCGGCCGCCGAAGAGGCCGACGACGAGGGCGGCGGCGTCACGTCCAGCCCGCCAGACGACTCGCCCGACACGCTCGACGTCTCGCTGCGCATGCCCGGGAAGTTGCCGGCGCTGGTGGCAGTCGACCCGGGCGAGCGCGCGCTGTTGCTGTTGCTGCCGCTGGTCGCAAACGACCCGCTGACAAAGAAGTTCTGCGAGCCACGCAGCCCAGGCGACAGCGCCCCCTCGCCGCCGCTGCCGCTCTTATACATGGCGTTGACAACAGAGGCGGCAGACGCCGCGCCTATCGCGCTGCCCGAGCCCGTGTACTGCTCGCTCATGGGGCGCACAGGCCTCCGCACACTCGTCGAACGCCCCAACATTATTGGAACACTGGGCGCCGTGTCCGGGTTGTTGTGTGCTGACTCGGGCATGTACGTCGTCGGCCGGGGACGCGCGGTTGCGCTGCCACTGCCGCCACCGACGGCAATGGATTTGGTGCGCTTGAGGAAGGTCTGGAAGGCGCCTCCAGTGGAAGCACTGTCGGTTCCAGCCTGCTGCGTCCCCTCCGCCGGCCCCTTAGGCGGCGGCGGTGGCGGCAGCTCCTTGTCCGTGTTCGCTGGCGGCGACTGCTGCTTTCCATCGATCGACTTGTCCAGGATGTACTGGAAGTCCTTGTGTTCCAGCAACCGCTCGATGATCTTTTCGATGTACAGCGTGAGCGCCTTGTTCTCGCCCTGCAAGGACTTGATCTCGACCTCGAGGCGGCGCTGGGTTTCCGATGCACTCGTAGGATTGGTGTTGGTGGCCGCCGACGCGAGGAAGAGAGTGCTCTCGCCATTGTCCGTCTCGTTGTCGGTCAACTCCGAAAGCTCGTCGGCCAGGCTAGACGAAACCATGCCACGAGGGGCGGCGTCGCCGGCGCGGCCTTCGAGGGCATTGAGGGCGTCTTGGTTGGAGGAGCGCGGGCGACTGTGGGAGCGGCGGCCGCTGCTGCCACCGCCTAGGACGCCTAGACCGTAGCCAAAATCGGCCGCCCCAAAGTCGCCCTTGAGTGTCTTCTCTTGCAGCAGCAGCTGGTAGCTCTCGTTGTCCTCCATAAGGCGAGCGTTGGCTACGCGGGCCTCCATGAGTTGGCGCTCGACCTCTTGCAGCCGCCCGCCGCCCTGGTTCTCGGACTCGACAAGCTTGATCTGGGCCTCGGCAAGCTCCAGGCGCAACGATTCGATGAGCTTGTCTTTCTGGAGGAGGAGCTTGGAGTTGTTGCGGGAGTCGCTGCGGTTGAGCGACGAGGGCGGCGCGAAACTACCGCTGTCCAGGCTAGGCGAGTTGTTCGCTGAGGCCTGGTGTTAGCAACAAGGTATGCAAGCAGGGGACGGTGGGGGCAGGAAAGGATGAGGCGCACTATGCCTTGATGGGCGGCCTTCGTCGTCGGCGTGGCGCCGTGCCAAACTGTCTTTGAGCTGCTGGATTGCGCGCTGCATCTCTTCCTCGCGGTTGGCCATGTCCTCCTTCTCGCGTGTCATGGCACTGCGCTCGGCCTCGTAGATCGCCTCCATCTGCTGCATTTGCCGAACCATCTCACGCTTCTCGTTCTTGAGAGAGTCGGCCTGCTCGTCGTACTCGTGCACGCGCTCCTCGAGCTGGGCCTGCTCCTTCAGCGCCTCGTCCAGTCTGGCCTGCAGCACTGCATTCTGCCGCTGCATCTGGTCCCCCAGAGCCTCGGCCTTTGCCAGCCGATCCTTGAGGTCGTCCAGCAGGGCCATTGTTTCTGCGCGCGCCGCCTCCTCGGCTTCTGTAGCGGCCGAGTTTGACGCCAGCGCGATGCTCGAGCTGGGCCCTCCTGCGCTGCTGCTGCCACCGGTGGTCTCCCCACTGGCGCTCGTAGAGTTGATCAGCAGCGACTCGCGGCGCGCGGCAGCGGCAGCACGCGCAGAAACGAGCGTGCTCGAGCGCACAGAGCGGGTGCGAGCCACACCGCTGCCCGCCGGCGAGGCAGAGGCACCGGCACCGACGCGGTCGCCATTGCCGCCACCGGGTGTTGACCCGCGAGCCACTCGAGAAGGAGACTTGGCCCCGGCGCTTGGCGAGTCTCGGCCCGTCGCAGGCGTCCTCCTGGCGGTGGGAGTGGACATCGTTGGGTGGGGGAAGAGGGGGATCGAATGTCGATTTCAGGGCAAGATGGCCTTTCGAGCTTGTGGACCAGGCGGTCCGGGATAAACACAGTGTCGTAAATAAATAAAGGCAAAGGCCAAACGATGCCTTTGGAAAAAGAACAAATGAGCGTGTAAAGATAGATCTGTCCTGAGTATGATGTGCCGCTTTTCACGCGTCAGAGGGGGAAAAGGGTTAGCCAGTGAGGAGGCCGGTGAGAAGGCCAGTAGTGTGTTAAGCCCCTGACCACCGTAGCGTTTCGGGAAGGGCCAGGTCGTCGCGTTTTAGGGGGCAGTTAGGGGGGATGTTAGGCACTCGGGTGAGCCGATCCTTCCTTCACGCGGTTCTTGCGGCCATAGCGCCAAAATGCAAAATACAGGTGGGTCCCTTTATTTGCTGGCGAGGGCGTTGAAGAATGCAGCTACGGATATGCCTGAAGTGTTGATGTACTTTTTTGTTCTTCGAGAATTCTATGAGTAAGTGTAACAGAAGGTTTACGGTATGAGATGTCAAGAGGCTGCAAAAGAGAGATGTGGTTTGTGTGACTGTGTGCAGTGAATTTCGTGGGCGCTTGTATCAATAGTCTGGAGTAATACGTGGCGGCAATGGCCAACTGCACTGCCGAATCAGTGAAGTGCATAGCACTGTTGTGTGTGGGATTTGTTCGCATATAGGCCGGTTATTCTCTGTTGTATCTATCTTTTTCTGTGTGTCATTTTCGGTCTTTTGACTTGATGTAAACACAGCATAGCAAAACCTGCCCTCACACGGCGGGCCGATTTCTTGCTTGGAATGGGAGCCGTAAATGGAACTGCATAGCAGAGTAATCGCTTGTGTCATGCCACAGACAAAAGTACGAGTTGCACAGAAAATCCATCCACGGGAGTGTGTACGCCGGAGGAGCGGGGTAGTGACAGTGGCATTGAGGAGCATGAAGACGGTCTTCCGGTATGTTGCTGCCTGAGGTACCACCGGCGAAATTGGGTTGGCGTCTCCGGCTGTGCAGTAGTTCACCTTCCGTGTCACTAAAGCAGACATAACGTTGGGGGACGATCGTGTGTTCTTGACTATATTTCTTTCGTTTTATATCACTGTCGTGGTATTTTGAAAATAGCTGCCTCCTGAACGCCGTTTCATGCCCCAGGCCTTCCGAGAAAAAATGGCAGGCCGTGTTAACTGATTTTTTTTTATCTGCCTTCCCCCAAGGTGACGTCCTTTCGGTACGACACCGTTTATGCCTGCTGGTCGGCCAGAATGTCCGAGTCACCAGGGTCCAGGACAGCCATGGTCGAGCAGCGGAACATCTTGCCGCACGCGGTGCCCAGCTCAATCTGCAGTCATGACAGAGGTTAGTCATACGATCGGTACCCTCCAAAGTCGGCAAGACAATGCGACTTCTTCTCAGGGTAGGCCCAGACACACCAGCCACACGCGAGCGGCGCCAGGTGGCTATACGGCAGTGCATGGCTGGATAGTCTGGGCCATCTACTGGGAGAAGGCAACACAATGTGCGCCGAGAGAAAACAAAAGAGACAAGGCGGGGTATACGCACGTTGTTGCCCGAGAAGTGGTGGACGTTGGTCTTGCTCAGCATGCTGTAGTACTCGAGCTCAGACTTGCGGAGAGGGCTGGTGTTGGAGGAGATCAGAACCAGCTTGGCCTTGCCCTGTGAGAGAAGTCTGATTAGCTTGCTGTTCTTCAACGGACATTTGCACCACAAAAGCAGTTGCGACAAGAAAACATACACTGCGCAGAGACTTCAGGGTGCTCTTGTAGCCCAGGGTGACCTTGCCGCTCTTCATCACAAGCGCCAGGCGCGAGTTGCTGCATTTTTGTTAATACATCGTCCAGCAGCTGGTAAAAGCTCGTTGAGAGCATGGCTCTCGAGAGGAAAGGGAAGGGTCGGTAATTACATGGAGTTGGCATCCTTCTTGCTCTTCTTGGGGGCCATTGCAACGGTTGTCGACGAAAAAGAATGTCGTTGTCGAGAGGTTGTTGTGGTTGTCTGAAGGGAAGGAAAAAAGAGCCACGACGGGAAGCAGATTTACACCAAGAAAGAAAAAAACCTAGCCGCAAAAAAAAATCGGTTTAAAGTAAGTCCGGTGAATTTTCTCGGAAAAATGGGTCCAAGAGGGCATATGAAACCTAAGTGGCCCCGCTGTTCTCAGCCGGAGGCGGAAAACGGGCGGCGGGGGGCTTGAATTTTGCTTTGAAATCAGTAGAGGCAAATTCTCCAGAATTTTATTGCTTCCTTCCCTTTTCCGCCTTTCTCCCCCGGAACACCAACCCGACATCACAACAACCACACCTAGACAACGACCATCGAATACCGTCGAAATGGCCCGCCGTCCCGCCCGTTGCTACCGGTACTGCAAGAACAAGGTGCGTTCTCGAAGGGGAGGGAAATGATGGCAGGTGGATCGACAAATCGGAAATGGGTGCACAGAGAACAGACGACCGAGCACAACGAAGAACGAGGCGAAAGACGAGAATGAACGACGAACCCAGCAGAATCGCTACCATCGACGACTCGAAATCTCTTACGGGAATCCGAACGATTCTTTTTGGTTCGATGCATTCGAAACGACTTCTCGAATCGATACACACCCAGCAGCTGCGCTCGCTCGTCTTCGCCCTTGGCCTCGCCTTCGTTGTGTCGCTCGTTGTTCTCTGTGAATCCGGAACGATATGCCAAGTGAAAGATGCACTGCGATGTCTATGGGCGATTTGCTAACGGTCCTTCAAAACAGCCGTACCCGAAGTCCCGCTTCAACCGCGGTGTCCCCGACCCGAAGATTCGCATCTTCGATCTGGGCCGCAAGAAGGCGACTGTCGACGACTTCCCGCTGTGCATCCACCTCGTCTCCAACGAGTATGAGCAGCTGAGCTCGGAGGCCCTTGAGGCTGCGCGCATTTGCGCCAACAAGTACCTGACCAAGACTGCCGGCAAGGAGGGTTTCCACATGCGTGTGCGTGCCCACCCGTACCACGTCGTCCGCATCAACAAGATGCTGTCGTGCGCTGGTGCCGATCGTCTGCAGACTGGTATGCGTGGTGCCTGGGGCAAGCCCAACGGCAGCGTCGCCCGTGTCAACATCGGCCAGATCATCCTGAGTGTCCGCACTCGTGACTCTAGTATGTATTCGCCTATATGCAAAGGTTTCCAGTGACTCTGCCAGGACATTACTAACAACATACCAGACCGCGCTGTTGCCCTGGAGGCTCTCCGTCGCTCGCAGTACAAGTTCCCCGGCCGCCAGAAGATCATTGTCTCCAAGAACTGGGGCTTCACGCCTCTGCGCCGCGAGGAGTACCAGGAGAAGAAGGCTGCCGGCCGCGTCCGGGTGGACGGTGCCTACGTCCAGTTCCTGAAGAACCACGGCAACCTGGAGGCGAACATGAAGAAGTTCCCCGATGCTTTCTCGGCATAAGTCAGCACGTAAAGTGCTCGTCTTTTGCTGGTAAAGGGTTGGTTGATTGTTCTCAAAAGGCTTCTTTATGGTTTCCGTGAAAGATCAAGGACGATAGGGCAGACACAGCGGCGCAACTTTGGCTTCTTTTTTTTACCCAGGGGTCTTTATTTGTTCTTTGTCTGTTTTCTGTTCCGGAAGGGCCGTTTTGTTTGCCAGGGCCGTCTACGCAAGACGGCTGAGCACGCCTCTCGGTCTCCCAAAGCATCGCCATGCGTGACTCGCTTGTGGAGTACGGCGCAGGGCGGAGACCCGACTTGGAGCAGGCACATAGAGCACGGAGAGAATAAAGCTACTCAACTGAAAACAGAACACAATCTGCTGTGTGACCTGCACGATGACATCCTGACAGCTGATCCTCGTTCGGCACAAGCCGGGCAGATGGCGCGTAAGCCCGCGTCGATTGCTACAGCACACCGATGATCTGATAGCGAGTGGCAACGCTGGCATGATCTGGAGAAAGGAGCCTTTGGCGCGGGATTTGACAAAGCGGGCCGCCTTCTTTGTAGCCTTAGTCGCTCCCGCCGCCATTAATCCGGAATCGGAGGACTCGTATCTCCTAGCACAGGTCGGTGATTGCTTGGTCTTCGGCGTTCTGTGCGGCCTCTCTGCAGGAGCAACGCCGCCATAGCCGGCAATTCCAAAAAGGAAGGAAACAATTTTTCCGTAGAGTGATCCCGTCCGGGAAGGAGCGGTGTGTAGCGGTAGACACGCTCGAAAGTGGTGCATTTGCGAAAAGAGTGAGCGAGGGGGTTGGCTGGCTGAGCCCCCACCAACCTCGAACGCGGTTACGTAGCGTTCGTAGCGCTCTCCGTGTAGGACGGGCGGTAGCAAGCGCACGCAACGCCAGCACAGCGTGAGGTGCTTCAGGCGACCCGTCAGAGCATTATAGTGTGACCAACTTCGGCCCAACCTCGCCCCTCCTAGCAGGATCGCTCCTGCCCGCCTTGTTTGTCACTTTTAACCGTGCCCCTTTTCAATTTTCCCAACGTTTCCAAATCAGGGCGCGTCTCTTTCCTCTTTTTGTTTCTTCCATCTTGATTCTCTCGTTTCTCTTCTCTCCAGCTCACCATCCTTTGCCATCCTCTTATCATCCTTTCATCTCCTCACATTGTCTTAGGCAAAGGGCCCCTGCATCAACCCTCTCGGAGGATATACCGTGCAGTAGTCACGCGCCGTCCAAGATATATGCACGCGTTTCTCACCTACCTCAACCCCCCCCCCCCCCCAACCCCTCGCTTTAAACTAGTTCCCAGTCGGCACGTCGACTTGCGCGCGAAACAACCTCAACCCGCCGCCATCCTCACGCACTTTCGCTGTCCTCGTCCGGCTTGGCGTTGACCGTTCTTCATTTTCGCATATCGGGAATGATCGCGTTGCACCTCTAATTACTCTACTCTTTGACCCGCTAGCTTGTCTGGTTCCGGGATCCGCCACCCGATAGCGCTGGTCTTATCTACCATCAGCATTCATCAGCTGCCTCGTGGACGACTGCTCATCTCGTTTACTGCTTCTTTTTCTGTCTTCTGCGAAGCAGTCACTGCTCATCACACCCCTTCCTGATGGCGTTCCAACAGCCGGCACGCCAGGCTATCCAGCGGCCTCGTCAAGACGAAGCCGACGATCGTGAGAGCCATGTACCGAGCGTTGACAATGTCTTGCCCGTAGACGGGTCACAGACATGGGTTCTCTTCTCTCCCCGGACAGAAACAGCAACAACCACGGGGACTCCGTCCGTCCTCGACTCGATCCCCGCTTCATCTTCACAGCAGACCGCCGGCCGTTCGCGGCTCAGTGATCTGGGCAGCCAAAGCCTGAACCAGTCCCAATATGCATCCTCCTACGCCCAGTCGGCATATGCGCGCCCTTCCAACCTTCGCCTGTCCCTCCTCACATCGGGCCTGTCGCAAGCGCAAGATAGCGATGCGGTGATGAGCGACGGCCGTCCACTCGATGCCGAAGACGACGCAGAACTCGACAGCCTCGACAGTCACCTCCCAGACTTCCGTCCGACAGGGGCCATGGGCGCGATGACAACGGCAGGAGCAACAGCTCCGGCTATGGCAACAGGAGCCATGAGTCTGCCGACACACGACGGTCTGGGCTCCTTTCGGCTGGGCGAGGGTCTCGGAGTGAGTGCATCTGTGCTGCAGGAGCACCTGTATGCCTTTGAGCAGTTCAACCCCAGACGCATCAATAAACGGCGGCGTGAGAGCCTGGACCTAGCGCAGCTGCAGGCGGAAAATGAGTTTGTGGAGGATTTGGAGCGGACGCGCCGCATCGAGGCATGGAGACTGGAACACAGCCGGGTGCTTCTGGAAGAGATCCAGAAGGAAACCCGCCGCCGGCGGGGATCCGACCTATCTGCGCGGAGAAGTCGACCCAAGCCAGCCACCGAGAATGCCACGGTGGATGCCGTGAAACCTGGAGCGGCCAATGCGGCTTGGCACGACCAAGAGGTGGACGAACGGTTACTGCAACATCTGCGGGGTGCTGCAAGCGAAGCGGATGCCGAGAAGGATGGGCTCTGGTCGCAGATCACGCGCAAATTTATTCGCGAGGTGATGGGCATCGACGACCAACTTCTTTCGGTTCTCTTTGGAGAGGCTCTTCCCGACGAGGTCGAGGACTTGTCTTCCACGCCCAAGGCATCCAGCCCACTCTCCACCGCATCTCCGACTGCTGCCACCGCTGCCACCGGATCGGCTGCAACGGAGGCAGCAACTGCAGTTGAAGGAGAGAGTGGCCTGGACGATTCTACATCCTCGTGGCAGATGCGCATGCTCGAACGGATTGCAAAAGAGTTGGGCATGTTCATGCACAACCATGTGACAACGCACCCTGGCGCTTTTTCCACGTTCACACAAGTGCAGCAGATGCCGCTGCCATACGCCGGCCTGCCAGTCATTCCTGAGTCAACGACGCCCCCAACCCATGACGGGGTGTTGCTTGACGATGTGCAGCACGGGGCCGCGCAATTCGACGGCTTGGCAGCGAAGGATGGTCCCACGCCGACAGGGACAACGGCGTCACTTCCGCGCTTCCAACCCACCATCCAGCAGGCGCAGGAGATGAGCAAGGGGCTGGGAATAAGCACAGAAGGACAGAGTGCGACGACGACAAACGCATCGGCTTTTACTGCGTCTTCGGGCGCCACAGCAGGAGGGTTTACACAGGAGGAGTGGGAGCAGGATCTGGACATCAAGCTTGTGTTCCGGTATCTGCGGTCTCGCTTCTTCCCGAGCACATCGTCCTCCAGCAACCATACACACCGGCATCGCGTGGGGTCGAACGGCAGCGGGGCACTCAACATGCAAGACGCGGCTGCCAAGGCGGCGCGTGTACGGCAGCACCACCCCTTGGTTGGACGGAATGCGGCGCGGCAGGCAGGGGACCGGCGGTCGGGGGCGCCTGCGTACCGCAGTCTGAACCCGGTCGTGTCCACGCCGTCGAGCCCGCTTGCGGGGTTGCGAACGGCGACGTCGTGTGCAAGCCAGAGCACGCGGCGGTCGGCACGGCGCAGCAGCATGTCGTCACGGCATTCGTCGCGGCATTACTGGGACATTGGCGGGTCGATTGGAACGGGATCCATGATTGCATCGGTCGGGCCGATGGGCAGCTGGGGCGAGGTATGAGATATACAGCCCGTTTTTATTTTTGGGCAGGGTTATTTTGGTATGATCTATGTTTGGCATCTATTGGGATCGGACTTCACTACTTTCTACAGGAACGACACATCTCCACAGCATTTTTTTGGTATTTTCAAATCATACATCTGGGAACAGAAAGCATTTTCCAAGAACGACTTGTCTCTTCTTCCATGTCTCGTCTAATCTATTCTATCCACTGTACAACAGCACCGCCGACCACTCCTCTCTACTCGTCGCTCTGGATGCGGTTGGCCCAGCGCAGGCCCGAGCGCTTGCCGTTAGCAGAGGCCTTGTTGCCCCTGCCCTTGCCCTTCTTGCCGGTGGAGGCAGCCGCGGAGGTGGCGGTGGCGGCCGCGCTGGTGGAGGCGCTGGCGGCAGCGGCGTTGCTGGCGCTGCTGGCGGCGTTGGCCTGCTGGACGGCGATGCAGCCGCCAAAGGGGCCGGCGACGGCGTTGTTGCGGCAGCGGACGGTGCAGATGTTGCCGGTGGAGCCGCCGGAGCAGTTGAGGTCGGTGGGCATGGTGACGGTGATGTTGAAGTCCTCCTCCTTGGCGAGGGAGAGGCCGTTGGTGCCGGGGACGTTGTTGGTGACGGTCAGGTTGTGGGAGATGACGCCCGAGTCGCTGGCCTGGTCGAGGTCGCAGCTGTAGGGGCCGGCACCGTCGGCGTTGACCTGGTGGATGGTGACGGTCATGGTGCCGCCGGCGGTGACCTGGGTGACGGCGCCGTCGGCAATGGCCTGCTCGGTGTTGGCGGTGACGTTGATGCTGCCGGCGATCTCGGTGCGGCCGCACTGGCCGACGATGTTGGAGGCGATCTCAGCGTCACGGATGAGGGTGGCGTCCTGCTGGCAGGGCGAGATGCCAGTGCAGTTGCGGGGGAGGGTCGGGTCGACTGAAGAAGTTAGTTTTGTGTTTTTTTTTATAAGTCGCTGAGAAAAGAGAAACCTACCCTGGAACCCAACACTGGCTGGCGAGCCAACGACGCCCTGGGCGTTCATGATGACACTGTGTGCGCTGGCAGCAGCCAGGAGCGCCGAGGTGGAGAGGATGGTAGAGAAGTACATGATGGCGGATGAATAGTTGACTGAAGAAGAAGAAGAGAAAGAGAGTCGGGAGGAAAGAAAAAAAAAAGAAAAAAAAATTGTATATAACAAAAGAGCAAATAAATTGATCGTCAAGACCAAGAGAAGAAAACACTACCAGAGTGGGAAGAGAAAGGAAGGCAAAGAGAAAAAAAGAAACAAAAGAACGGAAAAAAAACTAGAGGACAAGGCGAGGAAGACGGATGGCACGAGGAAAGAAGAAGAAGAGAAGAGAAACCGGACCTGCCAGCGAAGCCATCGTGTTATGTAGTTCGCATAGGGCGTCAGACGGGCGCCAGACGGACGCCAGACACGGGGGCAGGTGTCCCCTGGTGGAGCTGCAGCAGAATGGCCCGTCGTCCCTTTTGTCCACTCGGCCGTTGGCATCGTCCCTTTCGCGTAGGAGGAAAAAAAAAGGGCCGTGAGGCTCCGGTGTGTGTGACACGCGCTGTAGCGGCCAGGACCCCCTGTGCGGGTGGCACGAAATGCGGGGACAGGGGTGGGGGGCGTGTGTGTGTGTCTCTCTCTGTGTCTTATGTGGTACCCCGTACAAGTTATAGTGTGTATGGCCAGGGGCACGGGCGGATCTGGCGACGGCGCGGCGGGCGATCGGTGCTACGGTGACCGGGGGGCGGGGAGGGTGTGGGCGTTGTGACACGGGTGTTGTTTGCGACGTTTCTTTTTGTGGAAATAAGGGACGT
Organism: Ceratocystiopsis sp. VPRI43766; assembly: GCA_019925685.1. NCBI lineage: Eukaryota > Fungi > Ascomycota > Sordariomycetes > Ophiostomatales > Ophiostomataceae > Ceratocystiopsis > Ceratocystiopsis sp. VPRI43766. Next base: position 405,722 of record JADHKF010000011.1, read on the forward strand.
TTGCGTTTCCAGCCAGGGGGTCAGACAGCAGTGAAGCACGCAGCAACAGACGACGGGGGGGGGCAGGGCAGGGCATTCAGACGATGCGCTGCGAAGAAACGTGCGGATCCGCAAGCTGGGGTGCAGCAGGTCAGGTCATGTTGCCGATGCTGGCCCGGCGGCAGTGGATGTGAAACGCATAAACGAAGTTTCGGGCTGAGCGCGAGCAATGCACGAGTCATGGCATGTTGACGAAGAAGCTATTCTGGGAAAGACTTACACTGGGTAGTGTGAGTTTATACTGGGTAGCAAGCCTGAGCTTATACTGGGTTTACTGGATAGCTGAGTTTATACTGCTTATACTGGGTTTACTGGATAGCCTACTGAGCTTATACTGCTTATACTGCTTATACTGGGTTTACTGAATTTATACTGGATTAACAGGTGATGCAAAATCACGTTTCTCATGCGTTTCAATGCCAGAACAACGTCCAATTCTCTATCGATCCCGTCTCCACCCCTCTATCAAACAAAACAGTCGTGCAACAGGCCGTAGCCCCGAACCGCCACTGCAGCCTCGCCGCCGCCAGCGCCTCCTAGTTGGACCGCGCACCCCAGCGCATCGACCGCTTCTGGCCGTTGTTGTTCTTGGCGCCGTGGTGTCTGTGGCCGCCCGTGTTGCCGCCCGCGTTGCCGCCCGTGTTGCCACCCGTGTTGGTGTTGGCCGTGCTCGACGCCGCCGTGCTGGACGAGGCCGCCGCGGCGCTGGTGGCGCTGGCCTTGCTGCCCGCCGTCGCGCTCGCCGCCGCCGCGTTGGCCACGGCCACGGTCGCGGCCGCCTTGCTGTCAATGTCGAGCAGCGCGTCGACCAGGGCCACGCCCTGCTCGGCCTCGGTGCTGCCGGAGCCCTCGATGGCGCTGATGGTCTTGTTGAGGTCGAGCTTGTTCTGCGCAATCTGCGCGGCAATGCCCGACTGCGTCTGCGCCGTCGTGATCGTGTTGGGGTCGTTCTTGCTGGCGACGACGTCGGTCTGCTGCACGGCAAAGCAGCCGCCAAAGGGCCCTGCCGTGGCGGCGTTGCGGCAGCGCACCGTGCACACGTTGCCCGTCGACGCGCCGAAGCACGCCAGGTTGGCCGGCATGGTCACGTTGAGCGTCGTCGTGCCGTCGCCGTTGTCCGTCTCGGTCAGCGCCAGGCCCGTCTGGCCGGCCGTGCCGTCGCCGTTGCTCGACAGGTCCAGGTCGCACGTGTACGGCCCGGCGCCGTCGGCGTTGCCCTGCGCAATCGTCACCGCCACCTTGCTGCCCTTGCTCACGCTGGTCACCGTCTTGGCCGCCAGCTGCTCCTCCGTGTTCTCGCCAATGTCAATGTTGCCGCCCAGCAGCGTGCGCCCGCACTCGTTGACCGCGTTCTTGGATATCTCCGAGTCGTTGATGATGTTGGCGTCGCTGCCCGTCAGGTCCACCTGCAGCGCCAGACTCTTGCCCGAGTCGCCGACCGCGCTGAGGATCACGCCCTGGGCATGGGCCAGCGCCACCAGGGCCGAGACTGTGTAGAGACGGAAAGACATTTTGAGAGGAAAGGAAAAGAGAGAGAAAAGGGAGTGAAGTGGAAACGAAGAGAAAGTAAACAAAAAAAAAAAGGGATCTATCAAAGAGACGAAGAGAACCTGACCAGCAGTGAATGGCAAAAAAAGAAGAAAAAAAAAGAAAAGAAAAAAAAGGAACAGTGACAAGCAAGGAAGGACGAAATGTATGAGATGGACTGAACGACAGGAGAGACGACAAGACGAAGGCAAAGGGGACGGGCACACGTACTAATAGTCTGGCTGCATTTCCACGAGAGCCGCTCCGGGGGCGCTCCACCGCGCCCTGGTTTCCAATTCTGCAACGGGGACTGTCGCGGCCACGCCTTTTTTCGTCTTTTTTTTCCTTTTTCTCTTTTTCTCTTTTTTCTCTTTCTTTTCTTTTTTTGTCCCTTTTTTTTCGTTTCGCTTTTTTTCCTCTTATCGAAACGATTCTTCCCATTGTTCGAAACGTCGCTTCCCTGGTCCTCCAAGGGTTGCGGCGGCTCGTATGACGGACGGCCAGGGGGACCAGGGGGGGGGGGGGGGGGGTGCGTGTGTCGTCGTCGCAGGGGTTTCGCATGTCTGAATGACAGCGACCCTTGAACATGGATTGCATGGCCCGTGCGTGGTTACACGACGTCGGTGTCGGTTCATGGCGCCTTCCTAATATCCTCGTAAGCCGTTTGAACAGGGAGGAAGGAGCCAGGAGAGCCGGGAGAGCCAGGAGAAGAAGTCCCTTGGTGCACCCCGTGATGGAACTCCGAGGACAAAGACACCCAGCACGGAAGGAGCGCTGGGCCGCGGGCAGAGGGGCTGCAACCGTGCTGGCCTCAGGCAGCTATAGCCACGAGGCCCATCTCCCCTGACTCGTTTATGGACGTGTATCCGCCCGTTGCTCGCCTGGCAGCCCTCCACTCTCATCTCGCCTCCATCGGCCCCTTTTTCCTCGACGTCTGCCCTGCCACGGCCAAACAGCGCAGCCACCCTGGCCCGATACGCGTCGTTGTCGGGCCACCTTCTTTTCCAGCACATCCTCGGCGTCTGGCCGCCAAATACGATACAGGGACAATGGCTTGGGGGAGCCCCTTGGAGCCACAGAGCGGCTCAAAGCAATGGCCCGCAACAAGGGTGGCCCCGTTGGTGCCGGTGAGGGCCGCAAAGACCCAAAGGCGCCTCGACTGCCAGCTTGCGTCCATAATGTCGCTGAGCCGTGCACCACAGGGCGTCTCCGTCCCGAATAGGCGCTCCTCTTCCTCTCGAAAGAGCCGCATGAACGCGGTGCGCTCCGCATCGTACGGCAGCCTAGCCGTCGGATACGATTTCGTCGAGCGAGGCAGACGTGAGCCACTTAGGAGCATCGAAGCTCTCGACCGGGACTGAGACTATAAACTCGAGGTCGAGCATGGCCGCCACGTTCCAGTCCTCGTCCACGAGAAAGTTTCACTGGTTTTTGTCGCTCATCTGCAGCACAAACGGCCCGGCATTCTGCAGTGACCGGAGAAAGACCCAGGTGGCCATCTGGAGCTGGCCGTCAAACGCACCCACGGCGGCATGGGGTGCGGCCAAGAACCGCTGCTCGTGGCGGGTGGCGACGAGCTGCTCGAGCGCCGCGGCCCGCGCACGCAGGCCGTGCAGGAAGACCAGCCGCTGCTTGTACTTCCCGTTCCTGAAGAAAGTCGTCTTGCCAGTCGATGGCCTCTCCATAGCGAACAACCCTCCCGTTTACGATGTGTGCTGTTTCCGTCATGGCAGGCACAGCGATGGCCTCCAGGGTTTGCTCGTACGCCAGAGAAGCTGGACTCTTTCTGGCTGCTCAGAGAAGCACTCTGCACGAACGTCTCTTCGAGGTCGTTTGTCTTGGGCCCCACTCCTCATTTCTGATTCGCCCCCCACGAGCCTTCAACGAACTGCTGCCTTGCTGCCTGCTCTGTGAGGCAGCCAAGAATTGCCCCCCGCCCTCCCGTCTCGGGGCTGTCATTGGCCACATTTTGTTGCCACTAGCAACCACGCTTTTTTGTATGGAGGCAGGACCCACCATCCGTCATCCAACTGTAAACACGTCGCAGCTTCCCGTTTTCTGCAGTTTGTCTGCGTCTCTATTTGCTGCTCCACACGGGACGGCGTCATCGACCGATTTCTGCCAGAAACACAAAAAAAAACGAAACGTCAAGACGACTTCGCTTTGCTCCCGCGAGCATCGACGACAGCCTTGACAGCAAAGGGCCCCTCTCGGACGGTGGTCCCAGTCGTTGTTCCTCGGTTTTTTCCCTCATCTCTCCCTGCTTGGCATTCATCATCCAATCGATGCCATCGTTATAATTTTTTTTTTCTCTCTTTTTTTTTCTTCTTTTCTCTCTTCATCTTTCCCACCCTCCCCTCCCCTTCGTTCCCATCTTGCCTTCCACATCGCCCACCATGTCCGACTCCGAGGTCGACTATCTCCAGCCGGGCTTTGACCCGGCCACCCTGACCAACCCGCGCCTGCGCTCCATCCTCGTCACATACAACATTCACTACCCGTCCAACGCCAAGAAACCCGACCTCGTCGAGCTCTTCCACACCCACGTCGCACCACAGGCCAGCCGCATCCTGGCCCGCCGCGCCCGCGCCAAGCGCTCCAGCATGGGCATCATCGACGTCGCCACGGCCGCCGACGCCGCCGACGAGCACGACGACGACAACGACGACCATCGCCGCCACCAGCGCCGTTCCAGCCCGCGCAAACGCCAGTCGCGGTCCACCAGCTACCAGCCGCAGCAGCCGCCGCCGCCACCGGCCGCCTCCGACTCGGAACCCGACGCCGCCGCACAACGCCTGCCTGCGCCGCGCGCCCGCCGTGCCCGTACCAAGACCCCGCAGGTCAAGCTGGAGCCCACCGACGAGGAGGCCGACATCTCCACCTCGGCCGCTACAACCTTTACCGACGACAACCCCTTCCAGAGCGGCAGCTCGCCGCTGACCACGTCGTCGTCCACGGCCGCGTCGACGCGCAGACGGCAGCGGACCGTCACCCCGCGCCACGAGACCAAGCCAAAGCGCGCCCCGTCTGCTGCCGCGTCACCCTACGTTGCCTCTCCGCGCGTCGTGTCCACGCCGGCGGCAGCAGCGTACCAGTCGCCCCTGCGGCGACCGTCTCCCTTTGCCTCGTCATATGGACCCGGTGCCACCGAGCTGGACGGGCCGGTGTCCGACGAGGAGGAGGTGCCGACCGAGTCGGACGATGTGGCTTACAGCGACGAGGATCCCCTGGCGCCGGGTGCCGAGTTCACGCCCGAGGCCCAGCTGGAGCTGGAGCAGGAGCAGGGCCTGGCTCATCAGGAGGCGGCGCAGCGCCGCCGCAGCAGCAAGCTCCGGCGGTCGAGCAGCAGAAGTCGCAGCCGCCACCGGGGCGGCCGCCGCAGCAGCGTGCTGTCGGCGCTCAAGGTGCCGCTGTTCGTGCTGACGCTGGCACTGCTGGGCGCCTACGGCGCCTGGTACCGCCGGGAGAAGCTCGCTGTCGGCTTCTGCGGGCTCGGCCGGCCGGCCGTGCCGCTGCTGGCCGGCGAGCTGGACCAGCTGGTGGACCGGTTTGACCAGCTCGACTGGGTGCCGCTCAGCGTCAACAGCTGGGTGCACGACTGGGTCGTGGACGCGCACCTGCCGCCGCGCCTGCAGGTGCTGGTCGAGCCGCAGTGCGAGCCCTGCCCGGCCCACGCCTTCTGCTACTCGGACTTTTCCGTGCGCTGCGAGAGCGGTTACCTGCTGAAGCCGCACCCGCTGAGCCTGGGCGGCCTGGTGCCGCTGCCGCCGACGTGCGCGCCCGACGGCGAGCGCGCCCGCCGCGTTAAGGCCGTGGCCGACAAGGCCGTCGAGGCCCTGCGCGACCGCCGCGCCCGCTGGGAGTGCGGCGACCTGGTCGACGACGACGGCACGGAGCTGGACGGGCCGGCCGTCGACGAGCCCGTCCTCAAGGCGACCCTGAGTGCCAAGCGCAGCCGCAAGATGAGCAAGGAGGAGTTTGACGATCTCTGGGCGGCCGCCCTGGGCGAAATTGAGACGCGCGACGAGGTTGAGGCCGAGACGACGGCAGCGTATCCGTGAGTCCCTTTACCTTTTGCCTTTTTTTTCTGTTTTCTTTTCTTCTTCTTCTCTTCTCTTCGAATCTCTGACCAAAGCCACTAACCAGCTACCCTGCTGGGCCGATAGAACCCCCGATTCCGGAGCAGTTTCAAACACCCGGCTATCGTCCACCTCGCTCGCTCGCCTTCCGCTCGCCTGCGCCGTCCGCCGATCCATCCGCCTCGGGCTCGCGCGATATCGATTCGCTCTTTTCCTTCTAGGCGCCTCCGCCCTGGCCGCCCTGTATGCGCGCGCCCGCTTCCGCGCCCGCCGCGCCATGCTGGCCCGCGTCCCTGCGCTGGTGGATTTGGTGCTGGAGCGGCTGGCCGCCCAGAAGGAGTTGTGGCTGTACGAGGAGGAGGACGGCGCTGCTGGTGGTGGTGGTGGTGCTGCTGGCGGTGCGGGCGGCGCGACCGACGACGATGCGGCCTTTCTGCCGGATCCCTTTCTGTTCCTGCCGCAGCTGCGCGACGACGTGCTGCGCTCCACGCACTCGCTGGCTGCGCGCGAGCGCATCTGGAAGCACGTGCAGGCCGTCGTCGAGCAGAACAGCAACGTGCGCACCGGCCAGCGCGAGGGCCGCAGCGGCGAGGTCGGCCGCGCGTGGGAGTGGATTGGCCCTGTCGGCACGGCGGCCGTTGGCGGCGGGCCGGGCGACGGTGTGGAGGCCAGTGCGCGGCGGCGCCGGAGCGGCCGCGTTTCGTGGGCGGCGACGCCGGTGCAGGGGGCCCGGAGCGGGTCGGAGCGGAATGCTGGGACTGCGGCAGCAACAGCACCGGCAGCGGCACCGGCAGCACCGGCAGCACCGGCGGCAGCGGCAGAGGCGGCTGGCCCTGGCGGCGGCGAGCAGAGCCGGTCGGCGTTGCATCGGCGGTGGCAGGAGTCCCGGCCGATTTACTAATGGCTTTCCCTTCTTTTTGTTTTTCTTGTCTTAATTCCTGACGGTTTTCTTTTTTGTCAATATTCTCTTTTATTGTGTCTTTCTTGTATTTTTTTGTGGTCGAATTTTGAAAGTTCCATCCTCTGATTTGCCGTCCTCTCTGGTTTTTCCATTCTTCTGCGAGTATTCTTCACCGACACCCCTTGCATCGATTTACTAATTTCCTCATACGGATTCATGCCAAAGGTAAGAGGCAAGGCAAAACTGGCGCATGGAAAGTGGAATTAAGTCGTTTGTAGCATATATAGTAGAAGATCAAATACAATAAAACATTGCTTGCCAAAAATCCCATGAAAACTGGCCAAAAATTCCAGATATATATAACACCAACACGCTCGGTGTGCCAACCGTTTCCTCAACGCCACCGCTGCCATACACATAAAAGAACACCTCCCCGTCCGCTCCCAGAAGCAAAACCAAACCCAGCGTGAAAACAAGAAATAAAGGCAAAAAGCCCCCCAAAAACGTAAGAGTTTAAACACCCCCGACAGCCGCATCGCCGTCTTCATGGATCTGGAACTCCATGGCCGCGTCAACAGCACCGCCTTCGTGACGGGCCTCTGTGCCAGTCTTTGCGTACGGCAGGGGACCAAAGCCGCCGTCACGCATCTGTCTGGCTTTCCCGCCCATTGCGGGTCCCCAGGTGACGCCTGGCAAGACCCCGTCGCCGCCAACGTCTCTGGCCTGTGCTGTCCGCCAAGCATGCCGCGACACTGGGTACTCGCTCGGCTGGCTGCTCACATCCGAGTGCGGCGACGCCTCTCTGTGTCGGTCGGCCTCAGCCTCGTGACTGACGTTGCCGTTGGTGTGGTGGCTTTCATTGCCGAGGTTGTCTTCCAGCCGTCTTCCATCTGCGTCAGCCATACCGGCTTCCTCCATCTCCGCATCAAAGGACTCGGGATCGACGTTTTCGCTGTCCGCCGATATGCTACCACTGTCCTCCCCATGGCCCTGGCTGTGGCCATGACTGTGGCTTTGAGAATTCTCATGCCCGTGCCCATGTTCGTTGTTGTCGTCTACCTCAATGCCTGGCCACGGCTCATCTTCGGGCAGAACAGCACCCTGGCGCCCTTGGGCTACACCGAGGATGCTGCCGCCAGTATGACGCTGCAGGTGGCCGTCCCGTGCCGTCGTTTCCGTGGTGTCTAGATCATCCAGGTCGTCTACTTCGTCTTCATAGACCTCAATGTCGTCGTCGTCCTGGGTCATGGGATAGTCTAGGTCCAGGTCTTCTTCACTGTCATAGCCAAGCATGTCGTGGTCATCGTAATAGTCGTCAACCGCAGCGTATGGGTCCATCGTCTGCATGGGCTGCCCATGGTGGTCGCGGTGCCACAATCTGCGAGCAGACGACGAGGAGGAGAGTGGCGGGTCTACAGCTGGCGCGTTGCTGTACGGCGTGGCATAGCAAAACGGCGTAGAGCCGCGGGCAGGCTTTTCGACTGCCCATGCCGACGGAACGGCGTGGACAACGCTGGAGCTGCGGCTCATGCTGCGACGCGGAGTGTTGCGTGCCCAGCTCACGCTTGGCGAGCGCGTACTGCGGCGCCGTTTGTGGATACCGCCAGCGACCACCGACGGGCCGGAGACGGCATTGTTGTGCGTTGTGAGCGATGGGCTAGGGCGGCCCATCTGCGTCGATGGCCGCCACTGTTCATCATGCGCAGAACGGCCTTGGTGGTGCGACGACGAAGGCGGCCTGACACGACTGCCGTCTGACCGAACACGGCGTCTTCCCACTGGCGACGAGACCGCCAATGGCAAAGGGGATGGCCGCCGTCCTAGAGCTGGAGGAGCCGGCATCGACACCGTGCGAAGGGGCGGGGGACGGCTGGTAGCCAACGGGGTGAGGTGTCGCGATTGTGGCGGCAAGCTATGCGTGAAGGGCGACATCGATCGCCGGAGTGCTGGCGACGAGGCCACATGATCCGTGGCCACGGGTGACTGGCGCATTGTGAAGAACTGCTGCGCCGACCCGGACACACCGCCATACGAGGCGCGCGTAAACTCCTGGGCAGTCATTGCCGTGTGACAAGGCTGCGCATTTGGAACCCGGTGGATGGGAGCCGAACGGACAGCGTTGGTTGGAGTTGTTCCCCGGCTGAAGGGAGACGGAGATGGTCGATAGCGGCTGGACAGCGAAGGCGATGACTGTGACGGAGGGTCATCCAGTTTGCTGTCCCAGGCCCAGCACTGCTCATCTGCGCCTCCACCAGTGGAGCTGTGGCCATTGATGGTCCCGCTGTTGCCGTCGCTACTCTTCTTCTCGAGCTTGCCTGCAGCCGGTTTCTCAGAGAACGGCTCCATCTCACGCAAACGCTGCCATGACCAGCCAGATCGGTAGGCGTGGCGGTCTTGCAAGTAAGCGTCAGGATGCGTAATGTATAGCCGCTGCAGCCCTGAACCCTTCATGACAACGCTAGATGTCAAAAAGGATGCATCCCACATGGCGGGCGTCAGCATCTCGGCACGGGTGAGGAAGCGCAAGCGTGAATCCTTATGCACCTTGCGCAGCGGCACCCAAGGGTGCTGAAGCCCAAGAAAGTGGTCGTTTTGTGTAGCCACAGTGGTTGGCGATGCCGTGCCTGCCGATAGCCTCCCCTTTTGGGAACGAGAAGAGGCAGCCATAGCCCGGAAGATGTGTCCAAAGGCGTTGGCAATGGCCAGTTGCAGGCTGCGGGCGTCCGCTCCCCGCACAGAGAGCGTCTGGACCAGGCCGCGGCTCCTCAGCCGGTTGTCGATCTTACGGCCTGGCACGCAAGCGCGAGGAAGCAGCCGTGGAACATCCGAGTACGTGGACATGGAAGCAGCTGCTTGCCAGTCCGACGCAGCAGCCGCTTCCCAGGCACCGGGCGATTGAGGATCCTGAGTCGGCCGGCTCAGGGTGCTGGGCATCTGCGTCCATTCGTCATCGTCGCAAACACCGTTTGGAATACTGCCCGCCTGACGACGCTGAGCAGCGGCTGCGGCGGCAACGGCAGTTGTCGTGGGGAACTGGCTCGCCTCAATCCAGATCTCCTTCAGAGGGAAAAGAAGAAAAACAACCTCCAGCTCCCACGGTCTGCTGTACGAGGGCAGCGACATCGACTGCAACAAACTGATTTGTGTCTGCAAGGATTGTAGTTGCGAGAAAATCTCGGCGCGGTCGGCCGAGGAGAGTGAGGCAGTTGTGGCGGCGGCATCGGCAGCGGCTGACACACGACTGCTGATGCTTGTGGACAAGGCACTGACAGTCGTAGCAGCATCATCGTCATTGGGGCCGAGCAAGCGGCGGCGGGTAAACAGAATGCTTGCGCTGCCAACGGTTGTGCTGGCATCGTCGTTGTTGAGGCGTTTTTCGACTTCATCGACGCGGGATTCCAGCTCGGTGACGCGCATGTCGATATGATCGTGCTTGTCCTGGTATTCCTCGTGGCCCGGAAAAAAGGAAAACGAGGGGTTTTCAAGCTTCTCGAGACGCGTCTCGAGCGCCTGCACCACACTCGACAAGCTATTGTGTACATCACCACGGACGACACTGGTGGAGTCACTTGCTCGTCCAGGCTCCCCATCAGCACCCGCCCCCTCGGCGCCGACAGGATGCTCGGGTGGCGGCGGGAGCGCACTAAGAAGCGCCGTAGACGCAGCGGCGTGTTTTAACGTATGAAGACCCCTGCCGGCGAATGGACGCAGGTATCTCTGGCTTGTCGACGAGGCAACCGATGGCGGCGCTTGTTGGGACGACAAAACAGACGGAGGGCGCGTCCGGCCGGTGTCTCTTGGTGATAGTCCAACATTGTGCGGAGCCCAGCTCATGGTGTCGGGGATGGAGTAGCTGTCTGCAGGCGCCATATGTACGGAGGACGCCACCGACGTAGCCGTCACGGAGGGAGGAGCTGGGGGAACAGAGACAAAAGAAGAGGCTGCTGCAGAAGGATTGCGGTCGTCGGCCGAAGGAACAGCGGATGACGCACGGGGGCTGGGGTCGCCGGTAGCACCAGCAATCAGGGATGCAAAAGAGGGCCCGAAGGAGGTCGAGAGATTTGTGGGAAAGGCGGCAGACGTTCCGGCAGGAAGGCCGCTAGGAAAATTGAAAGCTAGGTTGTCCATGAAGTCATCCGTTTTGCAGGCATCCTCGGATTGTGGAAAGTTCCTGTCATTGGCAGAGAGCACTTGGAAAGACGTCTCATCCTGCACTGGACTGAGCGGTGTTCGGTTGGCAACCCGTGGTCTCTTGTTCTCCTGTTCAAGCCCGGATGTGGCAGCAGATGTAGTGGCAGGGTCTGTGACGGCTGTCTCCTTGGTGGTTGCTCCTGGTGGAAGATGTTGTGCACTGGCGTCCATGGCGGGTCCCGAGGAAGAAAACAAAGAAGACGCAGAAAGAAGCGGCTGCTCCATGGAGGCGCCACTTGGCGGAGGGGCTGACGGGCTGTGGTCATGGAAGCACGCATGGTGCGAGCACATGCACCAGCCGGACTGGCTTGGGTCCGCCGAGTCCGGGCCAGTGCCCTTCTTGTCAGCGGCTGGTGCCTGGCCAGCGCCGGCCCTGCTCCAGAAGCGGCGGCAGCCACATTGCGCGCCGCCCAAGCCCTGGGCCAGGTCAACAAAGTTGCAGCGGCCACTAGGGAGAAGCGGCGAGGGGTTGTTGGCCGGAGGTGGTGCAGCGACGGCGTTGTCTATGTGAAGGGCACCAAAACTGCGGCCATCGTCGTAGATATTGAAATCAAAGGAGGAGGAGCTGTTGCCTGCATCATTGAGAGAAGCCGCAACGGTGCCGAGAGGATTCGCAGACATGGGTAGCTCTGGTGACGGTCATCGGCCAGTCCGTCGCAGAGACGGGCCTGGCTTCGGACCGGCGGACGGCAGCAGAGGTGTGTGCGAGAGAGAAAGCGTGACGAGACACGCGTAGCCGGCTTTCGGAAGGGCAGGGGAGGAAGGCCTGAGTCGACAATCAGATGGACGAGGGCATGGCTCTGTGCGATGGGAAATCAGGACACGTTAGAAGACACCACAGTTTTGAAGCCAGGCCGCGACGGCGGCCAAGAAAGACATCGAGCGAGTCAAGAGCGGTACCACGCCATCTCAATGGCCGCCAGCCATCAGAGACGAGAACGGGCAGGACAGGACACTGACCTCGTCGGCCTGGGCAATGAGAGAAGCGGCGAAGAATCGAGAGGAGGCAGCAGAGCGCGCGGGCGAGAGGACTGGTATATATACAGATGCGCAGAAAGAGAATCGAATGGCCGACGCAATGCCATGAAAATTGAAAAAGAACAAAAAAAATCAAAATGAGGCTGCGCTGGGTGCGCAAATGGCTGGATGGGAGTTGTTGACAGCACGAGGCGGCTGTTTTTTTTTGTGCACGGGCGGACAGAAAATGACGACGATGGGGAAGCGATTGCAGGATGCAGGGAAAAAAGGGAAGGAACGAAGGGGATTGGGGGGTTGCTGCAGGAAAAGAAAGTGGGAGGGTGGATTTCTGGAACCTCGGGGCGACCTGCAAGGGGGGAGGGGGAAGGAACGAGGCGATTAGTGGGGAGACCGGACGAGGCAGGCTTCAGCTGCCGGGCTGCTGTAGGACACGGGCAGGAGAACGCACGGCACACCCCAAGGTTTTGTGGCAGCTTGTAAGATACGGAGTACGGAGTAGGGGTGCTCCTTCCTATCTTACGGTGTGCCGGCGTATTACACGGCAGGTGCGCATAGCTAGCGTATCCGCAGCGCGATCCGCCCTACAAGCAATAATACTCGTCAGATGTTTTTGTGTTCGCAAGGCAGCAGCAGGCAGCGATGGCGGCGATGCAAGTACTCCGTACTCCGTACCCGTAGCGAGGGCGCCCGCTGCCAGAGCGAAGAATCAACAGCGGGACGCTGTTGGCCCACCCGCCCCTCGGCCGCTAACCTAGCACGCACGGCCCCCCCCAGGCCCAGCGCGTCGTCCCTAGCGCGTCGTCGTCGCGCGGTCGTCGCGCGTGTCCCGCTTTTTTCTTAATGGGCACCCGACGCCAAAAAAACGATTGGCTCAGAGTCGTCCCTGGCCGCAGGGCCAGACGGGTTCTTTGTTCTGCAGACGATGCGGTAAACAAACAAAACCAGGAGACAGCGCCCGATCATTTGTCGGATAAAGACACGGCTCGCGCTTCTCTGCGATTTTTTGTTTTTTGTTTGTTATTGTTTCTGATGTCTCCTATCTCAACCCCTATTCCAGAACACGAAATTTTCGAGAAGAATCGGGGTTTAAAATCGCCCGAAGCAAAGGCATACACAACGTTTGTACGATCGATAAAAGCCGGCGGATAAGAAGGTCGTCCTTGTAAGATACGATTCGTTCAAGATCAGATGAAGTCTGCACTCAACGCCATGCATAGCCGCTATGCTGTGTACGGAGTAGGGCATGCAAAAATTACGTTGATTCGATTTTGTTTGTTTCTTTATTCTCTGTGTTTGAAAAAAAGAAGGCCATCAACAGCCACTTCTCGGACTAGGTATAAAGAGAACAATGTATCTAGGCGTTTCTGCACAATTGCCGTGTCGTATCGCCAGGATCAAATAGAGCAAGCGCACAAAGTCGAGTCCTGCTGGGCATCATGCAGTAAGGCTAATCGTTCGCCGGCGATGCAGGCCCAGGACATTTAAACGACCAGGGTCCTTTCTCCACAGGCCATGGCTTCATCTAACCATTGCAGCAGAACTCTCCGAGTGTGTTGCAGAGAGGCACATTGATGGCACACTAAAGTGGTCAAAAGCAGATGACAGCTGCATCTCGGACGTGTCGAAAACGGCGAGTAAGTCACTCTTGTGTCTACCTCCGTAGCCGGCGACGGAACGCAGGCATCAGAAAGAAGTCAAGTAAGGCAGCATAAAATCTTTAGCCCACATCTGGTGCCCGGACAAGCCGGGCAGTCAGTCGTGGGCTCAAAAAATACAGAAACGCATACATCGGCCCATCACAGAAAACAAAGAACGCAGAAGCAACGAAGCAAACGCAGAAACAGGAGAAACGAAACAAACACAACAGGACAAATGGAAGCACTACGCATCACGCAGGTTGAACGGGTGGCTGCACCGGCACCAGGCGCGCTTCAACGTCTTAAGACGCCTCAGCAGAGCCTGGGCCGTGCTGGTGGCCGACGTCGCCTGTTCGGCCTCCACCCCGTCCGCCCCCCTTCTCTGTCTGCACACGGTCAGCAAGGCTGCATGACTTGGCAAGCGTTGCGGGTGACCATCACGGCGTTCACCGTATCAATGTGCAGCCTGGATGAAACAACGACGCTGTGGCCACGTCAACGTCGTGTTCCAGGAACCGGGCGACTACGGCTCCGGCGATGACCAGGTTGTTCAGGTACCAGCTGCTCCCCGCCCAGACGCAGCGGTCTGGGATGGCAGTGGCATGTTGGGCCCCCAAAGCTGTGTTGAAGCATTTTGTCAGTGTTGCTTCTTTCAATACTCATACCCATCTCGATGTGTTGACTCACAGTATCCTCTGCACTTGCGATGGGGGTTGCGTCTGGAGGTTATGCTAGCGACGAGCATACGACCCTTCCTGCAGAAAAGAAGAAGAAGAAGGAGAAGAAAAGGCGAAGGACCGGAAGGTGGGGGATGCGTATTTATAGGGAAAATTTTCCTTGCGCGGCCGTTTGCGTGCCTTCCTTTAGTGGCCAGTGAGCCTCCATCGCTCCTTCTTCATCGAGAACGAGGTGTGTTTCCGTTTTTTATCTTGCTCACCTGCGTGCCCATCGCTCCTTCTTTATTGGGAACACGGCACAGTGCCCCGCGACGTTCTTTCCCATGCTGCTTACGGGCCACCATGATATTTTTGCAAAGGAAATGTCGGCATCGTCAACATTGTATTGGATTGATAACGGCCAAGAGTTGATGTCTGCCTTGTACACCACGACGAGATTACGTTGTATAGGCTCACATGGCTCGAAGGGGTTGGCAGTGTATTATACTGCAGATTATCAATTTTGCTCAGGTTTTTTTTTTTTTTTTCACATTGAAATCGAATCGAATCATGAGATTAACGTTTTTTTGTTTTTGTCAAAGAATATCAAGCAAACAAATATCCAAAGCAACTACAAATCCAAACCCAAATTCAAAACAAAAACCAAAACCAATTCAATATCCTAATCCATGTCCTCCGGCTCCAGCTCGGTCCACTCCTTCTCGGCGACCGGCACCGTCACAACCAGGATGCCATTGTCCATCTCGGTGGTGATGCCGGACTCGTCGACCTGGACGGCGGCCGGCTTCTCCGCAGACGAGGCGGCCTCGCCGCCAGCCGCCGTCGCCGTCGCCGTCGCCTGCGGCGGCAGCGCAATCTCCCGCTGGAACAGCCCGACGCGCCGCTCGCCGACCACGAGGCCCTCCTGGAAGACCTCGTCGCCGGGCCGGTGCACGACGCCGGCGACCGACAGCACGCCGCGGCTGGCATCCCAGTGCACGCCAATGTCCTCCAGGCGCGCGCCAGGCAGCGCGGCGTGGATCACCCAGCCGTTGCTGGCGCCACCCGCAGCGGAGGACGGACGGCGGAAGACGTCGACGGGAGGCGACAAGACGTCGCTGTTGTTGTTGTTGTTGGTGGTGTTGTTGGTGGTGGCAGGGCCGCTGTCGGGCGCATCCGTGCCGAAGAAGAAACGGCCGGCCTCGCGCAGGTCGCGGGCCAGTGGGTGGCCCGACAGGGACTGCAGAAGCGGGCCCAGGACAGCAGCCAGGCCAGGTCCCATGGGGCCACCAGGACCGAACGGGCGGGGGCTGCCGGGACCACCGGGACCACCGGGGCCAAAGGGACCGCCAGGGCCACCGGGGCCACCGGGACCGCCAAAACCGCCAGGGCCTCCATGACCGAATGGGCCGCCGGGGCCGCCGGGGCCGCCATGCCCATGGGGGCCGGGAGGGCCATGAGGGCCGGGAGGGCCGGGCCGGCCAGGATGGCGCCGGCCGTGGTGCGGGCGGCCGGGGCCATGACCGTGGCGGTGGCCGTGGAACGGCGGCGGGCGGCCGTGACCGTGGTGGCCGTGGCGACCGCGGCGATGAGGACCCTCGTTGTCGGGGGCATCACCACGCGGCGGGCCATGCGGCGGGGGCGGACCCGGCGGCGGCGGCGGCGGGCCACCATCGGCCGCGCAGCAGTCTTCGCCACAGCAGCGGCGGCCAGCCCCGTAGGCGTACGGGTGGTAGCTGTCGAAGCGGCGGTGCCCGTGGCGGTGACCGTGGCGGCGGCCGTGGCGACGGCCGGCACGGCGCTCGTCGTCGTCGTTGTTGGCAGCGGCAGCATCGGCCGCAGCAGCAGGCGTCGGCGCATCGCTGCTGGAGGTGGCGGGTGTCGCGTTGCCCTGCGGCGCAGCATTGTCCGCGTCTTGGATCACAATGTCGCCGTCGTTGTTGTTGTTGTTGTCGTTGCTGCGGTCGGCAGCGTCATCGGAGTCCGACTCGGACGTGAACGAGGCCGAGTCAGACCAGAACGACGAGTCGCTGTCGTCGAAAGGCGGCGGCGGCGGCGGCGGCGGGTGGTCGAAAGGACCTCCGTGGTGAAAGCCGCCGTAGCCGCCGTGGCCACCACCGAAGGGGCCGCGCGGGCCGCCGAAGTGGCCATGGGGGCCACCGAAGTGGCCATGGGGGCCACCGAAGTGGCCATGGGGGCCGCCAAAGTGGCCACGGGGGCCACCGTGCTGCCCAAACCCGCCGTGTCCGTGGCCGTGGCCGTAGTGGCCCGGTGCCTCGTCGCCCAGCCAGTTGCCCTCGCTGTCTTGGTTCCAGGGGTCATAGTAGACCCCGCGCCACGACTCAGGCCCATAGAAGCTCTCGCCCCGCGGAGGCGGCGGGCCATAGCGATCGTGGTGGCGGCGGCCGTGGCCGTGGCCGTGGCCGTGGCCGTGGCCGTGGCGTGAACCATGGCGAGGGCCACCATGAGGAGGCTCATGGGGAGGACCATGCGGCGGGCCCTGAGGAGGACCCTGAGGAGGACCCTGGGGGCGACCGTGGGCAGGCCCATGAGGCGGGCCTCCAGGGCCGGGACGGAAGGGAACAGAGAATTCACCGCCAAAGGGCTGGTCGCCGCCAGGGGTGTCGGCAGGACCGCCAGGGGGAGGCGGCGGCGGCGGGTGCGGCGGGCGGTTGGGGCCCTGCTGGTCCCAGAACGCGGGGGGAGCCATGTTGATGATGGGTGATGGCAAGACTGAAAAGACAAGTGTGGTAGATGAAAGATGAGAAGATGGAAGAGATGATAAGATGGAAGAGGAAGAGAATGATGAAGATGCAAGACAGAAAACAGCTCCAGAGGGCTGCAAGGCCGGTTTAAATAGGCAATGAAGACCAGGCAGAAGCAGACGATGACGGAGCGGAGATGTAGGACCAAGGCTGCTGGTTGCACGCGCGCCCCTCCTGCGGTGGCAAAAGGCAGTGAGTAGCCTGGCCCTGCGCGGGCCTGGCTATGCCCCGAAGGTACACTGGCGCCGGCGCTCTGCAAACAACTCTACCTGCGCAAGGCCGCGTGGCCCCCCCCCCGGGCCGAGCTAGTCGCCGGCGCACGTGACCCGCTAACGCCCAGCCGGGCTCGGCGGCCTCTTGCTATAGCGCTTCACAGCCGCTGCCGGGCGCCCGTCCCAGCGCCGCACAGGCGTCGCCCCCCGTGCATGCCAATGGTTCCAATGGATTCTAGTGTTTGTTTGAATTTTAATGTACAAGATCGGTAGATGCACAGCCTTCATCGAACAACTCTCCACAACACGTCATCTCCTCGTCCCGTCCCGCCGCTAACTGGCATCGCCACCCCCGTCTGCAGCGGCTGTTGCCGCCTGCTGCAGCTTGGCCTCTGCCTCCTCGGCCCGTCGGGTCGCCTCCGCCACCTCCCTCTTCAGCTGCCGGATGTACTCGATCGCCAGCTCCACCGTGTCGGCCTTGCTGTTGGGGCCGTCGCTGCCGCCGCCCTTGCCCCCCGCCTTCTTCGCCTCGCCCTGCCCGGCCTCGGCCTCGGCGTCGTCGTTGCTGTTGTTGTTGCTGTTGTCGCTGCCGCCGTCCTTTTTGGTGGCCCCCTTGTCCTTGGCCACCGGCGGCAGCATCGCCGCCATCTCCTGCAGCGCCGCATTGATCCGGTTCCGCCGCCCCTGCTCGGCCAGCTTGTGCGACGTCCGCTTCGACGTCAGGCTCGTCGACAGCTCGCTCGGGTACGACACCCCGGGCACCGTGTTGCCCTCCAGGATGTTCTGGTAGTTGGACTTGGTCGCCAGCAGCCGCGACGCCTGGTCCTCCGCCGCCGACATCGGGTGGCCCGGCAGCAGCGGCTTCAGGTTCGGCGAGATCCGCGGCCGCAGCGCCGGCGAGATCTGCACGCCCCGCGGCAGCAGCTGCGGCGTCCGCCGCGTTGCTGTTGCTGTTGCTGCTGCTGCTGCTGCTGCTTGTGGCGGCTGCTGCGTCGCCGCAGGCGTCGGCGGGCCGCGTGGCGTCGTCGAGGATGGCACCGGGGAGGGCGCCAACGTTAGCGTGCCTCTCCGGGCGTTGGGAAACAGGGGCGGCGGAGGCGGCGCCGCTGCCGTCGTCGCCGGTGGCAAAACGGTCGATGACGATGATGCCGCCGCCGCCGACGACGACGACGCTAGCGTGCGTTGAGGTGGCGGTGCCGACTGCATCGAGGCCGCATCCGACTCCAGAAAATCGATGCTCAGCGACTCCGGCAGCTCGAGCGTCTCAATCTGCTCGTTCGCCACGTTGGCCGCTGCGCCCGCTGTCGGCGACGGCCGGCTGCTGGCGCTCAGCGCAGGCGACGGCTTGTGCCGTTTTTGCCGCGACGACGTCAGCCGCATCAGCGAGGCCGGCGTCGCCACCACCGGCGCATTGTTCGAAACGGTGCCGGCCGCCGCGTCGGCAGAAGAGGTGGCCGTGCCGTCCGAGGCAACGGCATGCAGGTAGGGGGACGGCAGGGCCGACGACGGGCGCGGCGGCGGCGGCATGGCCGTCAAGTTGACCGGCGACACCGAGCCGTTTTCAGAGTCTGTAGTGCCCGACATAAGCAGCTGCTGTTGTTGCTGCTGCTGGTGCTGTTGCTGGTGTTGCTGCTGCTGCTGCTGCTGCTGCTTTCCAGCAACTGCCTCGGACAGCCCTTCCTTCTCGAGCGACTCGGCCAGCTCGCCGAGCGTCTTGGCGCTGATGATGGGCGTCGTCGTCGATTTTTTCCGCTGCGGCTTGGTGATGGGCGACGGCCGCACGTTGGGTTTCCGCGTGCGTCCGCCGTTGTTGGCCTTTCGCGCCTTCTTGTTCCCGTCCGTGGCCGTCACGCTGGGCGACGGTGCCGGGTCGGGCAGGTAGAACATGTTGAGGTCCAGCTCGTTGCTGGGTGTTGTGCTCGAGTCAAACAGCGACGACGTCGACTCGACCTGCACCTGCAGGGCGGGCGACGTCAACGGCGTGAAGAAGGCGCTGTTGAACTGGGCGTCGAACTGCGTGTCCAGCGGCGTGACGGCGGGCGACACGAGAGGCGTGAAGAGCAGCTGGGGAGTTAGCGAGAGAAGACAAAAAACAAAATTGAAAAAAAGGCCAAGTTGGCCACCAACCTCTTGCTGATCGTTCGCTTGCTGGTACCGCTCAAAGAACTGGTGCTGCCTCTGCTGCTGGCGCCGCATAGACATCTGCGCGTGCTGCTGTTGCTGCTGCTGCTGCTGCTGCTGCGTTTGGTGGTGGTGCTGCTGCTGCATGTGCTGGTCATTTGCGTAGAGCTGGCTGCCAGACTGCAGCTCGAGGCTCTGGGGCGTCGGCGGCATCATGTAGGGGTTCTGGTTGGGCTGCGGGCTGGCAAAGAAGTTGGCGCTCTGCTCCTCGATCTGGCGCAGCTGGGCCTCGCGGCGCATGCGCCGAAGATCCTCGATCTTGGCATCCAGCTCGGCGAGGCTTGGCGACGCCGACGCCGACGCCGCCGCCGTTGCCGCGGGCGGCGCAACCGCGTGCGTGCTGGCGCTGGCGGTGCCGGTCATGGGCGTGTCCATGTCCTGCGCGGACGAGGTCTGGCGCAGCAGGTCGGCAAAGCCGTAGTGCTGCATGTCGTCGGCGCCGTGGCTGCCCATGCTGCTGAGGTCGAAGAACTGCTGAAAGTCCTCGTCGGGCAAGCCGCCGTTCCAAGTGGACGTGCCCGCCATCGCTGCCGGTGGTCTGGTGGTGTGCAAAGAAGGAGAGACTGTCTGCAAAGAGCGAATGCGTCTTGTCGCTGCAGTTCGGACGACGAGCGAATACAAAGACGGGATTGGAGCAGGAGGGGTAAGACGGTAGGATTGAAGATTCCGGAAATATGAAAATAGGAACGGAAAAAAAGATGCTAACCGACCCACTAAAGCCTGCTACAGCATAGCGCATCAGGCAAGTACCTCGCAGAAAGTCCGAAGCAAGATTTCGGGACCGGCTCACTACACCTCGGTAGCCGGTTAGGGTGAGCACAGAGCGCAAATTCACGAGAACGAACCCTGGCAGATGCCATGCAGCATGTAAAACATGCGGTCTGGAACGTGGTGTCTCGGAAAAAAAGAATAAAAATAGAATAAAAAAGTAGAATAAAAAGTAGAATAAAAAAGAGAATAAAAAGGCAAAAAGAATAAAAAAGAAAGTTTGCGTCGGCCGGGAATCGAACCCGGGGCCTGTCGATGGCAACGACAGATTTTACCACTAAACCACCGACGCTGTTTTTGACTCCCGGAGGAATCGCCCTCAATTGCTTGGGGGCTTGACGAGAATTTCCGACCGAATATACACTTATCTAGCCTGGCACCACATCGGCTGTGGCCGTGCTACACGGCAAATACGTATTTGTTCCCTGTAGAAGGCCGTGCAGTGGTCCACAGGTTGGGTATAACGGCAAGAAAATGGAAGGTGATCAATGCATTGTTTGAAGGAATCACCAATGATGACACAGAACCTGCATGACAGCTGTCACTCGTCAACTGCCATGCGCCGTTATGACGCGCAGGCATCTGACATCTGTCATACCTGGGTGCAGTCCCACCACCGCGTCACAGATGTAGATCTGGCTTGCCTTTTCTCAAACAACAGTCTTTCGAATAGATGACCCCGTTTTGAATCAATCCTCGTCTGTAAAAGGCAGTGCAGTGTAGGCGAAAGACGCTGAAGACAAAGAAAGAGACCCACAAGTCACATGCAATCCGTGTCACATGACACATCCGGGCACAACCCCCCGTCAACAAGCAGGCGCGGCCGCCTGTCGCCTCGTCTGCTCGACCTGCAACGACCACACACCGACCGGAAGATGATTCCGGAAGCCAACGGCCGACGCTACCGGTCCAAGAAGCTCCGGCCATGCGACATCTGCCGCTCGCGCAAGGTGCAATGCAAGTACCTGCCGCGCGATGGCGACGTGGCGCTGTGCGAGATGTGCGTCCGCCTGGGCCGGCGCTGTACGTTTGTGCAGGGACCACCCCAGCGCCGCTACCGGGGACCGACGGGCGACGGCGATGGTGCTGATGGCGCTTCTTCTGCGGCAGCGGCGGCGGCGGCGGCTGCAGACAACGAGAGCCGGCCGGCGGCCGGCCCAAACGCGGGGGCGTCCGTCCCCGGCGTCGGCGGCAGTGGCAGCAACAACGGCGGCAACAACGGCGGCAACAACGGCGGAAACGGTGGCAGCAACACCGGCAACGGCGGCAGCGACCATCTCTCGCCTCTCGGCATGTCTCCCTTGGGCATGTCGCCCCTCGGCATGGCGCTTCCGTCGGCCGTCCAGCAGCAGCAGCAGCAGCACGCGGCCGACCCGATGGCGGTCGGCGCGTTCCAGGACGGCATGTACGGCGCGAGTCCGCGGTCTGCCGGCCTGGATCTGTCGACGATGAACTGGTGGGCCACGCTCGAGACGCCGCCGCCAATGCTGCCCGTTGGCCTCGGCAACATGCACGGCGCGCTGGCTCACGGCTTCCCCCTGATGCCCGACGTCGCCGCCGCCGGCGTCCTGGCCACCATCTCGGCGTCGCCGGCCACGACCACCACGTCGCCGCAGCAGCAGCCGCTGCCGCCGCACGGGCCCCTGACCGGCGACAACAACGAGCAGCACATGCAGCAGACCTCCTTTGACGACGCTGCCGCCGCCGCCGCCGCCGCCGCCCACGGGCACGGGTACGCCTCCACCTGGGACCCGACAAGCACTGGCCGGCCGTCGCCCGAACAGCAACAGCAGAAGCAGCAGCAGCAGCAGCAGCATGGGGGACGTCTTGGCCCCGGCGGGCCCGGAGGGCCGTCGTCGACGACGTGGCCGGCCGAGTTTGCGCTCGAGTCGCGGCGCGGCCACTCGAACCAGTGGCTGGGTCTGTCGGGCGAGTCGGACCCCTACTTCCTGCGGCACTACTTCTACAACGAGTTTGACACGTACCCCATGTTCCACCTGCACTACCGCAAGGTGGCCGACGACGCCCTGGTCGTGCCGCCCGACAACGGCCGGCCCACACACGCGACGCCGACGTCGTCCCTGGTGCCGTCGCAGGTGCCCGTCGGCCCGATGCCGGTGCAGTTCGTGCTGGCCGACGAGTCCATCTGGCGCGAGGACGTGCACGCCGCCGAGGCCATCTTCAACGGCGGCAGCACGGAGGAGAGCGACGCGGCGCTGCTGTCGCGGCTAGTGCCCCACGACCTGGCGAAGCGCTTGCTGGGACTGTAGGTCTTGTCTTTGTTCTCTTCTTCCATTTCGGGGGTTTTGTTCTCAGCTGACCATCAGATACGCACGCTATTTTCATCCCAGCTACCCTGTCCTGTCCCTTCATGACCTGGAGCGGATTGCCGACCTGGAGCTGCAGCAGGGCGCGCACGGCAGCAGCGTCGACAACGCCGCCCTGCTGTCGTTCCCCGTGGGCCTGCGCAGCGCCGTGTATGCGCTGGCCGCGCCATTCACCTTTCTCGACGACGAGCTGAGCATCACGCGCGGCTACCAGGCGGTGCCGAGCGGCGAGCTGTGGGCCCTGGCGCAGCGCAGCTTCCACCGGGCCAACCGGCTGTCGCACATCTCGTCGCTGCAGCTGTGCCTGCTGCTGCTGCAGCAGCCGCCGCACAGCTACGTGGCGGCCGAGCCGCCGAGCTTCTGGGCGCTGTCGTGCACGGCGCTGGCGATTGCCGAGAACCTGGGCCTGGGCCTGGACCCGAGCGACTGGCGGCTGCCGCGCTACGAGGTCATTCTGCGGCGGCGGCTGTGGTGGATGGTGCACGCGACGCACATCTGGCAGGCGATTGTCTTTGGCCGGCCGAGCCACCTGCACAGCGACAACTGGAGCGTGGCGCCGCTGCAGCCCGACGACTTTGAGACGGCCGACGGCGCCGACGGCCACCCGGTCTACCTGAATGCGGCCATCCGCGCGGCCATTGCGCAGCAGGCGCCGATCTGCATGGCCGCGTGCGAGCTGAGCACCATTGCCGCGGACGTGCTGCGGGAGTTTTAGTACGTCGTCCACCGGCCCAGCATTGCCTTCCCCCCTTCCCCTTCCCTCCCCCCGCCCGCTGACACCACAGCACCGTCAAGGCCAACCGCAGCGCGCCCAGCCTGAGCACGCTGCTGGGCCGCGCGCAGCCGCTGCGGACGCGCATCGGGCGCTGGCGCCAGACGCTGCCGCTGCTGGCCAAGCCGGCGTCGGCGCTGACGGCGGACGAGTTTGCCCAGGGCGCGGCGCTGCGCATGTCGCACCTGACGCTCGAGCTGCTCATCTTCCGCGCCCTGCTGCGGCCGCTGACCCTGCAGACGATCACGCCGGCCGAGAGCGCGTGCGAGCCGGTGTCGACCATCTTTGAGAACGGCTACGCCTGCGCCAAGGCCGTCGTCGACATGGTCGGGTCCCTGAAGGCGGCGCACTTTGCCAGTTCCTGGCCGTCCTGTCAGTCTCTCTTGTGTCTTTTCCCTTTTTTTTTCTATTTTCCTGACAGACCAGACGTCCGCCACCAGCTGTGCTACGTGTCGACCTTTCTGCTCATGAGCCTCGCCCAGTCTCACACGACGGCGCAGGCCACGCGCTACCTGACGCTGCTCGACCAGTGGCGCCTGACGCTGCGCATCCAGGCCCGGGCCTGGCCCATGGCGCGGCTGGCCGCCATGCGCCTCGACGCCATCACGTGGAAGGGCGTGGCCAGCGTGGTGCACGCGGCCGGGCCCGACAGCCCGGCGTTTGCCGCGCTGCGCGAGCAGGACAGTCGACCGCCGGCCGGTCCCGACGAGGTATGAGAGAAAGCACAGTTACGATGGCTAATTTTTTTTTTTTTTTTCATTCAACTATCTTGCTGCACAAAATTACAGCTTCCGCGCCGCGTCGTACCGCAAGACGGCTCCCAGCAGGACCTGGGCGCCGGCGACGCATTCCTCAGGGCTGCAGTACTCGACGGGGGTGTGGCTGAGCCCGTCCTTGGTCGGGGTAAAGACCATGGCGGTGGGGCAGCAGCGGCTGACGTTGCAGCTGTCGTGGGTGGCGCCGCTCAGCATGTGCTTCCACAGGGCGCGGCCCTCGGCCTGGGCGGCGGCGTAGCCGGGCAGCTGGCGGCAGACGTCCTCGGCGGCCTCCTCGACGACGCGGATGCAGTCCGGGTCGAAGCGGACGGCGCTGTTCTCGGCGAGCGTGGTCCAGGAGACTTGGACGCCGCGCTCCGAGTCCTCGGCGGCAATGGTGGCAAAGGCCTCGCGGCAGCGGGCGGCGAGGTCGGCGACGCCCTCGTCGGTGGCGTCGCGGATGTCGAGGGTGAAGCGCACGGTGTGTGCCATGGTGTTGATGCTGCCGGGGAAGGCGGTGAGGCGGCCGGTGGTGACGAGCACGGTGCCGCCGGCGGCCTGGGCGGCCTTGGCGGCGGCGTTGGAGGCGGCAATCATCTTGGCGGCGGCGAGCAGGGCGTCGCTGCGGGCGTGCAGGGGGGTGGTGCCGGCGTGGCTGTCGCGGCCGCGGACCTCGATCTCGTACCACCAGCAGGCCTGGCCGCGGGTGACGACGCCGATGGCGCGGCGCTCCTGCTCGAGGATGGGCCCCTGCTCGATGTGCAGCTCGAAGTGGGCGGCGAGCGGCTGGGCGGCGTACGCGGCCGGCACGGAGCCGAGGTAGCCGATGCGGGCGAGCTCCTGCTTCATGTTCTGGGGGCCGGCGGCGGCGTCGGCGGGCGGCGTGGTCTCGGTGCAGTTCCAGGCGGTCTCGAGCGGCAGGACGCCGGCCCAGACGGCGGACGCGGCGGTGACGAGGGGGAAGCGAGCGCCCTCCTCGCTGGGGGGGGGTGGTCAGTGACTGAAAGAAGAGAGAGGAAAGGAAAGGCAAAGAGGCAAGAGAGACGCACTTTGTCCAGTTGACGACGCCGACGGGCCCCTCGGTCTCGTAGCCGCTCTCGTGGATGGTGCGCAGCGCCTCGAGGCCGGCCATGACGCCGAGAATGCCGTCGTAGCGGCCGCCCGTCGGCTGGGTGTCGAGGTGGGAGCCCATGACGACGGGGGCGACGCCCGGGGCCTTGCACTTGCCGGGCCGGATGGCAAACTGGTTGCCGAGCTGGTCGACGGTGACGGTGCAGCCGACGGCGGCGGCCTGGGCGGCGAACCAGTCGCGCACCTTCTTGTCGTTGTCGTCGAGCGAGAGCCGGGCCATGCCGGTCTCGGTGGGCGCGTCGCCGTAGCGGTGGGCCTTGCCAAACTCGCACGTCTCGTGCAGTGCGGCCATCATGCGCCCGCCGTTGATGCGCAGCGACGCAAAGCTGCGGCTGCCGGCGGCGGCGGTCATGGGCGCCGGGGCCTGTGTTGTGGTTGCCGTGGCCATGGTGCGTGTTGTCCGGGATGCACAGCGCAGCAGGAATGCGGAGGTGGTGGTGGCTGCGAGTCGGAGTCCGGTGGCAGGAGAGGACATGGCGTGTGTGAAGCTGAGAAGGCCGCGCGTGCCTGAGCCGAAAGCGTCGTCGTCGCGGTCGCCGCCGTGATATGGCGGGTGGCGGATAAGAGGGCCGGCAGCCGGGCCGTCAGACGGAGTCGGAGGAACTGGTAAGCAGGTGGGGCAGGTGGGGGCTGGGGGCTGCGTTCCCCGGCGCTAGCGGCCTAGTGCTGACTAGTCCCCGCCACGGGCAACACGAGAATGGGGCACGCACGAGATACAGACTACAGCATTAGACGTTACGGAATAGATTCGGGCTATGGGCACTATCACTGACCCCCCTTGGCCACCTGCTCGGCCAGCCACTCGGCGGCAATGTCCTCGCACTTGCTGAAGACGACGCTGTCGCCGCCAAACGTCTTGAGCCAGCCGAGGAAGCGGTCGATCATGGGCAGGATGTGGGCGAGGCCGCTGACGTCCGGGTGGACGAGCAGGGGGAAGATAAAGTCGGCGCTGGCGCCGCCCTCCTTGGTGCCGTTCTCCCACAGCCAGAGGAAGCGGTCGCGCCACATCTGCTCGACGACGCGCGTCGACACGTAGCCCATGCTGTTGCTGAGGTGGGGCAGGTACATCATGGGCATCATGTCCTCGTTGTACCAGCCGCACGGCAGCTCGACGAGCGGGTGCAGGCCGTCGGCGGGGAAGGCCTGCGACGCAATGGCGGACGGGTGCAGCCACGAGGCGGCGGGCTTGGAGAAGTCGATGGTCTCGACGGGCGGGTCGCTGGGCGTGAAGTACGGCTGCGCGTCGTGGTGCATGAGCGACGAGTTGTAGAGGAAGCCGTGCTGGCGCAGCAGCTTGACCGTCGTCTCGCGGATCGTGTACATGGGTGCGCGGTAGCCGCGCGGCTTCTTGCCGGTGAGCTTGGTGCAGACGTCGATGCTGGGCGGTTAGCGTTCAGGGGGTTCCGTCAGGGACAAAGTTCACAGACGCACCACTTCAGCAGCACATCCGTCTCCTGCTCCTCGGTCATCTGGTAGATGCCCTCATGCGAGTAGCCGTGCAGGGCAATCTCGGCGCCGGAGCGCAGCACGGCCTGCGCGGCCTCGGGGAACGTCTCGGCCGTGTGCCCCGGCACGAACCAGGTCATCTTGTCGGCCACGCCGTTCTTGGCAAACATGTCCAGCAGGCGGTACACGCCGACCTGGCCGGCAAAGATGCCCGAGCTGTAGTCGGCCATGTTGTTGTCCTTGTGGCAGCCGGTGCCGAGCCAGTGCGAGACGGCGTCAAAGTCGACCGACAGGGCCACCTTGACCTTGCGCGGCTTCGCCGCGGCGACGAGGGGCGACGCCGGCACAAGCGCCTTTTGCGGCGCCGGCACGCCGCCGCCGCCGGCCGCCAGCACCTCGTACTCGCAGTCGGTCGGCATGCCGCCGTTGACGGGCGCCAGGTCCTGCGGGCACGAGCTGAGCGCGATCAGCAGGTCCGTCTCGGCGCGCAGCACAATGTACTGGCCCTTCTCGCTGGTGGGCGCGCGCACGTCCAGCTTGCCGTAGTGGTCGATGGCGACGTTCATGAACAGGTTGAGCGGGTCCGGGACCCAGTCGGCGGCCAGCGGGAAGCCGGGTGCGTGGTCGGCAATGGCCTTGTGCATGTTGTCGGTGCAGTTGTCGTGGTAGCCGGCGAAGCCCTGCATGTGGTAGCGCTCGGCGTCGCAGGCGGACCAGACCATGTCGTGCATGCCGTCGGTGGTGGTGTCCTCGACCAGGGTCAGGATGGGCTTGCGGCGCGTGCTGTAGAGCTGGTTGCCGCGCTTGAGCACGACGGCCGTCAGGATGGTGCGGGTGTGCACCATGGACAGGTAGTCGTGGGCATCGTGGGGGTTGAAGGCCCAGAAGTCGAGCACCTGCTTGCCGTGGGTGTTTGTGATTTTGATTTCCTGGCCGGCCGAGACGGAAAAAGACACGGCCTTGCGCGCGGGGATGACGGGCATGATGATGGAGGTGAGAGAGGAGAGAGTAGGAACAGGTCAGGTCAAAGCAGGCAGGGATAAAAAGTCAAGATCAGTCAAGTCAGAGTTCAAAAGTTCAGCAGAGTTTAGGTTGAGAAGAGACAATACGTCACTTACCCGCGTCGACCCCTCGTCGGCCCTCGTCGGCCCTCGTGCCCTCGTCGCCCTCGTCGCTCTCGTCGACCCCTGGCTTACACGATGACGTGCCCCACTTTGACGTTGCCCGTGGCGTTGCCCGTTAGCGCGGCTCCAGCCCGGCGCTAAGGCTGTCAAAGTTGTCAAAGTTGTCAACCGGCGCACTAGTCCGCATTGGTCTCTTCAACGTCCATCGTGTAACCGTGAACAAAAATTCTATCCGAAAAAAATCTATGCGTAAGGAAAGCGTCTAGTCTGTACATCACACAAATATCCTATCAAAGTAGCCCTGCACCGTCGCCGCCGCCAGTGGGCCCGCGGTGCCCACCAGCCCGTCCGGCCGCAGAATGATGATGGCGCCGGCCTGCGCGTCGACGCCCAGCGCGCGGTGCGCGTCGCCGGTGCCGTCGTAGTACGTGTCGCCCAGCGGCAGGGCGCCGAGCGTCTCGTAGGGCGAGTTGCCGGACGCGGCCGGGATGGTCAGGAAGCGCACGGCCGGGTGGGCCTGGAAGGCGACAATGGCGGCGTCCTTGGCCAGGGCGGTGCGCGACGCCAGCGTCGCGGCCGGGTCGCCGGCGAGGACGACGACGACGAAGCGGCCGACGTTGCGCGTGACGCGCTGCAGGCGCACGGGGCTCAGCGTGCCGGGCACGGTCAGGTCGACGTCGGGCGGGCGGCTGCCGGCGACGACAGACGATGCAGCGGTGGCGGCGGCGTCCTGGTTCAGCAGGTTGAAGGGGTAGGCGATGCCGAGGCCGGTGTTGAAGGGGGCGGCGCGCTCAAACAGGGCGCCCAGGGCTATGTTGGGGTCGGCGTCCGGGTCGCCCTTGTACCAGGCGGGCCACTTGCGCGACATGAGCAGGGCAATGTCGCGATCGTAGTCGATGAGCTGCTGGACGGCGGTGCGGCGCTCGGCGGCGTAGGTCGGCAGCAGGGCGGCCGGGTCGACGAGGCCGCGCACGGACAGGGCCAGCTTCCAGGCCAGGTTGACGGCATCGTGGATGCCGGTGTTGAGGCCCTGGGCGGCGCCGCTGCTGTGGGTGTGGGCGGCGTCGCCGGCGATGAAGACGCGGTGGTCGTGGGCGGCAAAGTCGCGGGCCATGCGCTGGCCAATGGTGTAGAGCGTCCACCAGTGGACCTCCTTGAAGCGGACGTGGAAGGGCTTCATGCTCTCGATGGCCTCCTTGACGGCGACCTCCTCGGTGACGCCGCCGGGGTACTTCTCGGCGATCTTGGCGCTGTAGGCGTAGCCGATGCGCGTGGCGCCGTGGTCCAGGGGGGCCCAGAGCACGTTGCCGTGGGTGCGGCTCTCGATGGCGCTGGGGGATTAGCACAGGAGAAAAAAAGAGAACAGAGCAAGAGACAGAGAGACAGAAGACGTACCCATACGACCGCGTGATCGGCATGTCCGTCTCGACCAGGCCGTCGATGCGGATCCAGCGGTCCTCGGAGCTGTCGCCGTCAAAGGGAATGGCGGCGTGGCGGCGCACAAAGCTGTGGCCGCCGTCGGCGCCGACCAGGTACTTGCTCTTGAGCTGGAAGGCCCGGCCCGTGTGCTTGTCGACAAAGGACGACGTCACGGCATAGCCGCCGTGCGGCACGGCCGTGTCGACGGCAAAGGCGGTGCACTGCGTGGACGCGTGGAAGCCGCCGCCGACGGCCGCCAGCTTCTCGCGCAGCACGGCCTCGGTGTACATCTGGCGCAGCACGAGCGTAAAGTCCATGGCCGTGTCGCCCATCTGCTCCATAAACGTCCACACGCGGCCCGGCAGCACGCGCTCGCCGTCCTTGTACGTGACGCTGGTGCGGCAGGCAAAGCCCAGCTGCAGCAGCGGGTCCATCAGCTCGAGCTGGTCCAGCTGCTCGGTTGTGCGCGGGAACAGCGCAATGGCGCGGCCGTACGCGTCCTGCGTCTTCTTGTCGTTCTGCTCCAGCACGCACGCCGACACGCCGAAGCGCTGCATCTGGTACGCCATCAGCAGGCCGACGGGGCCGCCGCCGACAATGACGACGTCGTACTGGGCGGTGTCAGCCATGTGTGTGGTGGTCGTGGGTAGTGACGAAGTGATGGCAGTGTTGACGAAGTGATAGCAGTGTTGACGAAGTGATAGCAGTGTTGACGATCTGGTGATAGTGACGATGGTGACAACGCAGATCGATTGGATACGGAAGGATGCAGAGACAATCACTATCCCTGCAGCTAGCAATCAATATATTTCCGGCCGGGCACCCGGGCTCAAAGCCCACCCAGCACCTGACGGGCCGTCGTCTTTGCCGTCCCCCTCCTTTGCCCTTCTTCCCAACAAGAGGAAGCCCCCCCTGTCACGTGCCTCCGCGTTGGCACAGTTTTGGCACCTCTTCCCCCGTCTGGCGACCCTCGTCCCCCGTCTTATCAGCCTGCCCGCCCTATCCCCCGTCAGAGGGCCCACTGTTCAGGCTCAGTCCCTGCCGGCTGACAGGCGCTAGGCCCGCTGTCATGGCCGTGCCCCGTTCCCCACAGTCCCGTTCGCCTGCTTCACCTGCCGGCCGCCTTGATATGCCCCCAAAAGCTGCCCCCTTTGCGGCAGTGGCAGCGGCAGTGGCAGCGGCAGCGGCAGCGGCAGCAACCGTGTTATCGCCCGGCTCAGGGACTCGGCTTCTGATCTGCATTGGCAGCTGCGTGCAGAAGACAGCCCTGCCAGGTTTCCTTGGAACGGATGATCTCGTAGCATTGTCATAGAATAGTATAATAGAACGAGTTCCAAGACGCTGGATGGAAAAAGTAAAGACAAGCCAATTGTTCTTCTTTTTTCTTTCTTTTAAGCCGAACCCACACAATGGAAAAATCCCCCATGGACCAGGCGCGCTCCAGCGCCGACACGCCCCAGGACGACGCCATGGTCGAGGTCATCGACCCCGTCGTGCACCGCCGTGCCATGCTCAAGGTCGACGTCGCCGTCCTCGGCTGCTTTGGCCTGCTGTACTTTCTGGCCAACCTGGACCGCAACAACTTGGTGAGTTTGTCGTCTCGTGTAGACTCGTGTATAGTCAACCGGCCTTCCGTCCCATACTGACCCCCCCCCCCCCCCCCAGGGCCAAACCGAAATCATGGGCCTCCCCGAAGACCTCGGGCTCGTCGACAACCAGTTCGGCAACGCCGCCACCGTCTTCTACGCCACGTACGTCGCCTTTGAGACGCCCATGTCCGTCTCGCTCAAGATGGTCGGCGCCAAGAACCTGCTGGCCGGGTGCATGCTCGGCTGGGGCGCCGTCTGCCTCGGCACCGGCTTCGTCAAGAACAGCCACCAGCTGTACGCCTGCCGCATCCTGCTCGGCCTGTTCGAGGCCGGCCTGATCCCCTGCATCAACGCCTACATCGGCATGGTCTACCTCAAGTCCGAGCTGAGCATGCGCTCCGCCGTCTACTACAGCTTCAGCGCCCTCGCCGGCGCCTTTGGCGGCCTGCTCGCCGCCGCCGTCAGCCACGTCCACCGCGACGGCCTCAGCGCCTGGTCCTGGCTCTTCATCATCGAGGGCATCGTCACCATGTGCCTCGCCCCCGCCGTCTTCCTCGCCTTCCCCTCCGACCCGCGCACCGCCTGGTTCCTCAACGACGCCGAGCGCCGCGTCATCCGCCTGCGCTACGAGCAGAACCCCCACCTCGGCATCCACGAGGACTTTGCCTGGCCCAAGGTCCTGCGCGCCTTTGCCGACCCCAAGATGTACATCCACTGCGTCATCGAGTTCTCCGTCGACATCGCCCTCTTCAGCATGTCCACCTTTATGCCCTCCATCATCAAGGGCATGGGCTACACCAGCACCCACGCCCAGCTGCTGACCGTGCCTGTCTACTTCTGGGCTGCCATCGCCTTCTACCTCATCGCCTTTGCCTCCGACCGCTCCGGCCTCCGCGGGCCCTTCCTCGCCGGCGCCTCCCTCGTCGTCCTCGTCGGCAACGTCATGCTCATCGCCACCGACAGCGTCGCCGCCCGCTACACCGCCCTCTTCCTGCTCGCCGTCGGCCTCTACACCACCAGCGGCCTCGACATCACCTGGCTCAACGGCAACTTTGCCGGCCACTACAAGCGCTCCACCGCCGTCGGCTTCGTCCTCAGCGTCGGCAACGTCTCCGGCGTCCTCTCCGGCCAGATCTTCACCACCCAGTCCGCCCCGCGCTACCTCAAGGGCATCCGCATCACCCTCGCCTTCACCGTCGTCTCCATCGTCGTCGCCCTCGCCCAGTCCGCCGGCCTGCACTATGTCAACCGCAAGCGCGCCGCGCGTCTGGCCGCCAGCGCCGCTCCCCAGCAGCTCGACAGCAAGGAGGTCGACGACTGGGACGACACCTTCAAGTACACGCTGTAAGCGTCGTGGCTTTGTTTAGATAGGAGGTTCGGCAATACAACATACAAATGTCTCACTGGCTCGTTTCTTGTCCATATTTGCAAGTAGTCGCCGTAGTCAGTAAGACAGAAAGGACGTCTGACGAGACAATTGAACCACTGGTTTTTTCCAGTGCGGCAAAGTAGATAAATAGACCCAACTCCTGTCTTGGGAACTAGCTTTTCAATTGCCATGCAGATTATAAGTAGAAATGGATGCATGAGATAGTAAATCAGCGGCACTTGGCCACAGCTGAGAAGCACAGATACAAGGCAACAATAGTACATTAAGTAAACATGATGCAGCAGATGTATACTAAACACGCGGAGAACGCTATATAGACAGAGAAAGAAAGGAAAAAGGATCAAAGACAGGCCGATTATACCGGGCATTGTGCAAAACGCAGAATAGCGAAACACAGGCTGTATGCCACAAAAAAGGAGGGTAGCAAGCAACTCGCAGGAGCTCGCTCACTGTTTGCGTTGCCGCTGAAACAAAAAACGAATAGAAAAAAGAAGGACAGCAGTCGAGTTGTGTCTGCTGGTGGCAGGGTATGTATAGTGGTCGGGAGGTGTGTTGGGTATAAAAGAGTGACATGATCGTGCCCGAGGGTGTCCTCGAGAGGGGGAGAAGGTGGTTGAGGTAAGATACAGCCGTTTCCACGGCTGAAAGAAAGAGTCGGGGTGGTGAGGAAGCGGGTATCCTTGGTCGTCATAACCGTCGTCAAAGCCCTGCTCGCTCTCATACCCGCGAGGAGGGCACTTCGCCTAGGTTGAGCCAGCTCATGTCCGACGACGTGGCCGCCATCGCCAGCTGTGGCTGCTTGCTCATGCCCGTCGGCACGTACCGCTTAGCTCCTGCTCCTGGCGCCGGCGAGCCGTTGTACGACGCGCTGGATGTCCCGTATGCGCTGCTCGGTGCCCGGTCCGACCCCCATGGTCTGCTGCTTGCTGTCGGGTCCCAAGCCTCCTGGACGCTGGCTGCAATGCCGCTGGAGTAGTTGGAGTGCACCGAGTTGTTGCTGTTCGACCGCTCGATCTTGCCCTGCATGCCCTCCTTGACAAAGCTGTCAAAGTTGGCAATTGTCGGCGAGCCCGAGTTGACACGCTGGAAGCGCGGCTTCGCCTCTGGCATCACCGGAATCTCCAACGGCTGAACGGTCGCCGAATCTTGTGTCATGCGGTTCAGGTTCGTCGACGAGTAGTTGCTGCTGATGTCGCTGACCACCGTCGCCCGTTGCGAGCCCCGCATGCTCTGCAGGCCAGCACCGCTGCCTCTTGCACCGCTGCCGTTCCCGCTCCCAAACCCAAGCATGTTGAGCGCGCTGCCTCCGGACCAGTAGCGGTTCCAGCCAGACGACCGCCGTGCAGCCTCACCACTGTCATCTTGCTGCTGCTGCTGCTGCTGCTGCTGTTGTTGTTGTGGCTGCCCTTGGAGCTGGAGTGGTGCTGGCGCCGGCTGTCTTGGTGCGGTGACACTCCGACCATACGAGTTCGACGCCGCCATGGCAGCTCCAGCTGCAAAGCCACCTCCGGAGCCCCGCTCGAAGGGTGCTTGCCGCGAATTGCCAATCGTAGACATGTCCGGCTCCAGCCGACTCTGTGGTATTGGCTTGCTGATCGTGCTCTTGAAGTTCCTGGCAAAAATGCTGCTGGCAGAGATGCGCTTGGTGTTGTTCTCCCGGCTGTTGTTGCGCTGAACCGTATTGGCTTGCCTTGGTGACACCGGCGGGTTGTTGACACGGCCCATGAGAATGGCCACGGATGAGAACGAACCTTGCGAGTCCTGTGCCTGGTGGCCGCCGCGGAACGTGCCCCGGCCGCCGTTAGGCCGGACAGGAAAACTGTCATTGGCAAAAGCAAACGAGTCCTTCTCGACAGACGACGTCCCACTTGCACGCCGGTTGTGGGCAGACTCGAGGTATTTCTTGTGCTTCCGGCGGATGACGCAGAAGTAGATGATGAGGATAAGAACCGCCAAGCCACCGACACTCCCGAGGACAATGCCGAGAATGGTATTTGCGGACATGACGTTGCTGGGGGTCGCGCTGACAGCAGCCGCTGTGGTGGACGCAGCCGCTGTGGAGGAAGTCGGCGTGGCCGATGCCGTTGTCGACGCGGCTGTGAAGAGTGTTGTTGGGTGGGAGGAGGTTGAGGTGGTGCGCGTGCTCGAGCTTGAGGATAAGCTTGAGGACGAGTGTGATGAGACGACCAGCACCTTCTTTGCAAGCTGTGCCGTTGCGTTTTGCCACGCATTTGTGCGGGCATCAAACATGCAAAGGACATCGCTGCCACCACCTCCGGCGAGCACGACCATGCCATCGTCGTCCTGAGCCAGAGAAAAGCCTGACCGGATCGTGGTCGGCGCCAGCGAGGCATTGTAGGCAGGCCAGTTGGCCAGGGTCAGTGACCCGTCCCGGGCAGCGAGCATGGCATCACTGTCGCCAGCTCCACCAGCGACAGAGCGCTTGACGGGCTCGGCACTGGTCACAGGCTGCCCGTTGGCGTCCATGAGGACGATCCGGCTGACCTGGTTGGGCGACACGGTCTCGTCGAATGTGTACAGGTTTTTGCTATTGTCATCGCCGGTGATCAGAGCGGCCTGCATGCCGGTGGTGTCCTTGGTGAAAGGGGTGAGAAGGGTGGCGCCAGAGTCCACCAAGTCTGTGTTGGCCGGGTCAAAGAGCATCACCTTGGTGTTGGTGGTGCTGCCACCAAGCACGGCGGCCTCAGAAGACGACCACCGGAGGACGATCGGGTTGATCGTCGGAGGTGCACTGGAGTCATAAGAGAAAACAGTGTAGGGAGCAGATGCCTGGATGGCAAATGCATGCGTGGACGGGCCAGTCGAGCCATCCTGCTGGCCGCCGTACATGAAGATCTTGTCGGAATCGCTCAGATACGTGGCGCCATGGTACAGGCGATCCTGGGTGACAAGGGTCTCGGGAGACAATGTCGACCACTGCCCCGTGGCATAGGTGAACTTCTGCAGACCCGTGTAGCCGGCAGACGTGCCCTTGCCGCCGACAACGAACAAGCCAGCCTGGCTTGCGTCGGCCGGCGTCGCACCGACGCAGACGCCGCCGGTGACGGACTCGCCCGAGGGCAGGGTCTGCCACTGAGCCCCGGTCGTCAATGGCAGGGCCTGGAAGGCATTGGCTGAATAGGTGTAGAGCGTGTTGTTGAAGATGGTGGAACAGATGTTCGTCAAGGCGACGGCCGGCTGCGGGAGACCCATGGTTGCTGCTGTTGTTTGGTGCCGAAGAACGAGATGCGAACTTGAACGTGGCAGGTCTGCTGGTGGAAACCCCAGCCCCGTTGACGAAAAAACGTAAGATGCCAGCCAAAGGCCAGCCAGCCAACTGAGTGATGCGAGGTTGTCCGTTGGGTGTCCAGCAGGGTATGCGGTTCGGTTTACAGATGGAGCTGCATGATGTCGCTTTGCTTTTCGGATCAGGTCTGCGGTAGGTGGAAGAGGAGGTGTCGTCTGAGGCTCTGCCTGCGAAGAGGAAAAAATGCTGGGTCGGGTCCGGCGACGTAGGAGCGGACGGCTCGCTTCCGGGAGCGAGCGTTAAGTTTGTTTGTAGACCGTCGCTAAGGCCCAATGGAGCCTCGTGAAGAATGTGGAGGGATGTGCAGTCGCGCACCAACAAAGGGAGAAGTAGGGCGAGTGAGACAACGACAAAAGAAAGGGCCAAGGTTGTGGCAGGATGCTAGGTGTCGAGTTTGAATTCCAGCGACAGCGGGAGCGGGTAGCGGACTGGGCGAGAAAGGGAAGCGTCCGGTCGTCGAAGAATGCTGGCGAGGAAGGGAGTGGAACAGGGCAAGAAAGAAAGAAAAAAAAAAAAGAAGACGCGAAAGTCGCAAGGGACAGTAGAGAACCGGCCTCTCTCTCGAAGAAACACAAGAAACGGTAAGAGATCGACGGGGAGAAACAAACGGCGGCGGCTGCGTTCCCAGAGGACAAATGTTTGGGAAGACGAAGAGAAGAGCAGGAAAGGGGATGCGGTGTGTGGCGCGGGCGGGAAAGAAGTGAGGTGAGCAGCGGATGGTAGGTGGCACGAGCCCTGCTTTCCGCTCTGCGGTGGCTGTCCTTGTTTCGTTTCCCAGTGTCGCACGACAGGGGGGGTGGAGCAGGGGAGGGGGAGGGGGGGGGGGGGAAGGTTTGCAGGGGGCCTGCTCGGGGCCGGAGGGCTTGGACGAGTCTGGCAGAGGAGCAGCGGTGCACGGCGAGCGCTCTGGTCGTGCTGATGCTGGGCGTTGGGCTGTGCCCTTTTTTGCCGTTTTTGCTCTTTTTGCTCTGGCCGTCTTGGCGAGGAGCGCGTCGCGTTGCTGTACCGGGCCGGTTGTCTCCTGGACAATTTCGCGAGGCCCGTTCCCGTGTTCGTTTGTGAGGGACTTTGTGTGCAGACGGTCTGCAGGCTCGATGCAGCCGTGTACTTTGCGAAATTCGAAGACGCAGTATCGTATGCGTGTTCCGGCTGTTGCGAGAGCAAACGCGAGATGCAGCAAGGGATGGGTTGCTTTGCAGGGCAGAAACCGGAGGGAAGCTTTTTACGGAAGCTCGAATTGTCTTCGTGGGACGCGTGATACAGGTTACGACGTATCACTGTGGAAGCCGCGACACATTGTGGTATTCGAGGAAGGTGCCAGGGGACAAACAGGAAAGCATGCTGGGAGGCAGGCACGATCAAGGAAGCAAGCAAAAGGAGGTTGATAGGGGTATGGGAGCTCGGACCACACGAGGTAGCGAAAATTGTGGGTCGGGATCAGGGATACAGCGCGGTGCTCAGCTGTCAGGTAGCATACCCCTTTGTGTACAAGCTGGGAGGGGCAGTTTAGCGGGCATGCCTCTGTAGCGGCCCTTGCAGAGTACAAAAGGTACACATGTGAAGAGTACTTTTCGCTGCGACCATGGGGGACGGATACGTCGTAGTTTGATTAAGACGTCCCCGTATACAAGGACAAACAAGGACAACCCCGGCGATCCTCCGGGCATACAGAAAAGCCGTTTGTTATGTCTTTCGTCGGGCCGCAGCTGCGTCTGGTTTTTGTCATGTGTATGTAGGATGATTTTGACTCGGTTACTTTAAGAGAAAGACAGAGGACCGAAGACAGAAGGCAGACAACAAAAGACAGAAAGACACATGCACACTCTCTCAGTGATGAAAGACACAGCCAACGCATCCTACATAGGACCAACATGCCAAAAACCACTCGGCGACATGGTCCGGGGCAGAGAACAGAATACGCAGCAACGCTCGTATCCTACAGGGCACACAGGGCCGTAGTGGTCAGGCTGAAACACGGCCCCTTCTTGGGCCAATGGCGTGCCGTTCCCCATAGAAACCCCACTGGCTTTTCTGCAGCCATTCGCTGAACGCCTTGCAACCCGTTGCTGCACAGCACCGTTGCCCCTGAGCTAGCGCACCGCAGAGCCAAGGGAATACGAGAAAGGGGGACGTTTCTCGTGCCGCAGCAGGCCCTGCCTTTCTCGTGAATTCTCGTGTTGCTGCCCGTATGCTGCAGCGGCGGGGAGGGAGGGCATTGCGCGGAGCAAGAGAACCCGACGCGACGGGGAGTGACAAAGAGTCGGGGTCCTACGGCGAACAAGGTTTTTCGCGCGTGCCAGGGCTGCTCCCGAGGAGGGCGAGTAGACGCATGGGAGTGACAGGCAGACTTGGCTTGACAGTCCGTGTTCCGCGCGCCAAAAAAAAATTAAAAAAAGAGCATCGCCGTGAAGGACTTGGTCGCCGGCCACCAAAAGTACCTACGATCCCACCTTTCGTGTAAGACCATCCCATTTACGAGGACAAAAGAACCAGCCAGACCGGCGGAGTGACCGGCACACCGTGGCTGCACGTCCGTTGTCGAAAAAGAAGCGCTCGATGCCAGCATCCATCCGCTGCGAGCTGTGCGCCACGCGTATCGCCCGGGGCTTCCTCGTGATCCCGTCGATCGCTTCTTTTTCGGAGAATTCCACAACGCACAGCGCATTGTGCAGTGTGCCGTGTGCAGTGTGCCGTGTGCTTTGCTGCGCATGCTCGGCCGTTCGCGCGCGGCTCTCTTTGCGCCCGCCAACGGCGAACCACAGCACAGAAGCCGGCCCACAACACCTGATTGGCTGGATCCGTCCACTCGAATTGCCCATGTTCACACGGCAAAGAGGCGCTCTCAGCCCTACTGTAGGATCCTCCGCACCTGCGCCGGTGCTGATCATGCTCTCTGCATGCCATCTCTGCGCGTTTCTACTCGCACGCAGACGCTGCCTGCCCCCCCCCTTCCTGCAGCCTGGAGTGCCACACCTTCTTGCTGCCAGTGCCGAATCACCCGGCGCTCGGCGGCTCTTTAAACGCCGCCCGTAAGCAGCCCATGTTCTCATGACGGTGGCTTCAGCATCAGGTGCACAGCACAATGAAACATCAAAAACTTGTCGGCTTGCAAGAAACAAACGCCGCTGGAATCCCTTGCTGTAGAAATATGCACAAAGCTAAATAGAACAAAAACAGATAAACCCTAAAAACAAAAAAAAACCCTGCCACAATGCAGATTCCCTGGAGCCCCATCCTTGGGTTGCTCTGTTTGTCCCGTGTATATCCATGCTGTCCTCTCCCCCCCTCTCAAAAAGCCGCCGCCTTGCTTTTTTCCCTTCCGGTGTAGTCGGTTTTGCCAGCCGTGGCTGCACAGCGCCTTGTGTTGATCATTCCAGCCCGACGTCCTATGGTATGGCATGTGTCCCGTTCCAAGTCGTGTCAACTATCTTAAGCCGACATGAAGACTTCTGGGCCAAGGTTTGGCTGGAGAGCACAGCGTTAGTTATACAGTCAAAAAGAGAATAGCCAGAAAGAAAGAGAGAAACAACATACCCTGAGCTCCTGGAACTTGGCAATGGCCGCCTCCGGGTTCCAGCCGGCTTCGGTCAAGCACATCTCCGAGTACATCGGCGTCATGTTGGTCAACCGAGACAGCTCGGCCACCATCAGCTGCTTCTGTTCCTGCTCCGACGGCGTGTCCTGTGCCGGCCCGGGAATCGGCTGGTGCGCCCGCAGAGACAGCATGTCGCTCACCACCCGGAACGGTGCCGGCCCGCCTGGCATCGCAGGCCCCAGCACAAACGTCCGCGTAAAGCTCCGCTTGCCCGTCTTGCCCGACACCGAGTCGATCTCCTCGAACTCGCCGTGTGCCGTCAGCAGGAGGCCGTCCACGCCGCCCGGGCTCTGGCCCGTAGGGTCCTGTATGCCCGGCAGCGGGTGGCAGTCCACAATGTACTTTTGCAGATCCGTCTGCAGGCTCGGGTGCCGTGTCTGCGGCAGCGTCTTCCACAGCTCCCGGATCATGGCCGAGCCCTTCACCAGCCGCTGCACACGCGCGCTGCGGCTTGTGATCTTGGTCAGGTTGCGCGAGTACCGCAGGTAGGCTGCCCACGGCAGCACCGGCGTCGTGTTGGCACCCTGATCCCGCGGCGTGTGTGTTGTGACCGAGAGAGAGAACTGGCTTGTGTTGTCGTAGAAAAGGGCCGCCACCTGTGCCCGGTCCGTGTCGTACAGCTGGATGAACTGCGTCAGGAACGTTTCTGCTATCCCGCTCCCGTCACGGAAATCCGAGCCTGACTGCGGGATCGGCGTTGGGCGTGCCGCCGCCTGTGCCGCCTCGGCAGCCGCGATCTGTTCCGGTGTCCGCACCTGCACCCCGTTCAAGTTCATCAGCTTTGGAAACCACTGAAGAATCTCCGTCGCGTAGTTTGGGTCTTCCGTTTCGAGTGGGTTGCCCGTCAAGAGAAGCGTCTCCAAGTGGCGGAAACGGCCCCTCCACCGGTTCAGGCTCCGCAGCTGTTTGAACTGGTTGCCGCTCAGGTCCAGATTCTTCAGGTCGGGAAACGTCTCGGCCAAGGAGAACACCTGTGCAACAGTGTCGACGTTGTTGGCAGCGAGGCTGACGCTCAGGACCGCCTCACGCTTTGCAGCCGCCGTGGGGAAAGTCTCGTCGCAGATGGCCATCAGAACCTTGAAGGTCTTCTCCGCGCGGTCCTTGTCCTCCAGGTACCCCATCCCAATAAGAACGGGGTCTTCTCCAAGTCGTGAGAGGTTGAGAAGCTTGTTTGCTGCATCGTACCGGACCCCGAGAACTTGCTGTAGCTGTTGCTTCCGCGCGAGCGTCTCCTGGGAAAGTTTCGGTTTCGGGTCGTTCTGGGTCTGCCACCCCTGCGGGTCTTCCGAGACAGAAAGCGTTGCGCCGGCAAACATGAAATTGTTGAGTTTTGCGATTTCCTCCGCCTCGTCCTGCGCAATCATCACATGGAGGACGTAGTCACTGTCCAGTCGCGACTGTCGGGTGCACAGCGTTAGTTGGCCATGGGTTGGAATCGCTTTCGATACAGCTCGAATTCGGCTTTGAAGACGAGCCTCGTATAGTCGTCAGTCACTGAAGTTTTACATACCTTGACAATCTTGACGCCGCGGCCCATATTGGCTGATTTCCGCTCGATAAAGTCCACAAGAGTCTTCTCGCCCCGGTCGGGATTGCTGGCGGCTTTGCTTTGTTGCAGGCCGACGATCTTGAACACCTTCCGGTTCGCGAGATTGCTGAACTTTTTGCGCGGAAGCTCCGAGATTCGTGTTGCCAGGCTGGCTTCGCCTGTTGCGCCAAGATGCCGCCGAATTTTCTGCTCAGCAGCGGCCGCCGCTCGGGATGCCCCTCGACCTCCCCGCCCAGTCGACGCAGACTTTTTGCTGTCTGCCTTGGGACGGGGAGCATTTGCCATGATCACATCGCCATTTCGGTCTACCCGCGGACCGCCGGACTTGCGAATACCGCCCCGGCTGCGCGTGTTGCTGCTCCTTGTTGAACGCGTCTGGGCGGCATCGGCGCGGGGACCTGCGGGGGGAGCCATGGCGGCTTTGTTGAGTTGAGTCGGAGATGAAACTCTAGATAGGCGGGTATTGTGTAGGGGTTGTCGGGGAGAAAGTTGATGGGGGAGGGGGAGTCGGTGGCGAGACTCGTGGCGGAGAAAGACGTCGCGTGTGACCCGTCGGAAGGAACCACGACCAAGGTGCGTTCCGTAAAGTAAAAAGTGAGATGTCGTAAAGATGAAACGCCCAGATCTACACCCCGGAGTGATGGGAGTGCGGCCCAGTGAGGGCGAGGGCGAGGCGTGGTGGTGAGAGGGAGGAAACAAAGAAACGAAAGTGATGACAACTGAGCGACCGCGCACGAGTTGTTCGGGCCCCAAAAAAGACAGGTGATCAAAGAGAACTCCTCAAAACCGATGGGGACGCGAAAGAAAGAGCCAAGAAAACACGCTGCCGGTGGTTGGAAAGAGCGAGGGCGAGCGTCGTTCGCGACGAGGTTGGAAGAGAAGTTGACTTTTGCGACGGACGGCCTTGCTTTTCCCTTTGCGGGCCTATTTCTCTGTAGGTTGCAGCGGCAGATTGTGGGTCCATTTGGCAACTGTGATTGGCCCGTTTGCTAGGGCCCTTGAAGAATTCACTAGCAAGACC
This sequence comes from Ceratocystiopsis sp. VPRI43766, assembly GCA_019925685.1. Classification (NCBI taxonomy): domain Eukaryota; kingdom Fungi; phylum Ascomycota; class Sordariomycetes; order Ophiostomatales; family Ophiostomataceae; genus Ceratocystiopsis; species Ceratocystiopsis sp. VPRI43766. The sequence continues at coordinate 447,081 of JADHKF010000011.1, forward strand.
GCGCTTGGCCTTACACGTGACTTGGCGTTGCCTTGTTCAGGCGGGACGCGGCAGGCGCGTCATTCTCTTCCCTCCGCACCGCCACCACACACCTCGTGGAGGGCCATGCCAACCGACACCGCGGCCCACGATGGAGTCTGACGATTTCATTGATGATCTCGCCGACGAGGACCTGATGCTTGCTCTTGAAGCGGCATCAGTGCCCGCTGCCCCCGCCCCCGCAGCGAAAACAACTCCAGTGGCAGCAGCAGCAGCGTCGTCGTCGTTCGGCTCGGGCAGATTCATCTCGTCGGCAAAACCAACCCCACCATCGTCCCGCCAGAATGCAGGTCGGGGGGGTGTGACTGGGCAGCCGATCACTGTATCCTCCGGGAGCAGTCGGGCGGGCATCCAGCCGCCACAGGCATGTTCTGGTGTGGCCTTGCCTGGCTTCTTTGGTTCTGGATATGCTGACGTGTCTCCTTCTTTGCTGCTCCACAGAGGCCACAAGTCAACAAAACCAGGGAAATAGATCCAGCTGCAGAGCTTGCCGATCTACCCTCCGATGCTTTCGACAGCTCTTTCTCCAGCCTCGCACCCGGTGGCGGCCAGTCCCAGCGCTCACTCCTCGCCAGCGTCAGGCAGCCCATACGCATCGGGACCCAGAGCAGTTCGTTTCGGCAAACGACGCTTTTTGGTGACACGATAGTGGAAGAGCAGTCGGCACACCCTCCGGCATCAAACCGGATCTATCGCGGGGACCGTCCACCCGAAAAGCCCACACACCACAAGCTGGATCAAGAGGCCTTGAAGACATGGGTCTATCCGACCAATCTGGGGCCGGTTCGCGACTACCAGTTCAATATTGTCAAGAGCGGACTCTTCAACAACACGCTCGTAGCCCTGCCGACAGGACTGGGCAAAACGTTCATTGCCGCCACGGTCATGCTCAACTTCTACCGCTGGACAAAGGAAGCCAAGCTGCTGTTCCTGGCACCGACCAAACCGCTGGTGTCACAGCAAGTCGAGGCCTGTCTCAACATTGCGGGCATTCCGCGGTCCGAGTCGACACTGCTCACAGGCGAGACGTCGCCAGCGCTGCGCGAAGCCGAATGGGCGACCAAGCGCGTGTTTTTCATGACACCACAAACACTGCAGAACGACCTCTCCCACGGATATGCGGACCCCAAGACGATCGCCCTGCTCGTCATCGACGAGGCCCATCGCGCCACAGGCGACTACGCCTACGTCAAAGTCATCGGATTCATGCGCCGCTTCACTAAGAGTTTCCGCGTGCTTGCGCTGACTGCGACACCTGGTTCCACCGTCGAGGGCGTCCAGGATGTCATCGACAACCTTGGCGTGTCGCACGTGGAGATCCGCACCGAGGAGTCGCTCGACATCCGCGAGTACGTCCACGCCCGCGACCTTGAGCGGTACGCGCTGGAGCCGTCTGTGGAGATGCGCTATGTCCAGGAGCACCTGTCCAAGGCACTGAAGCCGCTCTGCGACAAGCTGGACCAGCAGCGCATCTGGTACGGCCGAGATCCAATGAGCTTGACGACCTTTGGGCTGCAAAAGGCCCGACAGGAGTGGTTGAACGGCGCGTCGCGCAACGTGAACCAAGGAATCAAGTTCATGATTAATGCCATCATCTCTGTGCTACAGAGCGTGGCGCATTCCATCAAGCTCCTGAACTACCACGGCATCAAACCGTTCTACGACAACATTGCCGAGTTCCGCCGCGCCACGGAAAAGGACGAAAAGGGGTCCAAGTACCGCACCCAACTCGTGAAGAACCCGGATTTCCAGGAGATGATGATGACGATTGAGGGCTGGCTGAAGCAGGACAGCTTCGAGAGTCACCCCAAGATTGGCTTTTTGCGGGAGCGGCTCTTTGAGCACTTTGCGGACAAGCCGCCGGGGTCGAACACGCGGGCGATTGTCTTCAGCGAGTTTCGCGACAGTGCCGAGGAGATTGTGCGCACGCTGAACCGCAGCGGAACCAACATCAAGGCATCCATCTTTGTGGGCCAGGCCGACTCCAAGCGCAGCGCGGGCATGAAGCAGAAGCAGCAGATTGCAGCGATTGAGGACTTCAAGTCGGGCGCCTTCAACGTGCTGGTCGCGACGTCTATCGGCGAGGAGGGTCTGGACATTGGGCAGGTTGATCTCATCATCTGCTACGACGCGTCCTCGTCGCCGATCCGCATGCTGCAGCGCATGGGCCGGACGGGGCGCAAGCGGTCTGGCCATGTCATCCTCCTGCTGATGAAGGGAAAGGAGGAGGAAAAGTTTGCGGAGGCGCAGGAGAACTACTCGCAGATGCAGAAGTTGATCTGCGACGGGTCGCGCTTCAACTTCCGCTACGACCTGTCCGAACGGATCCTGCCACGGGACGCCAAGCCGACGGTCGAGAGCCGACATGTCGAGATCCCGTTCGAGAACACGCAGGACCCATCGCTCCCCGAGCCGAAGAAGACGAATGCGCGACTGAAGAAGAGCAAGAAGAAGTTCCACATGCCGGAGGGCGTGGAAACGGGTTTCGTCACGGCAGCGGATGTCCTCGACGGCAACCAGGCGAAACTGCGCTTTGGAGCAGCGGCAAAGAAGAAGCAGCCACCACCGCCACCCTCCGAGACTGAGTTCCTAGCCGAGGTCCCGGACTTGGCGACTGCCGTGGATGCCGTGCGGGCCATACCGGGCGCGAACCGGTCGTTCAACTCGAGCGTGGTGGGCCTCGGAGAAGACGCCGTGGACATCGACACAGCCCATCCCGACTTTCTGCAAAAGCCACGGCCTGTATTTTATTTGAAGCACGGTGCCTACACTCTCCGCAACGTTGCGTTGCTAGGCCGGTTGACGGAGGGCGCGTACACGCGGCCACGCGACCGGGGCGACGCCTACATGCGCATCCGCGTGCCGAGGCTTATCATCAGCTCTGACGCAGAAGCAGAGGAGGAGGAGGAGGAGGAAGAAGAAGTGGAGGAGAAGGCGGAGGCGAAGTTCACAGCGCGGCCAGGAACGAGACGAGTGACGGCCGATAGGGCGACTGAACCACCGCTGTCAAAACGCCGCCGTGTGTCGGCCGAAGGAGGGTTTGTGCCCCCGTTGGCCAAGACCAAGGCGGCAGCGAACCCGTTTACACCCAAGCGGACGGAAAGAGAACGGCTGGCAGCGCCGGCCTATGGCGGTGCCAGTGACGACGATGACGACGACGACGACGACGACGAGGGCGGTTCGAGGTCCAAACGAAAGGGGTTCAAGCCGACTATCAAAGGCATGACGCGCCAGCGGAGCTCCCAGTTCCAGGCCTACAGCTCGTACACGTTCACGGGCGGGCGAGGCGACTCGTCGGTGAAGCGCGAGGAGCCATCGTCGTCCCTTGAGTCGTTCCCGAGGCCAGATTTGAGTGCGAAGCCGACTTCGGCTGCGGCTGTGAGGCGGGAACAGGTGCGGAACAGCCCAGTGCCGTTGCATAAGACGACTACGGCGGCGGCGGCGCGAGCGAAGGAGACGAGCACAACTGCGGCCAAAGCCAAAGCCACAGCCACGGCCGCAACCACGACCACGGCGGCAGCGTCGGCGGCTTCGAAACAACAAAATTCGCGTTGTCCGCAGCCACAACGTGTAACGTCGGGCTTCTTGGAGGACAGCGATGACGTGAAAGACGAAAGCGATGATGCTATGGACGACGAGGGAGGAGTTGTGAGTGTTCGCGAAGAAAAGCAAGCCGAAGAAAGGCCGATTAGTCCTCTGGACGACTTCATGGATGCGTTTGACGACGAGCCCTTGTCGCTCCCAGACATGATGGCCCCCCGCCGGAACGCCCTGAACGCCATTGAGGAGGATCTGGTCGAGGACGTGATGGATGTTCCAGACGAAGCGGACCTGGTTCCGGACATGGTCCAAGAAAAGCAGCGGCCGCCTTCCAGCGACGGCGGCGTCGAGATCATCCAGTTCTCGCAGCCTGCGCGCCGGTCCCGTGGGAGCCTGCGCACGAGAGCCTCTCGCGGAGCTGCCGGACGAGGCCGGGGTCGCGGTCGGGGTCGCGGCGGCAGTGCCGGGGCCTCCGCGGCAATGGAGCAGGACGACGGTGACGGGGACGGGGACGGGGGCGGAGAAGGGGTCAAGGCGGGTCGCGGAGGTGCCCGCGGACGAGGCCGCGGCCGGGGGCGGGGACGCGGCGCAGCCAGGTCGTACGGCGGCGGCGGCCGGCTGGAAGAGCGCGGCGACGACTGCACGCGGACGAGCGACAACTACGAGACGGACGGATCCGACAGCGGGAGGGATCTGCTGGATTTCATTGTCGAAGACGACGAGGAAGAGGAGGACGGCGGCATGGGCGTGACGTCGTCCCTGGAGTTTGTCGACGACGGCGACGACAGCGAAGACGACGAGCCCAGCGGCCGGCGAAACAGACGCGGCGCGGCGCCAAAGGCAAAGCCCAAGGCGAAGGCAAAGAATAAGAATGCGAGGGAGAAGCCGAGCCGCCGGCGGACGGCGTCGGTCGTGCCCATGTCGTCGCCGATGCCGAGCTCGCCGCCCGTGCGCACGACGGCCGCTGCGCGCAGCGGCGAGGCCAACGACTCCGGCAGCAGCTCGTTCTACGTGCCGATGCAGCTGGACAGTGACGACGCCGACGACGCCGACGACGCCGACATCTTCTGCCAGACGCGCGGGCGCGGCAACCAGGCGAAGCCGGCGCCGGCCAAGGGCGGCCGGACGGGCCGGGTGGACGTGTTTGCGCCGCCGCCGAAGAAACGGTCGGCAGCGCGGCCGCCGGCGCATGACGAGATCGAGGACATTGACGACTCCGAGTCGGACAATGTGTTTTCGCGGGCGCCACAGCGGGCGCGGCGGCGCGTGTTTGACAGCGACAGTCCGTGAGGCTCGGCGGGCGGGAGGGACGACGAAAAGCCTGAGGGCCGTTTACGACATGACACCAGTAACGAAAGCAAAAGGGAATATACGAAATGGATTTTATTTTGTCTGTGTGAAAGTGCCCGACTGTTGTCAAGCAGACCTACCTCTTGCGTCTCGGATCGTTGAGTCGTTGATCATGACGATGGAAGAAAAAGACGGCACTAGACGGATCGTATCCAACCGAATGTTAGTCTTTGCGTTGTCTGCCAGGCGAGTTTGTCTCTCTGTCTCGTTTCTCCCGCGCAGTGACGACGGCCGTTGTTTTTTTTTTGTTTTTTTGTTTTCAGATCCCCAAGTTTAAAGCACTACCCTCCCCGCCAGAGAGAACATCGGCACATAGTGTCCGGGGCACGCCCTCGCCCTTGGCCCTGTCTCCCCCCGTTTCCTCGAAGGAACAGCCCTCCCCCCCGGCGCATCCCTCCCACCCCTCCGTCGCCTCGCCCACTTCCGTCAAAACCCGCGCTCCCGCAATGCCGTCAAACCCCCCGCCCGGAAGGCGAGAGGGAGACAAAGCGGAAGTTCGAGGAGAAAAGGGGCCAGACTCGGGAAAAGCAGAAAGAGAAAAGGGGAAGGGCAGAGAGAGACGGGCCGCAAGCAGAAGAGCCATCCCCAGACGCGCCGAAGCCTCTCCAGCCGAAGGCAGGCGTGTTTTTCAAGCCCCCCCCCCTTGGAGAGGAGCAGAACACAGACCCTGCAGGGACAGTCTCAGACGGCTCTTCCTAATAAGATGTAAAGGGGTATGTGCCGTGGGCACCTCATCATGAACAACAAAAAACGGCCGCCGGGAGAGAACGAGACAAAGAGACCCAAGACAACCCCCCGATAAAAAAAGGGTGTTGTCTCGAGAGACGGAGAAAATGCATACCGTTCCATCAAAACGGACTCTTCCATGTCCCCGATCGGGTGGGCATTTGGATGTGCCCCGAGTCCGTCGCTATCGCCGGCGCTGGATGTTGTGTGGTCGAGGTTGAGCGAAAGTGAAGAAGGTAAGTAAAGTTGGAGGGAACGAACAAGTTCGAAAAAAAATTAGTTTCAATCTGCGTGCACGCGTTTGTGGCACGTGCCTTCTGGGTACCCACTCTTTTGCATCACGGGCCACACACGTTCGAGACATCACAGCACGAGGTACAAGCGAAGACGGCTCATGGGTTTCCTTGTAACTTCCCGGTAATTTTGTAGAGATGAAGGATCACAAAGATGAGGGCTTGTTGGAAGAGCTGTCTGATTAAACTGCTAAGCTAAACATGTATGTATCGTATGGTGGCCACTCGTGTGTAGTAGGGAGTCGAATTGAGATACAGAAGAAGACGAGAACAGATGATAGCTGGGCGCAAGAACATCCTTCCATCCTTCCACCGTCTTCACCACTCCTTCTAATTCCAGCACCATCTTGAAACAGGCCGTCCCAGCACCAGATTCATCATTGTCGTAAAGAAGAACAAAATCCCATGATAAAAAAAACAGAAAACAGAAGCCGTGAACAAGACCTCCAACACTTGGTCCGGTCGTTCCACAGCGCCTGGCAATAATAAAAATAAAATAAAAAACACAAAACAGTAAAAAACAAGCATTAAAACGTCCACAGCCGCAAACCGGTTTCTACCAGTCCATGTTCGGGTAGATCTGTGACGTCGGCTGGGAAAAGCCGGCCGCTAGGCTGGGCGTCATGTCCACAAACGTGTTGTCAAAGACAGGAGCGGCCATCTGCTTGGTCAGGCCCAGCTGCGTCTGCGGGAACAGGACAAAGTCCAGATCCTTCTTCGACGCATCGCCCTGCAGGTCCCCGAAGCCGTCGTCCTCCACCAGCGAGTCGGGCGTGTACAGCATGGCGCTGCTCTCGCCCAGGGGTGAGAAGCGCGCCAGAAGCGCGTCAACCTGCTGCTGCTGCTGCTGCTGCTGCTGCTGCTGCTGAAGCTGCTGCTGCTGAAGCTGCTGCTGTTGCAGCTGCTGCTGCTGTTGCTGCTGTTGCTGCTGGAGAGCCTGCTCCTGGAGAATCTGCAGGCGGGCAATCTGCTGCTGCTGTTGGGGCGTGACCAACGGCGCACACAGCTCTACCGCCGACAGGAACTGGTCCAGGTAGCCCTTGCTGCTCGTGCTGTACTGGTTGCCAAACACGGCCGCCTCGGTCATCGGCAGCTGCATGGGCGCACTGTAAATGTCCTCATACATGGTCATGTCCTGGCCAATGTCCTGGTAGGCCGAGTTGTTGTCCAGACTCGAGGCGTTTGACGGCGAAGCGTAGGCCGCCGCCTCGTTTCCGAGGCCCTCGAGGCCGCCACCGTACCCGCTGGCGTCGGTGTTGTCCAGAGGCGAATAGTCCAGATCAAGGTCGTTGATCTCCGTTGGGATGTTCACGCCGCCCATGATGTCGCTCGGCGCACACGTGGGGAAGTTGAGCTGCGCCAGGGCGTTGTCAAACAGCGGCGCCGAAAACTCGTCCAGCGGCGGCGTGGCAATGTTGGGGCTCATCGTGCTCACGGGCGTCGGCATGTTGACCAGCTGCGGCGTGGGGTTGCTGCTGCTGCCCGCATCCAGACTCGGCCGCCCGGTCGAGCGGGACGTGGCCGATTGTGGCTGTGCCATGTCCAGCGCCGGGCTCTGCAGCTTGTTGCTGCCGTTCGTCTTGGTGCGAACGTACTTCCAGCCGTGCGTCTTCTCCATGTGCTGCTTGCGGTTGGAGTCGCGCTTGGACTTGTACGTGCACGGCTTGAACAGACACTCGTACATGGGCGGGTTTTCCGAGTGCTTGTCGTTGAGATGGCGGTCCTTCTCCTTCTCCGTCGGCCAGCCATATTCATGGTACTTGCACGATGGGAGGGGGCACTTCCACGGACGCGAATGCGTCTTCTCGTGCTTGGTCAGGTCGCAAGGACGCTTGAACTCCTTGGTGCACCCAGGGACACTGCACATCTTGGGCGCGTACTCCTCCGGAGGAGCGTTCTTCTTGCGGCGCGCCATGGACCGCATGATCTCCTCCTCGTCCTCGCGCTCCTGGCTGGCCGACCGCTTGATGCGGATGGTGTCCTTGACGTCCTCCTCCAGCTCAACGGGTAAGCCGGTGGCAATAGACACCGCACGCCCATCCCGGCTGATGCGCACAAGCTCGGCGGGACGGCCGTTGACGGCGATGCCGCCGTGCAGCTTGATCTGGTCGGTGCTGTTGATGTCCATGGAGCTGGTGTCGACGCCGGACTTCTCCTTCTCCTTGACGTCAGCAAGTTGTTTGGCGTAATGGTGAATCTGGTCGACGAGATCGATAAAGTAGCCAGCAGTGTAGGGTGCATCCGTTGGGCGAGTCTGTTCGCGCTCCGACAGGTAATCGACGGTGGCCTGGAGACAGCGGACGGATTCGAGGCAGAAGTCGAGATACAGCTTGGCAACTTTGGTCCGCTCCTGAATGCAGAGAAACCGATGAGTATCTCCCCGATCATTCAAACAACACAGCGCGGGAAAGAAAGAGAATAGACGTACCGGAGCAAGGAAGAGAATGGTCTTCTCGAGGTCACGGAGGCAGACAATGTCCTTCTTATTGATCTTGGACGTGCACTCCAGAAGGATGGGGTGGAAGGGCTTGAAGGTGGGCTTGGCCAAGAGCGGCTTGACGGTGTGCTCGTAGATGCGGTTGGTGGCGCGCGGGCTGAGGCCAACTGGCTTGACGCCCGAGGTGGTGACAGCGGCGGCCGAGCGCGTGACGGCGGTGGCCTGGACCGCAGTGGTGGTGCGCGTCGCCTTGTCGGCCTCGTCGTGCGTCTTAACGGACGACGTGGAAGCGATGGACGAGCCCAGGCCGCTGTCGGATGCGTGCCGACGATTCCGGTTCACGGAGCGCGGCTGCAGTGTGCGCCGTTCTTGCGGCGAAGGCGACGAAGGCGGCGGGCGGATGATTGTGCGGGCGAGAATGCCCCGGGGCACTGGCCCGTTGTCGTCAAGGAAACTTGAGCGGGAGGAGGACGACGAGGCGTCATCCGAGAGATGGATGTTGGAGAGAGTCTTGCTGATGGAATCCAGCGTCATGGCCATGCGGCGGTTGTGTGCGTCGTTGACGTCGTCCAGGTTGGACTGAGCACGAGGGAGTTGCGGCGGGAAGAAAGGCGAGGATTCGTCGGTAGGACTTGTGGGCGAGTAGAAAGTGGCGCCCTTGCTGAGGAGCGCGTTGGGCTTAAGACCAGTCACCAGCACCCGGCGTGGGTGGGGGGTCAACGTTGACGGAGAAGCCATGGTGTATTGAAATAAGAGGAGGATGAAGGACAGGGAAGTGCGTGGTGTTGCGTGCGTGAGCAACTAGTCTGCGCACGAGAACGCTGCGTCAAGTCCTGTCAGGACAAGCAAACGGTACAAACGGCGGAGGTGGATGGCGGGAGACAGGAAGAGTAGGCCTGTGAGTCACAGGACGAGGGCTCGCCTTACTCTTGACTGGCAAAAGACACGGTGTCTGACTCCTCGTCTTGTGACAGGTCCAGGGCGGGCGAGTCGATAGCACCTGGTAGGGTGGGAAGGCAAGTTTGACAGTTATCGGTGACGGTGACAGATGTTGTCAACGGGCGTTGTCGGATACGGTGGCGAGAACGAAGCCGAGGACGAAAAAAAAAATGATGATCCGACAACGAAGGAGATGGAAGACGCGGGAAGAGAGGCGAAAAAGGCGAAATAAGAAAAAGAGAGGTTGTCTAACAGAGTGACGGAGAGAATGGAAGAAGCGAGTCAATCGAGGACCAACACTCGCCCAACGGTGACAGTTGGGAAGACGGGAAATCGGCTCGTTGGGATGGGGGCAGGACGAGGACGAGGGGGGAAGAAAAGGAGGAAAAGATCCACTGAAGCGAGCCGCAGGACGGGGGCGCTGAACGTTGCTGCCTAGAATCCGCCCTCAGAGCGGACTAGCGCTCCGGCTACGCCTCAAAGGCGGAATCCGCTGTCTGTACGAGAAAGTCTGGCAAGACACAATAGTGGAGCCTTCCCTTAGCGCAGTGGCTTTAGCGCCCCCGAAAGTCCTGGAGTCCTGGGCGTTCAGCCTTGAGATACGGTGTATTGCGACTCCGCCATATCTTACGACCACGGCCTTGTCTTTCTTGCTGCCTGGAACCGCCAATGCGGGCGGGCTGCCGCGATAAACAAGCATGCTTTTCCGGCGGAAGAAACCCCAAATCCCCCTTGTCGCGTCGTCGTCATCCCCGTCGCCGGGCGTCGAGGCAGGGACAGTGTGCCTGGATCCCGCACTGTCTCCGTGCCGGTGACACGCGAGTTTTGTTTTTCCAGCACCTGATCGACGGAAATTCACTGGCTTTAAACCTTCGGAGATGCCTGCAGCCCCACCCACCTCCAACGCATACTCCGTACTCCGTACTGTGCTTTCCTTCCCCCTTAGGGTGGGCTTGGCCAGCCAATCACAGGCCGGCTTCTCTGCCGTTCTTTGTCCTTCGATCCGCCAATCTGACAAATGAGTCGGTGTGTGGCTCTTGCCTCAGGCACCAGCTGCGATTGGTTGCGCCGCGATGTAACGTCGGAGTCTTCTCGAGGCCATCTTACTTTTTTTTGAGGCGGTCAGACGCTCGCGCAGCTTGCCATTCCAGGAAAGGACCCCCGTTTCATGAGTCGCTCCAGACGATACGAGAGACGGGAGCGTCTTACAAGACGCGTGTCCGCTTTGTTCCATGCCTGCCCAAAGGGGTACTGATTTTCGTAGGCAGATGGGAAAACCAATTGCTGCATCTGCCTGCCGGGGATGCGGCAGACGATGCTCGGGTTGCATACGTGGTCCCTGGAGCTTCGGCCTGGTAGGGCGAGCGTTCTTGGGATCTCCGGGCTCCAGGCCACGTGTAAGATTCGGCGGGCATTGTCTGAGTATGTTTGTCTACGATTCTGGTACGGATGAAGATGCAGTTATTTTTAGTTGCTGTCACACTTTGCGTCATAGGTTGAATGGTTGTTTTAATTCTCGTATTCCAGTAGATTCAGGAAAGAAAGAAGGAAAGAAAGAAGGAAAGAAAGAAAAGAAAGAAAGAAAGAAAAATAGGAAATAAAAGACATAGGAAAGAATTGAAACTTTTCAAATCAAGGAATGGCAAGCCAAGGCGGCAGAGGGCTCACATACCGGGTATGATAAGCGCCAGGCGTCGCATCCAGCGGGCTGACCGGGCGCCGGATCCAGGCCGAGCCGGTCGACGAGACCGGTGACGGGGTGCCGGGCAAGGGCTCGCGCGTCGTCATGGCCCGCAGAGGCGGCGGAGGCAGCTGCCGGCTCGAAGGCGGCAGCGGGCGCCGGCGCGAGGGGTCATAGCTGGGCCAATTAGGCTGCTGCTGGGGGCGCTGCTGCTGCTGGGGACGCTGCTGCTGCTGGGGGCGCTGCTGCTGTTGCGGACACTGCTGCTGCAGACGATTCGGCTGCTGCAAACACTGGTTAGTAGGCGGAAGAGGCCACCAGGGAGTCGTGCTGCTCGGCACCGGACGTGTCTGGCGTACCGGCTGCCCACGCGACTGCGGCAGAGGTGGCAGCGGCCGGTCCGGCGGCAGGTCTGGAAGACGCCGGGCCTCCCGGCGCAGAGGCGGCGAGGGACGCTGGGGCAGCGGGTGCACCTGGACCATCACAGTCTGGGAGGGGGCATGGGGACGGATCTGCTGGCGACTCACCGGTTGCCGGGCTGGCTGGGTAGCCCGCTGGGCCTGTCGCTGGGCATACTCGCAGTTGGGGCAGGCCGTCGAGTGGTAGAGGGTCTTGTGCTGGATCTTGCTGGCGCGGCAGCTGTACTGGGTGGCAATCTTGGGCGGCTGCTGGCTCAGATAGGCAAAGGTCGTGGCCGGCCGCAGGAGCGGGCGCGGCAGCGGCTTGGGCGAGGGCGAGAAGGCCCGCTTGAAGCTCTTCCAGAGGCTGCGCGAGGGCGGCTTCTGCGACTGCGGCTGCGGTTGCTGCTGCTGCTGCTGCTGCTTGAGCTGGGCAAGCTGGGCGTTGTAAGTGCGCAGGCGCTTCTCCCGCTGGATGTCGCAGAGGGAGAGAACGCGCTGGTGGTGCGCGCAGTTGTTGTAGAGGTTGCAGATCGTCACACACATGTTGCCGGTGTTGCTTGTGCTGTTCCTGGGTATTAGTTTCTGCGTGTCGGTGGTTTGTGGTTTTTTCCTTTTCTGTAGATGAAGGAAGGGAACCCGTTTATTTATACTTCCTTTGAGAAACTCATCTTCATTGTCCAAGACACTGTCTGTTCACGGACATGATGCTGTTTGCGTGCTCTGTGCCTGAACAACTCTCTTTGTTCGCCGTGTGCGTTGTGGAAGGCCCAGAAAACACAAAGAAATCCACAATGCGCTTTGTTTACTTGTTCAGGGGGCAATAAACAGCACTGGACATCTTTGTCCCATTTTTAGCCGCAGCTTCCAAAGAAACGCTCGCTTCCATTGTTCACAAGAGGCGCAGTGCTGGTCTTTGTTCATCTTTGCCTGTTCTGTGGTTGTTCATACACGCAAAAAGGCCCTTGTGTGTGTGAGCGATCCCAGGCCCTTGTGTGTGTGAGCGATCCCAGGCCCTTGTGTGTGTGAGCGATCCCAGGCCCTTGTGTGTGTGAGCGATCCCAGGCCCTTGTGTGTGTGAACGATCCCAATCCTGTAAATGAACAAAACGCCTTCATTGTTCGACGCCAAGATAACTCACATAAATATCCAAAATACCACCCTCCCTCAGCCTTTGATTTGGTCTTCTTTTCTCTTCGCATCTACTCAGCCTTGCTTTCTCTCTGACATCCGCGACTGCTTTGCTTCTTTTGCATTTGCGGACTAGGAACAATTGTTTTTTTCTTTGGTCTTCCCTTTTCCTCTTTTCGTTTTTGATTTTTTTTGTATCGCCGCAATTTGCTTTTTCGACAGTCTTTCTCTCTTGCAAGCTTGCTTGCACCTCACCAATTGAACAGCATGGCCCTGTCTCTTTTGCGTCGGATCTTCCGCTCCATCAAGAAGAAGTCCAAGCGACAGCAGCAGCAGCAGCAGCAGCAGCAGCAGCTCTCGCTGACTGCGCCTCTGCCATCGCCGGACCTCCTCGACCTCGTCGCCAGCAACAATGAGCCCATTGTCATTGCCCAGGCCATTGCTGTTCGGCTTGCCTCGCCGCCCGACGGCTGCCGCGTGATTGCCATTGTCCATCACCACCACCAGCCGCTTGAGCTGAGTGCTTCCCCGCCCCCTTCATCGTCGTCCCCCCATGGCACACTGACTGCACCACCCCTTGTTCACAGCAACCGGGTCTCGGCCCTTGTGCGGGCCCGCCAGCTTCCCCGACGCACTCCCAGCCAGCTGCCTGCCCTGCCGTATGCCCTGGCCATGCGTCCGCTGCCTGCCTTGCCGCAGCAGCAGATCCCGAGACAGCCCCTGCAGAACCGCTTCCCTCTGGTGGACATGCCCGACCTCCACAGCTCGACCCGCAGCCGCACACCCTCGCTGACCCAGAGCCTTGTCCCGCTTCCGCTTTCTGCCCGCAATCGGAACAGCTGGGACGGCCGGACCAGCAGCGCCGGCAGCACGAGCCTTCCATTCCGGTCGCGGATTCTTCTCAACAGCAGCAATGGCAACAGCAGCAACAGCACGTCCGGCACCAGCACCAACGGCCCTCGTCTGCCTGTTCTCGCCGTTGCGCCTCGCACGCGGCGGCAGCAGCAGCAGCAGCAGCAGCAGCAGCAGCAGCGCATCCTGCCCATCGTTCCGTCTCGGCCCTCGTGGAGCTCGGCGCCGCGTCGGTCTGGCCGTCCGCATTCCATGCCGGCCATGCGCACGACACCGCCTCCAGCCTCGACGACCTCCTCGAAGCGCACGAGCACCACGTTTGAGGAGATTCTTGCATCCATCCAGCCGCCGACGACGGGGATGCCGACGCGCCGCCGCTCGATGCTCCCCACGTTCTTTATGCATCGTCAGTCGCAGCCGTCGTTCACGCCGCCGCCGCCGCCGCCGCCGCCGTCGTCGTCATCGCCAGCGCAGGCGGTGGTGCCGCCATATGAGCTGCCGGCTGACCCTGCTCCAGCTCCGGCCCCGACCCCGACTCCGGCTCGCTCCCTCTGGCTGTCTGCCTCTGCCTCCGCGCGCACCCACAGCCGCCGCATCGCCTTCAACTCCCGCGAGGGCCACGGCCTGCTGCAGCGCCTGCGCCGCCTGCTCGCGCTGCCTGCCGAGGGCCTGTCCGGCGCCGAGACCCTGCTGTTTATCCTGCGCCACAGCCGGGTCCGTCAGCTGGCGCCCCCGGCCGCGGCCCCGGCCGCCCGCCTCCTCGTTGCCCGCTGCAACAACATCTCCTGGCAGAATCTCCTGGACATCCTGATGCACGGCAGCGAGCCCACGCAGCAGCAGCGGCAGCAGGCCGCCCGCTACCGCCAGGGCCACCACCACCGCGACGCCCTGCACCCCCTGGCCCGTTTCTCTGCCATGGACTGCGCCCTCGTTGCTGGCTGGATAACCAGCGGGCAGCCGCTCTTCACGGCGCAGACAACGTCCACCGACCTCATGCTGTTGCAGCACGGCTTCCTGCGCTCGTCGTCGTCGCCGTCGTTGTCATCCACCTCCTCATCAGTGGCTGCGCGTCGCAACCGCCGCCACTGGCTGACATCCCCAGACGGCACCAGCCGGCGGGTGAGACGCCATCACACATGGATGGGCCATCGCCCAAGCCCGCTGTCGATGTGTGTGCTCAACAGCAGCGAGCTTCTATAGGCCAAGTGCTCTTTTCTTTTCTCCCTTTGTCAGTTGGAAATACAAAATCAAATAAAAACAAAATACCAAAATCAAGTATGCACGGATTTTATTGATATCCAGAAGGTAAAACATATGAAAAACACAGACCATGCGTATCCTTTTTTAATGTCCCAAAATTTGCTCCAACGCAATCCAGTCACCTCTCTAACCTCTTCCCCCGGCGGGATTGCTTTCACCGTACAAAGACGGCAACTACTTGGCAAAGTGCAAGTCGTAGCCGAGCCACTTGCGCTTCAGCACCTGCTCAATAGACAGACCAGGGTAGCCGTACGTCAGCGGCAGGAAGAAGTACCAGCTGGCCGCCACGGCCACCAGAATAACGCCGCAGGCAACCCAGGCGGCGGTCATGCTCTGGCCCGCGAGCCGCTCGCTTGCGAGAATATGACGCTTGGCAGGAGCCACCGCCTTCTTGCCCTTGGCTTGTTGGTATGCCGCCTGCTCCGGCTCCGCTGCATCGGTCGTAAAGATGAACTCGATAAGTGCACCGGCCACCAGCGCCGACGCCAGATGTGCCGGCAGGTAATGGTGCAGGAACAGCTGACGGCCCATGATGTAAAAGGGGAAGTAGTGGGTGGCCCAGACCAGGAAGAAGAAACCGGTCGAGTTGTACAGGCGTGAGCGAGTACCTGGCTTGTTAGCAAAGGCAAAGAAGGTGAAGAAGGGGGCTAATGAAACATACGGTGGTCAAGGGCATCCACGCCGCGGCGCAGGGAGAATTGGTCGGCACCAATAATGCCGGCATACACGGCCAGCAAGCTGCTGGCAATCCACCACCCAATGGGGTTGCCGATAAAGTAGATCTGCTGGCGGGTGTCGTTCTGCGTCCAGAAGCTCACACCACGCAGCAGGAACGGCCACTGGAACGGAAGCGACGCGTACGGGTGGCTGCTCGTGAGCTGGTTGTTGTGCCAGAACATGGACCGCTGCAGCTCGAACCACTTCTGCAGGAACGGCAGCGTCTTGGTCAGCTTCTTGGGCTTCTCACGGCGCTTGTCGTCGGCCGGCAGAGAGACGATGTCCTCGACCAGCCAGACGTTGGAGCCCTGGCCGATCTGCTTGTTGCCGTTGATCTCCTGCTGCTTGTGGCCCCAGTCCGGCAGAGGCTTCGAATGGGTCCACATGGCCACCTTGCTCGGGTTATGGATGAGCTTGAAGTGGCCAGACACGCTCTTGAACTCCTGGCCGGTCTTGCCGTTCTCAATACGGATCTCAAACAGCGTGTCCGCCTCGCGCTCGCTCATCTTCTCAGTAGCCACGGTGGTGAACTCCTGGTTAGTCGGGTAGTAGGGCGAGGCAACATCGTGCGACAGGAGGATGGAGTCGGTGCCCAGGTGACGCAGACGGATCAAGTCGTGGTTGTGCACGGGACGCGGCGTGTTGGCGTCGCCAAGGCCGTCGGCCGGCAGGATCTGCCAGTGGTTGTTGGTGTCGTTGTAAGGGTAGCCGGTGACCTGTTGTCCCTGGCTCGAAACACGGCCATCGTCGTAGCGCAGCGGGTAGTTCTCCGGGTGGCTGTGGAGGTAGGCCTTGGTGTCCTTGTGCATGATCGTCAGGGTGTCGTAGTAGTTGATGGTGACGGCGTTGGCCAGCATGGCGTTGTCGCTGAGCGTCTCCTGGAACTCGGGGGTCATGAAGTCGTCGCCAGGACCCGAGCGGTTGAGCACGGCAAAGTGGACCTGGAACCAGAACAGGTAGAAGAGGAAGGGCATGACGATGAGGCCAAAGGCGCGGGCGAAAAAATGGCGGCCAAACTCGGGCAGCGACAGCGCACCGCCGCGGCGCTTGATGTCCAGCAGGTCCCACAGGTCAATGCAGACAGCGGAGCCAACGGAGATGAAGGCGAAGAGGCCGACGTACTTGGTGGAGATGTCGCAGGACAGGGCAAAGCCAGTCAGGATCAGCCACTTCCACCACTTGCGCGAGAAGGGCTCGTGGCGTGTCTTGTAGAAGCGAATGTAAAAGAGGATGCTGCAGGCCATGGCAAAGATGAGCGTGGCGTCGAGCAAGATCAGGCGGGTCTGGCCAATGTGGGCGTTGTCAAGCAGCACCAGGCCGGCCGCCAGAACGCAGGCGGGCAGGCTGTAGCCGGACTCCCACATGATCAGGTACGTGACGGTGACCGTCAGCGAGCCGAGAAGGGCGGGGAGGGCGCGGAAGGCAATGTAGGGCACCTTGTTGTCGATGTAGGAGTCACCAATGTTGTCAAAATGGAAGTGGCCATCGTAGCCGACGAGCCAGCCGACGAAGGCGAAGAGCAGCTTGCCAAAGGGCGGGTGGACGTCGAAGAAGTAGGTTCGTTGCAGGTAGTAGGAGGCGAACTGAAGAGTTAGGGACCAACCACGATGGCTCAAATTGGAACAGAAGGACCTACCTTTCCAAAATGGACCTCGTCAAAGACCACCTCGTTCGGATGGCTGATGCCCCAGAAACGTGTGAGAAAGGCCAGGATGGTGATCAGCACGCCCACTGCCTGGTACTCGCGCTGCGGCCCGGCCTTCTTGTCGGCAGGCACAGCAGCGAGGATGGCATCGAGGTCGGCATCGGGTGCAGCGGCATCCTTCTTCTTGCCGGATGGCACATTGCGATGGCGCAGCGTGCTCTGCGGCGCCGGTGACGCGGCCATGGTAGGCGAGGGGCAGTCGAAAAGGAGGCGAGAGAAGCAGGGGCAAGAAAAACGAGAGAGACGGGGACAGAAGGGGAAAACGACCAGGAAGAAAACACAAAAAGAAGAAATAAAAGAGAGTAAGAACTAAAACTGCGATAGGACACGGTTTCCGCCTGCGATGCCAGCCGGGACGCAGGTAGGGGATGACAGAAGGGACAGAAGAGAAACAAAGGAGGATGGAAAGGAGGGAGCCCCTTAGGCGCCTCAGCCGCTAAGACGGACGGCTTCGCAGGGAGACACGAGTCCCGCTAGCTCAAAAGGCTACGTGTAAGTTAGGAAGCGGCGAGACGCGACTCAGACGCGCCGCCAACGCGCACGCCTTCCGCGGGTTGCTACAGGGCAGGCAGGACAGCGGAAAGAGCTGCACACGACTGGAAGCAAATCCAGAAAGAGCTTCCAGGGACGGAACCGGTTGTTCTTGCCAATCCTTCGCGCCGGGAAAGAGAATTTGGCTTCTCTGGCTTCCTGGTCCAAGCTTCAGCGGGCGATAGCAGATAAGCGTTTACCCCGGTTAGTCGACTAGCCGAGTTGTGCGCCTGCCTCCGCCGCCGCCGCCGCCGCACCACCACGACTCCTGCCGTTCCAGATCCCACTGAACCACAACGACGACACGCATTCCACTTCTGCAACTTGCCATCGCTGGCGATGGTTGATTGATGCAGGGGCATTTATTACACGTTTTGATAAAGGCACGCTTTCTTTTCCTGTCTCTTCGCAGTGTTGCTGCTGTCTCTGCCGCGCCGCCGCCATGGACGGCCCTCCCGTCCGGTTGGCCGATCTTCTGCGGCACCCCGACGACCTCGACAAGATCGCGTCGCTCAAACTCGACTTTACGCGCAAGAAAGCGGCCATTGACAGCCAGCTGCGGGCCGGCCTGCGCGACCAGCTCGAGACCACCCAGAGCGGGCTGGCCGGGCTGAGCGACGGGCAGAAGGCCGTGCAGCAGATCAAGGAGGAGATGATGCAGATCGACCGGCTGTGCTCGGAGAGCCAGAACATGATCAAGGACTTTGCGACGATCAACCTGGTGTCGCAGGCCCACCGCAACTTCGGGGCGGTGGAGGCGATGCGGCGTAACCTGGAGACGTTCAACGACCGGCTCAGCGTCGTGGAGGCGATGCTGCAGCAGGACACGGAGGACCAAGAGAACATGCCGAACCTGCTGCCGGTGCACTACGAGCTGACGCAGCTGCGC
The DNA here is from genome assembly GCA_019925685.1 of Ceratocystiopsis sp. VPRI43766. Classification (NCBI taxonomy): domain Eukaryota; kingdom Fungi; phylum Ascomycota; class Sordariomycetes; order Ophiostomatales; family Ophiostomataceae; genus Ceratocystiopsis; species Ceratocystiopsis sp. VPRI43766. The sequence goes on from JADHKF010000011.1 coordinate 465,569, forward strand.
AACATCCGCGACGACGCCATGGAGCAGATCCAGCGGGCGGACGACCCGAGCCTGCAGTCGACGCTGGAGGACTACTTTGAGCGGCTGGACGGCGTGATCGACTGGTTCGACGAGCACGTCGGGCTGATCGCGACGAGCCTGATCTCGCTGGTGACGGCTGAGAACAACAACCTGGTGGTGCGGTTCGCGCTGGTGATCGAGGCCGAGGAGAAGAGCGACCAGCGCGTGCAGGCGCTGCAGGACGCGATGCGCGACCACAAGGAGATTGCGTCGCGCTTCCAGGGCATCACGGACGGGGCCAAGACGGTGCGCGGGTACAAGGACAAGTTCCTGCAGGCGATCCGGGCCTACGGCGAGGCGCAGTTTGAGCAGACGCGGGCGGCGTTCCTCGAGGACCCGTCGCGGCTGGAGAAGGAGCTGCGGTGGTTCTTCAACGACCTGAACGCGGTGCGGCTGGGCATGACGCCGCTGATGCCCAAGAAGTGGCGCATCATGCACACGTACACGGAGATCTACCACCGGCTGATGCACGACTTTCTGATCGGGCTGGTCGACGACCCGGACACCAGCTCGGCGCACACGCTCGAGATCATCAGCTGGCCGGAGAAGTACTACAAGAAGATGGCCAAGCTGGGCTTCCCGCAGGACGACAAGGCGCTGACGCCGCACGTGCTGGACAACCGCGAGGCGGAGCTGGTGCGCGACTTCCGGCAGCTGATCATCAAGTTCCTCGACGAGTGGATCGACCGCATCGGCCAGCAGGAGCGCAAGGACTTTGCCGACCGCGCGACCGTCGAGGGCGCCAACCTCGACCAGGACGAGTACGGCTGCTTCCGCACGCGCAACCTGGTCGACCTGTGGCGCATGCTGCGCGAGCAGATCGACGTGGCAGGCAACTCAAAGCGCACGGACGTGGTCGAGGGCGTGGTCGACGCCATGTTCCTGCGGCTGCGCGCGCGCCAGCAGGCCGTGCAGAAGATGCTCGAGGACGAGGCGGCGCGCTACGAGGCCGGGCGCGTGCCAGACCTCGAGGGCTTCCAGCCGCTGCAGGACTGGCTGGTGGCGGCGGCCAACGACCAGATTGCGTGCATCGACGACCGGGACGACGACGCGAGCAGCAACGGGGGCCGGGGCGGTGGCGGTGGCGGGCAGCGGCTGTCGTATCTGACGAGCTTCCGCGACAAGGTCGAGCTGCTGGTGACGCCGCAGTACATGGAGCGGGTGGACGCCGAGGTGGCGGCGCTGCGCGACGGGTACGTGGACCTGAGCACGTGGTGCATGACCAAGTTTGCGTCGCTGGTGTTTGTGGTGGACTTCAAGACGGTGATGCCCGACTTCTTCACGGCGCGCTGGTACGGCGCGGCGACGGGCATGAAGCAGATGGTGGCGACGATCGAGGAGTACGTGACCGACTACCGCCAGGTGCTGCACTACTCGCTGGTCGACGTGTTTGTCGAGATCTTCACCGACGAGCTGCTGGTGCGCTACCTGTCGGCCGTGCGCAACAAGGGCGCCAAGCTGCGGCGCACGGACCCGTTCCAGGACCAGATCTTTGCCGACGTGGCCGCCGTCTTTGAGCTGTTCGACGCGCTGCCCAACGCCGAGACGGCCGACAGCCTCAAGCAGACGTGGCGCGTCACCGAGCAGTTCCTGGCGCTGCTGACCACGCCCAAGGACGCCGCCGCCGACGCCTTTGTCGCGTTCAAGACGGCGTACCCGGACCTGCAGATCAGCTGGGTCGAGGCCGTGCTGCGCGCGCGCGACGACTTTGACCGCGGCATGCTCAACGCCGTCAAGACGCGCGCGGCCCAGACGCACGTCGAGCGCGGCGTCGAGACGATCATGGGCAAGGTCAAGTGAGCGGGCGCGTTGGGGGCGCGTGGGGGGGGGGTCTTTTGTATATAATTATCGTAGGGAGACACCAGCATGAATACAGACACGACGGCGTTGGGACACTGACTGGCCGTTTTGGTTTTTCGATTGATCGATTTGATTTGCTTTTGTGAACGCCAGGGGGTATCAAGGAGAGATATCTAGACGAGAAAGGGATGCGAAGAAGGACGAGGGATAATGCGGAAAACGAGAAAAGAAAGAGCAAAAAGCAAAAAAAAAAAAAAAACTACACGACCTTGACGGCCGCCGCCGCCGCCGACGCCGCTGCTGCTGCCTCAGCCTTTTGCTTGCGCGACGCCCGGGCCTCGGCCACGGCAGCTGCGCGCGCCGCCACCAGCGCCCGGTCGGCGTCGAGGGCGGCGGCGCGGCGCGCCTCGACGTCCTCGCGGCGCACGAGCTTGCGCAGCGCCTCGGACGCCTGGATCAGGCCGTCGATGCTGATGGCGTGGTTCGTCATCTGGTGGTTGATGTACGTGTAGACGGCCGCCGGCGCCGAGCAGCGCAGCAGCGCCGCCTCGTTGAGCTTGAGCAGCGCCAGCGCCACCTGGAACAGGAACACGCTGCCGTCGCCGAGGCAGAAGACAACGTCCCACACGCGGAACAGCGCCTCCGCGCTCAGGCAGTCGGTGAACACCGACAGGAACCACTGGAAGGTCATCGTCTCCAGGTCGATCGCCAGCGCGTCAAAGTGCGCCGACAGCCGCGGCAGCACCTCCGCCACGTACCGCCGCAGCACCTGCTGGTCCGCCCGCGACGCCGCCAGCGAGTGGTCGTAGTAGCCCGCCGGCAGGATCGTCTCGATGATGCTCGCCAGCAGCCAGAACGCGTCCTCGGCCGACGGCGTCACCAGCAGCAGGTTCGCCGCAATCAGGTTCATCCCCTGGCAGTAGCCCACGTCCGGGTTGCGCTGCGCGTACGCCAGCAGCACCTCCTTGAGCTTGGCCGTGCCCGGGCCCTCGCGGAAGAAGATGTTGTCTGTCAGCGTGCGGTAGATGTCGGCCTCAACCTGCGCCGCCACGTCTGCCTCCGTCTCGGCCTGGTCCGACGCCGACGATCCCGCAGACTGGCCGCTGGCCCGCGCTTCCGAGGCCCGCGCCACCGCCGCCACGAGGTCGTCGTACGCGCCCGGCACCCGCAGGCTCGCGGCGCCCGTGCACTCGGCCCACACCTTGGCCCGCAGCACCAGCGGAATTCCGCCGAGGATGAGCGCCCGGAACTCGTTCCACTTGGCCCGGCCCAGCTTGCCCTTGTTGCCCAGGCCGGCCACGCCGATGATCTCGCCGTCTGCAATGCGCGTCTCCGGCATGATCGCCGTGGCCCGGAGAAACCGCGGGTCGGCCGTCGTGGCCGTCGCTGCCGTCGCGGCGGACGCTGCCGCTGCCGCCGCCGCCGCAATGGCGTCGCCCTCCCGTTTCCGCTCGGCGCGCACCTTGCGCAGAAACTCGTTCCAGCGCACCGTGCGCTCCTTCTGCAACGTGTCGTGCAGTTCGCCGAGTTGCTGCAGCAGAAGGCGCACCGGCTCCACGTCCTCCTTGACCAGCGTCGTGCTGTGCTTCTTTTTCAGAGCCGGCGGCGACGCATCCTGGGCGGCAGTCTCGGACGGCGCCGGCTGGTCGGTGGAAGAAGACGCGTTGTCCACGGCGACCTCGGTCATACCAGAAGCAATGGAGTCGGTGTCCAAGCCACCGGTCGTACCCGTCGCCGTTGTGGTCGACGCGGAAGTCGTCGCTGCCGTGATCGGGCCCGACAGCGGCGGGGCAAACCCGCGACGGTTCGGCGTCATCAACCCCGGCGACTTTGGGCTGGCCTCGTCGGTGATCACCTCGATCTGCGCGTCGCTCATGGCAGGCGTGTGGGAGAGAAGCTCGGTAGGAAACGTCGCAACCTTGAGGTAGTCCTGCCACCGCTTAGGCGGGCCATCGTCTGCTGTTGGCTGACCGTTGCTTTCTGCCAGGCTGGCGGGCCTGCTGTTGTTTCTGCTGGCTCCGTTGCTGCCGCTGCCGCTGCCGATGCTTTTCCGGTCGTGCACATCGGCCGCATCACCGTTGTTGTCGCTGAGGGCATCCGCGTCGTCCGCGTCGTCGTCATTGCCAAAGAGCTCCGACGCCGACTGGTTCGATCGCCGGCTGTGGCTGATGCTCATCACCCTGGAGTGGCGCCCCCTCCCCTGCTTGACTTGCTGGGCCACCAGGGCGGCCTCCCGCTGGCGCTTCTTCCGCCGCTGGTCGTAGATGAACCCGAAGCGGTCGATGAGGTGGCCGGAGCTGTTGTAGCGGTTGTACATGCGCGTGAGCGTCGGCGGCTGCAGGTCGAGCGGCAGAATCGTGTCCATTTCCACGGGCACATACTGCCGGCGCACGTATGCGTCGCCGGCCGGGCTGGAATCAAGCATCTCCCCCCAGCGTTCCTGCGCTTGGCTACGGGGGTTGCTGGCATGAGCGCTGCTGGCGCCACCGCCGGCGGGAATGCTCATCGGGGCTGTTCCGCCGTTCAAATGCGCCATCGACGATGTCCGGCGCATCGACAGGAGCGACGCTCTCGGGCCAGCCCCTTGGCTGACCGAGGCGCGCGAAGCCCGCGCCACGGCGGCGGAGATGGGTGTGCGGGCGTTGGCAGACGACGCCGTGCGCAGCGATGCAGCCGACGAGGCAACCGAGGTCCTGCTATCGGTACGGGCTCTAACGGTACCTGGGCGGGCTCCGCCGGTGCCTGGTGATGGCGCGCTCTCGTTGCTGGTGCTGGTGCTGGTGCTGCTGGCGAACAAGCGCAGAGCTTGGGTAGCAAGCGACCCCTTACGGCCCGGTGCCGGCCCTGCCTGTGCTTCTCCGCTGGCGCTCGTTTCGGGCGCTGATGCTGCTGCTGTAGCAGCCGGCGCTGACGCCGACTCTGCTCCTCGCACCGAGGCCGTGCTGGGCAGTTTGCTTGCGTCGTCGTCGTACTCTGGTTGCGGGTCGATTGGTAGTGGTGGCTGGAACAGCTCCTCTGTGACAGGTAGCCGACGATCGCCGGTGCCACTATGAAGCGGGATGCGTTTAACAGTCCTCGGCGCTGCAGGGGTGGTGGAACTGCTGCTGGAGCGGCTGCTCTTCTTGGTTGTTCCACTGCCCCAGAGGAAGTCCTTCCAGCCTTTGGATGCACCGCTCGCCCCAGCACTTACGCCAGCGCTTGCGCTGGTTTCTGTGCTCTTGCTGTTGCTCGCGCGGATTGTGCCGCCATTGTAGTAGTAGTCGCCGATGTCCTGGTGGATGCTATTGTCGTCCGCCAACGCGTCGCTCACGAGATCCGAGACATCACGACGCGAAGCCTCCAGGGCGTTCGCTCCAATGTCTTGGCCCGAGGCAGCGGCAGCTGCTTCAGTCTCCTTGCGGGATGCTCGCCGTGCTTCTTGTTCTTGTTCAAGGGTGCGCAGCCGCGTTTCCAGGTCGAGGTTGGTCAAGCCGCACTCCAGGATGATCTTGCGCAGGAGGCGTTCGCGGTCGTCGGCTCGCTGCCGGACAATCTCCAGCTGGGCATCGCGTCTTGCCAAGTCCTCTGCCAGCTGGCGGACCAGGGCTACGGCGCCATTCTCGCCAATCAGGCGGGCAATGTGCGCATCGTCGGCGAGATGCAGCCCGCCCGAGGCAAGCTTGCTGCTGGGCAGCAGAGGGGCATCCTCAAATAAGGAGTTGCGCGCGGCCGACAGTGCATAGGAAGAGGAGACAGATGGTGCAACAGACGCAGTCGAGGGGGGAAGAGAGCTCTGGATCAGTGGTTGCGGCTGCTGCTGCTGCGAGGCCAACAGGTTCTGGATGAGCGATGCGCTGGCGGCGGCAGGGCCGCCGGTCCGCGTGCGAGAGGATGCGCGCGTTGGCGACGGCGAGGTCTTCAGCTTCGGCGAGAAGGACGGGAAAGACGTCAACGACTTGCTGTCCTCCGAGGTCACGCTGGAGCTCGAGGTGCCTGGCAGCGGCACTTGGCTGCTGCCTCTGCGGCTGCTGCCCCGGCCGTGGCCGCGCATCGAGCGGTGGCTGCGTGTCGAGGTGGCCGAGTGCTGGGAGACAGACCGGGAGAGGGTGGTGGTTGGCGCAGTCGAGGCCGTTAAGGTCGAGGCCGGGGGGGTCGGAATGGTCGAGGGCGCGGTGGCCATCACGGGCGGCGCGACTCCCGCATTGGAAGAGCCGGGCATGTCGTCGCTGCTGTCCATGGTTGATGGCGCATGGCTTGCGAGGAGAGTGTGGTTGGACAGGACCAGAGCCAGAAAAGGCGAAGAGGCGAGGAGGCGAATGCGGATGCAGAGAGGGATGACTGAGGGAAAAAAAAGAGGGTCGCCCGCCGAAGATCCCTCTTCCCCCGAAAGACGAGGGCTAATATGCGCTCTCCAGCGAAAGGGCGGCACCAGATGGTCTGAGATGGACGCGGAGCTCGCGGGATGGGAGTGGAACGCAGGGAGCGCGTCTGCAGGAGGTCGTCGAGAACGCTGGGGGTAAGACAGCAGTATTCCTGACGTCTCGCACCTGCCTGCGAATGCGGCCCCCACATGTCGCTCACATGACTGGGCGTCGCCGCCGCCGCCGCAGGGAATCGTTGCGTCACGATTCTCCCTAGCTAATTTCCGCTCTCTGCTTCTGGTATTTCGCTCTTTTTTTCTTCTTCTCGATTCCTTCTCTGCCCTAGCCATTGCTTGCTTGCCAGTCTGTCTCATACAGCGTCTTCCCTGCTCCTTGGGATGCCTCACTGTGCGACCGCAACGTGCCCCGCACTGTAACACCTCTTTGGGCCAATCAGCGCTGCCTGCCTCGAGCCGCAGGCCGTACTCGGAACTCGGGGCTCCTTCCCTGTCGCAAGCCACACGCGCCATCGCATCTCGGTGCATCTTTCCCCGTAAAGACTGTTTTCGCTACAGCCTCACATTTCCCTTTCTGTCTCGCCCTTCAGCTTCCAGGCCTCCAGCGCGACGTTGGGCGATGTTGTCGATCCCTTTAGTTTAGCGCGTGCGCACGCTAAATCCACAGGCCCTAATACCAGCACGCCCGCCCCAGCGTCTCGGTTGTCCGACACGCCACACCACCGCCACCGCTTGTGATCGCGTCTTCCGCGACACCTCAACCCAACACAACACCCTGTGCAGACGCGCGACGACGACATAACCATCTCTGCTGCGCCCTGCATCTTTTGGATGCCCGGTGCAAACGCTGCGAGCTCAAGGACCCCAGCACCGTACCCCGCTTGCGCTGGGGCATCACCTCCCGAGCGGGGGACTCTCTCCCACCCGCTATGCCGCCACCCAACACGCCGGAAGAGTTCTTCGCGGAGGAGTACCGCCAGCGGAGGAACTCTGCTCTTGCAAGCGCCGGACGCCGCCGCCGTTTTGACCTCTCGCCGCACGACGAAGCGCTTGCCGAGGGTGCCTCGGATCCCGAGCAGGAGAATCCCGACGCACGCCACACCCAGAACCGACAGCCGGACGGCCCAAGGAGACACAGCATGGACCGTAACACAAGCCGGAGCAGCAGCCCTAGTCCGCCCCCGCCGCTGCGGCGGCGGCCGGACCGCCGCAGTGCACCAGTTTCGTCATCCTTGCCGGAGCTGACCGGCCAGTCGGATTCGGACACGGGCTACGAGTATCCCTCTCGAAACTCCGTCCACTTTGCTGGTTACCGACGCGACAGCCACGAAAGTCATGACAGCAACGAGCAACAAGGCGTTGCGCTGCCTCCCATCATGCCATCGCAAGGCCATCCCGGCGTCCCGTCCGACCCTACGCTCGGGGTCAACCACAGCCCATCACCACCTTTGCTGGCCATGCATCAGCTCCAAGTGAACGCACGGGCGCCTGGCATTGTCTCCGCCCCCGGTTCACCAATACTATCCGAAAGCCCCCTGGGCCTGCCACGTCTGCTTGGTTCATTCGCCAGCGTGCCGGCTCGGAAACGGGCACAGACGCCGAAACTGGATTGGCATGCGCTGGAATACATTGGCGCATACGACGAGAATCTCGACTGCCCCATCTGCCGCTCGCCGCTGGTCAAGCCCCAAATCACGACGTGCTTCCATATCTTCTGCCACAAGTGTCTTGTGCAGACCCTGGAGCATGGCACGCGCTGCCCCATCGACCGCATCCCGATCCAGTATTTTGAGACGGAAAACGGACGCGTGCCCGCACGCCCGGCGCCGCCCATCATTGCCAACCAGCTGGACAATCTGCAGGTGCGCTGTCCGAACGCGCGCTGCGATTTTGTCTGCGCCCGGTCCGCTGTGAAGCAGCATTACAAGGTCGACTGCCCCTTTACCAAGATTCCGTGCCCGGACGAGTCGTGCGGCAAGCTGGTGGCGCGCCGCGACAGCGAGGACGGGAGCTGTCTGCACAAGGCGGTCGCGTGCGTGTACTGCGGCAAGCCGGTGGAGCTGGCATCCCTCGACGACCACTACGACACCGACTGCAACCAAAAGGAGCTGATGTGCGAGCACTGCCTGGCGGCGGTGCCCCGCCACCGGCACGGGACGCACCTGGCCACCTGTTCAGAGCGGCGGACGACGTGCAAGTACCGGGCATCCGGCTGCACGTATGCCGAGAAGCGAAAGGACTTTGGCGACCACGAGCGAACGTGCCTGTACGGCATGTTCATGCGCATGAATCGCGCCCATCGTGCCGACATGAGCAGCATGGAGACGGTGCTCCAGGACTCGCAGGACCGCGTGCGCAAGCTCGAACTCGAGCTGGCATCTCGACTGCCACCGGCTGCACCACCGGCTGCACCACCGGCTGCACCAACGGCCGCACCACCGGCTCCACAACCAGCTGCGGCGCAGGTGGGCACAGCACAACAGCAGCAGCAGCAGCAACAACCTCACCAACACCCACCGCAGCCGCCAATGCCACCAGAGGCGAATGCGGCGGCCCAGCGCATGTCCATGTCCGTGTCCTTGCCAGCGGCCCAGCCGTCCATGTCCCATTATGGACCGAGCCATCTCTTTGATGGCTTTTACGCACCAGGCGCTGCCCACCCTGATGCCGGCGGTGCGGATACACGGCCGGCATCGCCCCAAGCAGGGGTTCCCCCGACAGCTGCTGCTGCCCGGCAGCCTGGCGCAGCCGCCCCTCTCCAAGGAGACGAGGGAGACCGCGTGAACCGCATTGTGGCCTACATTGATATCTTCGATGCCAAGGTGGAAAACCTGGAGCGGTATCTCGGGGAGGTGGATGCACGGCAGGCGCAGCTGTTTATGAACGAGCTGGGGCCGCTCAAGGACCAGATCCTGGAGCTGCGCAACAGCATGGGCCACATCAGCATGTACGTGCGGTGGCTGATGGAGTCTTTCCGGCAGACAACTAAGCGTTCGGTTGGCCTGGGCAGCGCTGCACCCGGAGGTGCGGGGGCCGGAGCGGGGGCCGGAGCGGGGGCCGGGGCCGGGGCTGCGGCCGGGACTGCGGCGGCTGGAGGCGGTGCCAGCACCAGCAGCGACGACGATGGCGTGTCTGTCCGACGCACCGTTGTCCCGTCTGCGTCCATGGGCCGAATGGGCCCTCCCCCGATGGCGGGCAGGGGCCCGGCACCCCGGCGGATGAGCGACCGAGAGAACCCGCCACGGCTATGAGAGCGGCCGGGTCTTGAGGAGAACGGCTTTCAGTATTTTTTTTTCAGGGTTGATCAATAGCTGTACATAGAGAACGAAGCAGCCTGGGCAGACGCTGTTCACTGCGCTGCGTGCATTAGTAATTCGGGGAGCGACTGCGTCTTCTGTCCGGTTCTGTCCAGCTCTATGATGCCCTAGCATGGCGGGGCAAAACAGGCCCCAGCCACCCACCGCCCCCGTGCAAAGGGGCCCCGTTGCGCGGGGCTAGGCCGCCAGCTCAACCACTGACGGCCATCGCCAGCCCGGCAAGCATTCACGTTAGCTCTCCTTCGCTTGAACGTTCCGTCCTCCCGCTGCACGACACCCAGCACCACTCGCCGTCCCTCGCACCGCAGCTTTCTGTTTCTCTGGGCGAGCACAGCTGGAGCAGCTTGGCCGTTTTTGAACCGGCGTTTTGTTTTGTTTACTTTTCTTGGCCGTTTGCCATCGACTTCACCCTCTTCCTCCTTTCGCTTCCCTGCTCGTCACCCCCCCCGGCCTCGCCTCTGCTTGTCAATACCCTCGGCCTCGCGTGCTCTGCATCTCTCCCGGCTCCACCGCAACACCCGCGACGATGGACTCGAACGACGGCCAGCCGCCATCGGAGCCGACGCTGCCCAGCCTCGACGAGGTACGTCTTGCAGTTTGCATCTCCTGGTGTTCCTTGAATACGTTTTCATGCTGACCACGCGGTTGGAAAACAGATGCGGGCACGGCGATTGGCGAAACTCGGCGGAAACAACAGCTCCAACAAAGACAAGGACGGCGGCGAAGGCAGCAGCGGCAGCGGCGCCGGGGCGGCCAGCACATCCCCGGCCGCGGCCGCAGCCAGCCCAGCACGGAGCGGCCCGTCGATCAACATCACCCCCCGCGCAGCCACACCAGCGCAGAAGCCCTCGCCGGATGGGGCCGCCTCCACGTCGACGCCCGTCCTCCGTATAGGTAACAACAACAGCAGCGCTGCACCCGCAGCGCCTGCCGCGACCGCCACGGCTCCCTCATCACCGTCCAAGCGGTCGCTCGCCGCTTTTGACCCTGCCGCGGCCACCTCTGCTAACGCCCCCACGGACGCCCCTGCACGGCGAGCGACCGCGTCTCCAGCAGGAACAAGCGCGCCCGCCGCCGCACCCGCCGCGCCCGCCGCGCCTGCCCGGGCGCCGCTCTCGCCCGAAGAGGCCCTGGCCGAGTGGGTTGACCACACCGTCTCGCACGTGCTCCGCGTCACAATCGACCCGATGCAGACACGCGACCGGCACGGCCACGCCCTCACCTTTCTTCCTAACCTGCGCGAAGAGATCTTAGAACGGACCGCGGGCGACGCCCCGAAGGCGAGCGAACCAGCCACCGAGACGACCAACGAGGCGTCCGGCGAGGTATCCGGCGAAGCGGCGGGCGCGGCAGCCAGCAAGACAGCCGAGCCGAGCAAAAAGCCTCGCTTACGATTCACCGTCGACGACATCGAGCCCGCCATCCTCGAGGCCTGCACGGCCTACCCTGCCCAGAAGCCCCTGCTGGACTACCTGCTGCCGTGCTTCAAGGCCGCGAGCCGCCTGCTCCGCGGCCGCATCACCGTGCCGCAGCGGTCGGCCTTGCTGCAGGAGCTCAAGCGCCTCTGCACCAGCAATATCATCTTTGCGCTGACGATGCCGGAGCTCTTTGGGTAAGGCGCTGGAAATGCGGGTTTTTTTTTTTTTTGTCTTTTCCGGCCTCCCGTTGTACTGATTCTTCCAGACGCGAGGCGAACCCAGAGCACGACACGCTGGCGCCGTATCTTCTCCGCGGTGTGAGCGACGACCCGCTGTCCATCGACATGGACTTCATCTCCGACGCGGTGGCCCGCTTTGACGACGACGAAGACGGCCAGGTGGAGGGCATCTTCACGCGGGCCATGGTCGAGATCAGCGCGAAGCTGTCGAAGATCAGCATGAATGATGACTATCAGCCGTACATTGAGGCGATGCTGCTCTACACGCGCTACAAGCCGCTTCTCGTCGCGCTTGCACAGCACCCGACCTTCCAGATGGCCCAGTCGGCGCCCAACATTGAGCGCCACACCATTCTGGGCCCCTTTTTCCGCATCTCGCCGCTGCAGACGGACGTGTGCCTGGCCTACTTCAAGGGCCTGCACAAGGTAGAGCTGCAGCGCAAGGAATCCGTGTACAGCGCGCTCCAGATGGCGATTAGCACGCACCAGTCGTCGCTGCACACGATTGCCATGGCGTTTGCGCGCGCCGGCGACGGGCCGCGGACCAAGCTGCTGGACTGGTTCGCGTACGTGATGAACGTGAACCACAAGCGGCGGGCGCTTCAGGTGAGCGCCAAGGACGTGGCGTCGGACGGCTTCATGCTCAACGTCGGGGCCGTGCTGGACCGCATGTGCGAGCCGTTTATGGATGCCAACTTCTCGCGCATGGATCGCATCGAGGTGGAGTATCTGCGGCGCAAGCCGCGCATCGACATCCGCGACGAGACCAAGCTGAACGCGGACCAGGCGCAGTCGGAGGCGTTCTATGCCAAGTCGGTGGCCGGGGAGTCCAACTTTATCAGCGAGCTCTTCTTCCTCAACATGGCGTCGCACCACTACGGCAACGGCGCCGCGGCGCAGAAGTACAAGGACATGGACCGGGAGATCAAGCACATGGAGGGCCAGCTGGCGCAGCTGGAGGAGGAGCGCAAGAAGCTGGTGGCGGCGAACTCGGCGGGCGGCGCGCCGGTCAACCCGCGGGCGATGGCGCTGGTCGAGCAGCACCTGAAGACGTACACGGCGGCGATCGACCGGCACGTGGCGTACAAGCACGCGCTGGAGGCGGTGCTGCTGGACGAGAAGATGCAGCAGCGGTCGCTGATGTTTATGCGCTACGTGTCGGTGTGGCTGCTGCGGGTGGCGACGGGGTCGGACTACCGGCCGGACAAGGAGCTGCAGCTGCCGCTGGCGCACGAGGCGCCGGAGGCGTTCAGCTGCCTGCCCGAGTTTGCGCTGCAGAACGTGGTGGACCACTTCAAGTTCCTGTTCCAGCGCGTGCCGCGCATTCTGCCGTCGGCGGTGGGCGACGAGATGGTGGCGCTGTGCGTGACGTTTCTCGAGTCGTCCGAGTACATCCGCAACCCGTACCTCAAGTCGTCGCTGGTGTCGCTGCTCTTCTCGGGCACGTGGCGCATGTACCACCTGGCCAACGGCGTGCTGGGCGACTCGCTGACGAACAGCAAGTTTGCCAACAAGTACCTGCTGCACTCGCTGCTCAAGTTCTACATTGAGTGCGAGTCGACGGGCACGCACACGCAGTTCTACGACAAGTTCAACATCCGCTACGAGATCTTCCAGGTGATCAAGACGATCTGGCCAAACGATCTGTACAAGCAGCAGTTGACCAACACGAGCCGGTGAGTGTTTTATTTTGATTTTTGTTTTAATTCTTGGTTTTTTTGGGGGGGGGGGTTATTTTTTTTCATTCTCTTTGTTTTGATTTTCATTTCATTTCTCTTTTATTTCATTTTGACCAACTAACAAAATAGAACAAACCGCTCTTTCTTTGTTCGCTTTGTCAACATGCTTCTGAACGACGCCACGTACGTGCTGGACGAGGCGCTGTCGCGGTTTCCCAAGATCCATGACCTGCAGAGAGAGCTGCAGAACGCGAGCGGCATGTCGCCCGAGGAGCGGCAGCAGAAGGAGGCGGAGCTGCAGCAGGCCGAGGGCCAGGCGCAGTCGTACATGCAGCTGGCGAACGAGACGGTGGGCATGATGAAGCTGTTTACGGAGGCGCTTAGCGAGGCCTTTACGATGCCGGAGATTGTGTCCCGTCTGGCGGGCATGCTGGACTACAACCTGGTGACGCTGGCGGGCCCGGCGTCGCGCAACCTCAAGGTGGAAAACCCGGAGAAGTACCACTTCAACCCCAAGGTGCTGCTGCCGCTGATTGTGGAGCTGTATCTGAACCTGGGCGACAAGGCCAGCTTCGTGGAGGCGGTGGCCAACGACGGGCGGTCGTACAAGCCGGAGATCTTTGACCACGCGACGCGGATCCTGACGACCAAGGGCCTCATGGACCCGGCGAAGCTGCACGCGTGGGTGGCGCTCAAGGACCGGTTTGCGCAGGCCAAGGAGATGGTGGACCAGGCCGAGCTGGACCTGGGCGAGATCCCGGAAAACTTTGAGGACCCGATCATGGGCGACCTGATGCGCGACCCGGTGATTCTGCCGTCGCGGCACATTGTGGACCGGTCGACGATTGCGCAGCACCTGCTGTCGGACGCCAAGGACCCGTTTACGCGGCAGCCGATGACGGAGGACGACGTGGTGCCGGCAACAGAGCTGAAGCAGCAGATCGAGCAGTGGAAGGCGGAGCGCATCGCGGCGTCCAAGGCCAAGACGGGCGCGGCCATTGCGGCGCTGGCGGCTCCCTCGGCGTCTGCGGCGCAGCCGTCGTCGTCTGCTGCCGCGGCCGTGCCGCCGGGGTTCGAGGACGACGAGGGCGATGCTATGGACACGGCCGAGTAACCTTTGGTGGTACTGTATTTTTTTTATTTTCTTTTTTTCTTTTTATTTCCCTTCGATTATTTCCTCCCTTCATTTTCTTTTGTATTGGTCTGGAGTCTGTCTCAAACAAAAAAAATTAAAAACGACGGTGGTCTTTCCCGACGTTCATCCTACGTCCTACGTCCTACGTCCTACGTCCCTCTCTCCTTTTTTTTTTTTTATTGAATTTCCGCCGCCATACGAAACGCTGCCGTCAACCGAGCTATAGCAGCCCGTGCCTGGCCCTACCTATATGCTGCCCCGACTATAGCTGCCAGGAGAGCCTGGCAACGCCGTCCCATCTGCGCTATACGAGGCGCCAGACTATAGGCCACCAGAAATGGGAACGGCCGGCCGAGATGCAGGATGCCGGCGAACCGAACCGGGCAGACGAACGCGTCCGTCTGCACGATGCTGCAAGATGCTGCAAGATGCGCGGCAATGCCGTGCCGCCGTGCCATTCCGCCACGGCAGACAAGTGTATAATTTTTTTTTTTTTGCCTACTCATTTTTCATCTTTCTTCCGGCCCCCACTGGCACGACAAGAGGCAAAAATACAAATCAAACGCCGACGATGCCGTCTCTCTGCTGTCTCGGGCTTTGTATGGCAGCGTGCACACACGCACACACACACACCCCCCCCTTCCTTTGAGGGTCTCGTCTCTGCGGAGAATAGGGGTTCTCTTCCCTTCTGTCCTTCTCGTTTCTATTTTTGTTTTTTTTTGTTCTTCTTGCAGGAAGGAGAGAAAGACGGGGGGGGAGGGGGGTGTCGGGTCCGAACGGTACCGTCCCTGCCGGGCTCTCTCTCCTCGTCCCTCTCCGTCTCGCAGCTCTCTGCGCGGATGGCTTCCGCGGCAGAGTGTTGGCGGTTGTCCTTACGTAGCAGATACGGAGGAGTCGGGAGCCGGCTGGCCATCTGCACGCCGGGGACAGCCTGAAACTCCTAAAATAGGTCACCTCGTTTACTCGGACAGCAGGATCAAACGGTAGTCTGTCCGCCAGTTTTTTTTTTGTGTGTGTCCCTCAAATGGGCCAACCTGAAACAGTGGCGTGCCGTGTTCCTGTACGGACTCGGCACGGACACCTGGGGCCTTGCACCGACGCGGGGGGGGGGGGGCGGGCGGCGGCGGCGGGGGGGGGGGGGGGGGGGTGGGGCGGGGGGGCGGGGGGGGGGGGGGGGGGGGGGGGGGGGGGGGGGGTGGTGCGG